>VWZZ01005511.1:14023-71183 GCA_013399095.1 Psophia crepitans
CCCTTCTAATGCACCCCAGGATGCCATTGGCCTTCCTGGCCACCAGGGCACACTGCTGGCTCATGGTCATCCCTCCGTCCACCAGGACCCCCAGCTCCCTTTCCCCTACACTGTTCTCCAGCAGGTCAGTCCCCAACCTGTACTGGCACATGGGATTCTTCTTTCCCAGATGCAAGACCCTACACTTGCCCTTATTGAATCTCAACAGGTTCCTCCCTGCCCAGCTCTCCAGCCTATCTAGGTCCTGCTGAATGCCAACACATCCCTCTGGTGTGTCAGCCACTCCTCCCAGTTTAGCGTCATCAGCAAACTTGCTGAGGGTACACTCCGTTCCCTCATCAAGGTCGTTGATGAAGATGTTCCTTCAGTTCCTTCAGCCGCTCCTCATAAGACCTGTGCTCCAGCCCCTTCACCAGTTTCGTTGCCCTTCTCTGGACGCGCTCCAGGGCCTCGATGTCTTTCTTGTGGTGAGGGGCCCAAAACTGGACACAGTACTCGAGGTGCGGCCTCAGCAGGGCTGAGTACAGGGAGACGATCACCTCCCTGCTCCTGCTGGCTATACTATTCTTGATACACCATCAGAACTTTATAAAAACTGATTTAGTGAAAATGCAAAAAGCTCTGAGGGATTCCATGAAGTACCTAAAAATCAATGCAGAAACAAGAAAAATATTAAGACAGTTGGATCGGAAGTATGAGATAGCTATGATGACACTTCAAAAATGTTTAAAAATCCTTTGACATAAATGTACATGGGCATTGTGTGGTTTTATATGGATGTATATGAATACACATACATATATATATTATATGTGTCCCTTGTTAGGGAAAAAATAGGAATTATCAGAAACATCAATGCTTTTAAAGAGGCTCTATGAAATATCATGCATTGAATGTTCTGAAAATGTGCTAGCTGATGTGTGGGTGAGCCCGTTCAGGATAAAAATACAAAAAATTGCATTTTCCTTGTATACATCTTTATAAGCAAAACTCAGTCATCCACTATTTATGGAACATTTGGAAACATGTTTTGTGTTCGATTCCAGCTATTGTTTCAGGCCAGTTCTTTGGCTTGGGAGAATGTTTATATTTTTTTCTGTTTTTCTTTCTTTTTTTTTTTTTTGTGCTATGTTGAAATTTAGTCCATTGAAGTTATTATTCAACGTTTTGAGTGATTACTCATTTATAAGAGTTTGATCTTTAAACCCTTCAAAAGTTTGCCAAATGTAGGTTTTTGTTATTGAATTTCAAAGAGAGCTTAAAGCTGGGATTGCAGCATTTGAAGGGAATGCTGGTGTGACTGTAGGGTCACACAGGGACTTAAGGGCTGTTTTTAGTGACTCTTCGAACACAAGATTTTATAGCATGCAACAATTTTCTAAGATTCTATGACAGAAAAAAAAGCTTTTTTTTTTGATTATGTACTTGATAATAAATTTGAGTGTCGTCATCTTATATTTTTTAATTTTTATTGGGAAGATATTTCCTGCTTTCAGAAAATATGCATCACTTTTATATTTTATAAGAAATAAGTATGTCCTAGCAAAAATATAACTATCATAAATACACATCAGTGCCTGAATGTTTTCATTTTAGTAGCCATATGGAATTTACTGCAGGTGAGTCACAACGATACACATTAGGTGAAATTTTGGTGGTGCAGAACTCAGTCAATACTTGATATCAGCAAGTTTTAGCATCCACCATGTGAAAGAAAAAATATTCCAATCAGAATCATTGAATATTTATAGTATAACATTTATGTCATGATGACCTCTGTTAACTGTGATAACATGGTACCAGGAATTTGAGATGGGTGAAAGTCCCTGTTGTAAAGTGTTTGCCTTTTATGCAGCCCTATAGTAATGGCAACCAGGTAATGGCTGGGTGTAAGGGCAGCTTTCTAAAGGCTTGTTTAAGAAAAATAAAAAGTCTTTTTGTTAACATTTCTAATAGATGATTTCTGACTGATTTCGTCCTGTTTCTGTACCAAACAGTGTAAATGCTATTAAGTAGGGGTAAAAGAGCCTGTTCCTTTATGTGGCAGCGATGACAGCAGAAGTCCACAAGACAAACGGAACTTTTGAGGGGGGTAAGAAAGAGATGCCTGTAATTTGGGATTTAGTTACCATGTTATGGGCTTCTCAGAATTGAAGACCATCAATGACAGAATGATTCTGGTTTATGTTTTACAGTCAAATTTGAGCCCATAAAGTTTTTACTGAAATAGAATTTCAGAGTTTAGTAAAGAAATTATTTATGAGAGTGTCTATTTCTCTTATGCCATCCTGCAGCACACCCTTCCTAACGGCTGGCAATAGGCGGTCATGTTGAATTCAGAGCATACTCTGAAAAAGGGAAAATTAACAGGATTTTTCTGTGGAAATCCAGAATATATATAAGTAGACTATCTTGTTGATTTGACTAACAGGAAAACTGCAACAGTTTTATGCATATACAAATGTTACACTCATAAGTGAGACTCAACATAGGTGAACTTCAGTAATGAGAACACTCTCATTATTGAATTTAAGAGCGTGTCTGCTTCAGTGTGTTCCTGGAGTCCAAAGAGACTTCAATTTTCAGGGGTCAAGCTGTGTGAAAGTCAGTTTTCTTTGGACTTTGTGTATTAAGCCAGATTCTTTAACAATCTGTAGACTAGGTCCAGGTCAGTTCCATAGCTTCTAACTTCATAGCTATTTTCAGGAAAGGTATTGCTGTTGAACTTAAGTTCAGCCCTTTAAACTCTTCTTACTGTTGCAGAAATCTGGAAGGATGGTTGTACAGGAAAAAGTTACTATTCATTACATCCAATACTGATATTACTTGTGCCAAGAAGGGAAATGGAGGAATGGGATATGATAATTTAGGTTTGGGATATGATAATATAGTGCTGGATGCCAAACTTGGTACAACTCATCTGATTTTCTTTGAGGTTTATCACGTCATTGCTCATAAGGTCTACTCATTAGGAATGGAAAAAGTGGGTAGCATTTGAAAAAAAAAATTATAAAATCTTGTGTTTGTAAAGGCGACTTCTTACTGTCGCATCTGACAACGCTTTGAAAAGATTGACAAGTTAGGTTGCTCCATCTAATTCTAATGAATTTCTTGAGTTAACTAATCAAGCCTCAGTGTGCTCTCTTTTGGGTTTCGGTGGCTATTTTGGTGGTAGTTGGTTTGTTTGGTGTTTTGTTTTGGAGGTTTTTGGTGGGGTGTTCTTTTTTTTCAATCTAGTATTTCTCTATTTTAGATTTTCTGTCCTTTCTTCTGCATGTGAAATCCTGTCACATGAATGTTATTGTCTCATTAGAGGTTGGAGGGTGTGCAAGGAAAGCCTGACAGCAGGCAGAAGAGTGCCCTTGAACAGAGTTTGCTGTAGCACTGCCAGTAGTCTCCTTAGGTATTTTAATAAACAAGGGTTTCCTCTGTCTTTTGCTCAAATACAAGGATGGAAGTACTATAAATAAGGGGGATGTTTGTACTCTACTTTAAAAATATTCTTTAGTTAGGAGACTTTGCAATAAATTGAAACCTTTTGGGGGGAGATGAAATGCTTTTCCTTTTAACTATGTGTTAAACCTGTTGTTCTGCTTCTGTCTTCTTTTAGTTTGCTTGCTTTTCTTTGATTACGTGACAGATGCTGCTCCTCATTCCAGTTAATAGGTACTATGTGTATTCAGTATGGAGTAGAAAATAAAGATGAGATTGGAAGATAGATGGTACTTTGAATAAATGCTTCTAGGTCGATACTGGAGTGGAGATGGTTTTTGTTACAGGTTACAGATCTATAACAGAGTAATCAACAAATCTACTCTTTTCTTAATTCAGAGTTTAGGTATGCCTTAGAAATCTGCTATATTTCACTATGATTTGTATTTTCCTTGGTCAGTGTAAGTGCTGAGTATGACTACCATTTTAGTGGTGCTTGCCATTGTCTTTGTTAGATCTTGCTTCATTTTTATTTCAAAACAAACAGGTTACACCATTGTTTTTAGAGACTGAAATAACACAGCCTATATTTCTTCCTGCTGCCAATATACAGTTTTCTAAGTTTAAAAAGAAGATAGGAAAAAAAAAGGATTGTCTACTCGATTATATTTGATATTTCTCTGCAGGTATGATTCATTACCATGGAAATAACAACATAGCCTATTTCCAAGCTAATTGCTGTATAGAACATAAGGATAAGTTCCTTGAGGTTTAAATTGCTCATACAATTCATATCAGATGTCGATCTGTGTTTGCCCGGTGTACCTGGAATACTAATTGCAACAGTAATAAAAATGATCTGCTTATACCTTAGGAGACAAACTGCTTGACTACTAGGACCATACAGGCTGAGAATATCTGGAGTAGGTGTATGTACAAAATATTAGACAGCCAAGGTCTGGATCATTAAATAACAGATTACAGCATCAAAAATTGGCCTTTGAGCCTTGCAGCATAAAGCTAATGATAACAACATCCTAGCTCCTGGGTAGAGTGCATTTGTATTTTCTGTTAAACTGCTGGAACCCTGAGGACAACTAATTTTTAGATACACTCCTTGAAAGTCTTATGGACTTTCATGAGTGGGCTGTGGACAGTAGAGCACATGTATGAATTGAGTACAACAAAAAGACAGTGCAGAGAACCTGCTTAGCATAATACTAGATGATCTGTCAGTCTCTAAATGTAACTTTGGGATTGACAGCAGCATTGCACTCTGGGGATTGTTAAAGTAAAATGGACCATGTTTGCTAAAAAGAGCCAGACATTGCATTGTTTTTAAAATGAGGGTTCATTTTTCTGTTTCTTCCATGGTGTTTACGACAGGGATTTGCCTGGGTACTCACAGTTCTGCTCCATTGGTGTGTAAAGAGAGTAGCTGTAAAAAAGGCCCTCAGGCTTTAGAATTCCGCTTTCTGTATGTATTGTCCTTCCGTGCACTTTTAATACGATGCTTTCCCTATCATTTAGCAGTTTTCCACTTTCAGAGAGAGCATTTAAAACCAGGAGTGTAGGAAACCACCATGGATGGCCTTCCTTGGCACTGGCTGCTTCACTGGATTTGGTCTGCTGTGGGGAGGTCCTGTGAGTTAAATTTTGTAGGAAAAAAATAGGTCTTGTAAGCTTAACAAGAGATTATAAAACAGGGGATAGGTTCTGTCTTGCATTAGATAACTATATGTCACAGAGCAAAGGAAGCACGCTGTTTCGTTAAACAAAAGCAATTTCCATGAAAGATATTCTAAGATTTCATCACTAAAGTAACCAGATACAGATGCTTCTTTTTCTCACTCAGTTTTGTCTGTTTAATGCAAATATTTGTCATTCTGGTCTAATTAAAACCTCTACTCCATAAGGTAAATATACAGTTTTGCCAAAGATAGCTTAAGCATAAGTTGTAAACAGACTTCACAGAGCAAAACTTAAATATGTAGAGGAAGATACTGCAGTAATCAGGGAGAGCTTCAGTTAACTAGAAAGCTAGATTGGGTTTTGCTAGGAACGATTTAAAACATAGCTTCCCGCCTCCCCCACCAAAAAAGAACTGTATGAGTACTGGGGTTTTTTGGGTTTTTTTTTTTCATTTTCTTTCTTTTCTCTGAACCATGGTTGCTGAAGAGCCTTGACTTCACAGGTTATTTCAGACTATGCAGTAGAAAATGATGAATTAGACATCGGTTTTTGAACACCTAGGGTCCAGTGATCATAATTTTTTCACTTTGGCTATATTTAAAATAGTAGCATAACAATCCCTAAACTAGGCTACATGAACTTAATGCTGGACTTTATCATTCACATTAGAGTGAGTTTTCAATAGATGAGACTTGAATATATCCTTGGAAATTGGCAGTAGGGAACTATTCAAAGCTCTCTCAGGGAAGTATATAGGCTTTTTGAATACAGCACTAAGCAAAGGTTATAAGACTTGGAAAAAATACACATGAAGCTAAAATGGAAATTAACTTCTTTACAACTGTCCTTCTCTTAAAAACAAGACACTCTCTTGCACCTCTTTTCTGATTCTTGGATGTGCGATACTAGCCAAAGGTATCTTGAAAGGGTTGAGCAATTAAAATTTGATAATAGTGAATCCCCTTTGCACAATCTTTATTTAAAAATGCTAGTACATTGCTGGGAGCAGAGTGCTTATGACAGTAAGTGTCAGCCCTTCCTTCCCCAAAGAAATCTATATGCTGTATCAATTATGTTGGAAGAGCTATCTAAGAAAACACATGTGAGGGACTCATTCAGTATCTTTTATGAAAGGTGAAGGTTACTATTTTATGGTCAAGTCTGAACTATACCAAAATCCAGATTGCAGTTTTTGAGACATCAGCTTCAAATATTGTTCTCCTGTAGCTCTTAATTAACAAACCAAAGCAACTTGCTTTCTGATTTGTAGATGTGAGTGTGGAATAGTGCCTTTTGACCCTAAACACTTGATTTCCTGATGTAGGAGAGAACCATATATCACTGGGAAGCTTAGCAGAAACTGGAGGTGTCCCACAATTGAAATCCAGACATAAAGAATACTGTTTTGCCTTTGGTTCATCCTCAGGAGGCCCTTGTGTGTTAGGGGTAAATGCATACCTGGAACACCTTCAGTATGGAGTTCTTCAGTGCCTCCAAAAGTTGGGAATAAAATAATAATTTTAAAAAAAGAAAAAAGTTGAAGGGAAGATGGTGAAAAAAAAATTTCATAAAATTAAATTTTCTTTTAAAGTTGTTATCAATATTTGATTTTTTTCAAATGTTTGCCACAGTAATGATGAGTAGTAAGTCTTTGCAAGTGACCCGATAAAAGCAGCGTGTAGCAAGAAATCAGCTGCAGTTAAGGAAGAATTCTTGCTTCAGGCACATGAGCATAGATAGACATTAGACTGTAAACACAAAATAATTGACTATTCCCAGTCCACCTGTTCCATAGCTAAAAGGCAAAGGTGAACTCACTTGAAAAGAACCTAAAAAAATTACTTATCTTCAGCAAATAACTTTTAGTCAAATTAAGAATGTGCCTGAAGACGAGCAGGTAGCTGTGTGCCATATGCTGTTGCCTTGAACAGAACTGTGCCATCTTATGCTAGTGGATAGTTGAGCCTTAGGGCTGATGTAAAACACAGGCACAAAATGCCAAAACTGTCATTCTTGTAGTGATATGCCTAGTGAGGGTCTCCAGCGGGAATTAGTATTACTACTACACTTGTTTCTCAAAGCAATGTTAGCAGGGCCTTGCCTGCCGGGACGGACTGCTGTTTTACCAAATGTGGTTTTAGGGAGCTAAGACTTCCTTCTCCTTTTCCTAGAATTATTATGCAGGATCTATTGTGAGCTGGCTGTTGATTTCATAAAACTTTTTTCCGCAGTCTTACTTGCCTGAAGAGAAAAAAATTGAACCCAATTATTTATCACCCAGAAAATGACATGCGTTTTTCTTACCCTGAAGGTACGTTGGACTCCTGGTGTTACCACGCGCAATGAAATGAATGTGCTAAAACAAAGCAAAAAATCTCAAGAGCCAGAAAGGAAACTCCCTCCTTTCTAGGGTTAGTTTTTTTTATACAAGTAATAAGCTATGTTAAATATCTCCCATTCCCTTCATAAAATTCATCACAGAAGAAGCCTAAACATAAGAATTCCAAAGTTTTATTTATAATATAAACAAAACATAGTAAGATAAGAAGCAATCACAAAGTTGTGTAATGCCTATGTAATTGTTGGCGAGTTTGCTGCCAAGTTTGTATTGTAAACACTAAACGTTAGGCTACCAAACATTTGGTTGGACCTGTTGATGATCTCAAAAGGTACTGTCCTTTCGAGTCTACAAGATGCGTATATAAGGTTCAATTTGTCTGATTTTGTTACTGGAGTGTTTGCTGCTGGAAAAATGCAGGGTTTTACATGTAGTCCATTAAATATTTAGAGTCCTGTTGCTATTAGTGTGCTGAATTATCTAAGGCTTTTCTTAAGAGAATGGAAGCTCTTGACTCATATCAGTTTCCATTACACTGATCGCTACAAAATATTTATTACGAGGATGTCGTGCCCAACTAACTTGGACTTTTGTTGCGGTTTAGCCCCAGCTGGCAGCTCAGCCCCAGGCACCCGCTTGCTCATTCATCCCCCCAGCAGGGTGAGGGAAAGCACTGAAAGAGTAAAAGTGAGAAAACTCATGGATTGAGATAAAGCTAATTTAATCGGTAAAGCAAGTTACGCACACAAGCAAAGTAAAATAAGGAATTCCTTCACCACTTCCCGTGGGCTGGCAGGTGCTCAGCCATCTCCAGGAAAGAGGAGTCACATGTAAGGGTTACTTGGGAAGACAAATGCTGTCACTCTGAACATTCTTCTCCTTCCTTCCTGTTCCCCTAGCCCCTTTATGCTAGGCTTGATGTCATATGGTATGGACTATCCCTTAAGTCAGTTGGGGTCAGCTGTCCTGGCTGTGTCTCCTCCCAACTCCTTGTGCACCCCCAGCCTCCTCACTGGGTGGGGTGGTGTAAGAAACAGAAAAAGCCTTGACTCTGTTAAGTACAGCTCGGCAATAATGAAAACATCCCTATGTTACCAACACAGTTTTCAGCACAAATCCAATACAGCCCCCTACCAGCTACCGCGAAGAAAATTAACTCTCTCCCAGCCCAAACGAGCGCAACTTTAAAGCCTTACTTTGAGTATTAATTGATTATTAGTTTTGATATTAAGTGAACTGGAATTTTTGGCATGTAAGCATTCAGACAGAAAGACATAGATCATTGTATGGCTTCTTCTGAGGTTCTTCTTCTGCCAGCCGCTCTGTTGATGTAATAGTCAAGTTGGCCTCTTTGCTGCAATTAGTGTTCTGCTGCTCCCTTTCCTATTTTCACATTTACGTAATCTTTGAAAGTCTGACATGGATAAGGATGTACAGTATGCAGATAAAATTAATCTCTGTTTGTCCAGAGAACAGTCCTGCTGGGCTGAGATGGTCTGCCACCTCTTTTTGCTACTGTTGTGCTTTAGTCATTTGATGTTAATAACAGTTTCAGTAATTGAACTGCATGCCATAAATACGCTCTTGCAGACAAGCGTGATGATTACTTCCTGAAAAATGTGGATATTGGCCAAGTCTTGCAACAAGAACTGGAAACAAAAATACAGGGGCTTTGAGCAACCCTGTTAGAATTGTATTCATCAAGTTTTGATCTTCATAATGCTTCTGAGCTCACGCCTCCGAACTGGCATTTTTGTGCGTGTGTGAGGACACAATTGTGCTGGGTGTTGCTTGTAGCATAAATGGATGTGTGAAGCATGGGAGTTGGAAATATGACTATCCCAAGTCTTTTATCACAAATATCACTTTTGAATTCTTAGCTACCTAGGAAAGTGTAATTTTGTATGTGCAGGCATTTTTTCTAAATTCTCCCAACTGGGAGTGTGTAAATCTGTCATCAAGGCTCTACATCACCTCTGCTGCTCCGAAGTTACTGAAATAAATACCAGATTCTTCCTATTATATAGAAACTTTATAACTAGAAATGTATAACTAGAAAAGCGTGTTTTTTGAAGATTTCAAATGTTTTCAATTTGGTTTCAAGAAAAAGAAATACAGGAAATACTATATTGTATTTTGGCTCAGTGCATTTTCAGATATATATCTAAAATTTCCCCCAGTGTATAATATCTTTCTTGGTTTTGTGTAAGAACGTGCACCAGGTGGAATGAGCAATTGGTCTGAAAATGCAGCTGTTATGTTCCGGGTTTTTGATTATTTATTTTTTTGGGGAGTGGGAGGGCGGGCGGTGGGGAGCAAGCCATTCACTGGGGAAGGGAGCGAACGATGATAGAATTACCAGAAAGCCAATACCCAGATTTTGTAGTCAGCACAAATCATAAAACAGATATATTAAATACAACTTTCACCCTGTAAGCAACTAATCCTTTCTCATATCTAATAATACCGTAATTCAGTTTAATTGGAATCCTTCATGCATAATAGCTTTAGTTAAATATCGGATATAAATACTACAAGGCAAAATATATCACTCTGAAAAAGAGTGGACTTGTCCTTGATAAGTGACCTCATATTGTAATTCCCCTTGAGAAAACGATTCTACAGTTCAGGTACAAGCTAAATCAATAAACATTTTAAATGGTGTAGGGTTATATAGGTTATACTCATTTTCTAACCTTCTTGGAGTGTGTAGTGGTAAATAGAAGTGTCTCCTTTACAGCCTCCTGAAAGACTGAGCGCTGTTCACTTTGATTGTGGGAATTTGTAACTAATCTCTGCTATAGCTTGGATTGTTTCTCACAGTCAGACTGTTCTTCAGCAATAGTTCCAAGTGCAGTAGGAAAGGTTTTTCAAATTGAGTACTTATACCGGGAGAATAGGATCTTCCCCAAGACTCTGCATTATTTGAGGTCCAGCAAGTGCAAAAAAGCTCAGTTGTTTCAGGCTTTCCAGAAAAGTGATTATTTTTAGCTCCCTCAAGACTGAATCATTATCAGGCAGAAGTTGAGTATAGGTTCAAACTAACTGATTTAAGTTATTTAGGTTACTTAACTGACAAGAGGTACTCAAGTGCAGTTTGACCTTCACCTTTTTTCCTAATGTAGGTAAATCCTTGCACACTTACTGCACAGGACCACAGTTTTCAGAGAGACGAGAATACATGCAGACTAGCTGTTTTAGGTATTCTTCATATCTTTATTTTCTTGGGTAATGAATTAGGATTATTTTTAAATTGTGCCTAGAGTTGTTCAAACTTAAATTCCTGAACAATTTTTGAATGGAACTATTTCCTTGTTTATTATATTAAATTTACATTTGAAAGCAAATAATCATGTAAATGAAATTATGAAATCTGATACTTTGGATATGTAGGAAAATTAAAATTCTGCAGTAATATTTGGGCAGCATATGTGTGTCAGTATGCTGATAACCTTGGAAATCTTTCTAGGAGGAGATGTATAGATTTATATGATCATAGCTTTGCTATAGTAGTGCTACAGCCTGCTCTTTCCAATCTTGCTGTGGTTGTTTTCGAGATTGCTTGAGGGTGGATCACAAAAGACAGTACACAATTTAACAAAATGTGTAAAAGTCATGCTAAGAAAAATTACAGAGAATTTCAGGAAGTTCTGATCTACTAAAATGGGCTGAATACAGAGTGAAGGAAGAAGCTCTTCTGTTTTAGAAGAGAAATGCTACCCAATATACTGAACTCTCCTTCATCTGCATATATGGTGAATTTCAGGCAGGTTCATGTACGATTCTTGGAAAGAAACTTTTGACCTCACAAAGTGTATTGATGAAAAAGTTAGCTCTGTAGCATTTTCTTCCATTGACTCTGCAATGGAAATGTCATTCAAAGTAAAGACGGAATGAGAGGAAAACCCAAATGTATGGCCACAGCTGTTCTATGTCAATTAGACAGTTGTCGCTGAGCAGCTTTAGTTCACATAGTTCTTGATGCAGCTGAAGTGCTTCTATCCTGGGAACTTAATAAAAACAAAAACTTTGGAGTGGAGTTAAGAGGTACATTTTGTTCCATCTACAAGACATACCAGGTGCTGGCTGCTGATGGAGGCATATGCTGAGGAAAGAGTTGGTGTCTGAGGAAAGGAAAATCTGTAGGAAGCGAGATGGACATTTGTTTTCAGCATTTGCTTTTTATATCTGCCTATTAACATAGCTACATTTCAGCAATCCACAAGGATTTTCTCAACAGCAAGCATAAATTTGCATGAAACTTAATAAGAACATTGCTCCTTACCACTTGATTTGCATTCTGTATGTGGTAAATTTAGCTGTTTCTTCTTTCCTCATGTAATTGTCGTTATGATGTATTCAGAAAATAAGTACTTTCAATGAATTAAAAAGTTTCTAGTGGGAAAGGATACAAACATTTATATTTGCACTTGATAATACTTTCTATTATCAACTATGCTGTGACCTTTGAAAATCTTCTCAAATACCTAGTTCCCACAAATATCCCACAAATATCTAACCAAACATGCTAAAAAGCAAAGGTAAAAGTTGTAAAGTTAGTGATATTTTTTTTCACTCTTCCAAGTCACTTAAAGTTTAATCTGCTATGGAATCAGTGTCCAATTGAAAATATTGGCATTCCCCTGCAGTTTGTCTTTAGATTTTTCCTTCCTCCTCGTCACATAAGCATCATGACTTTGTCTTGATCAAGAGTTGAGTAACTGAGTGTAGTGAGCACTGGAAAATGGGATGATGAAATCAAGAAACAAGTGTGATGAGGCTTGGCATGTTTTGTGGATCAACAAATGAGAGCAAATGATACCTGAAACTGCTGGAAGGTATAGCCACAATACCATAAAAGGCTGATTTGACCATAGGCTTGTACTGACACCTTGTTATAAAACCACCCAGTAGCAGAGATTGCAGGGGGAGGCAATGTAAAAAGGAAGGGACAGCCATCACATGTTGGCGCCCATCCACCTTTTGGAGAAAGTGCGGAAAAGAACCTTTTCCCCAGGTTTGTCTGTGCCAACTCACTGGAGTCGCAGTTGGGGTCCATCTTAGGCAAATGTATGGGGTGTAGGTGTGGCTGTGAGCGGGAAGCTGCTCCTACAGTCAGTCCCTTGCTTAGTCCACTTAATAAACTGAGTTCAGCAGTGTCTCATTACCTGGTGCTCCTTTTCCTCTTGTGGCATTCTTGTCTGTTCACTAAGGATCTTTACTCCAATAAAAAAAAACAAACCAACCAACCAAACAAGACCCAGTCATGATTCTGGTTCATTCAGATACTAAAATGATAGATGGAAGTCCAGCAAAAACAAATTGCATATATGAAGTGTTTTATGCACTGGACAAGTAAATATGATGGCAACACTTACGGAAGGAAGGGAGCAAATTGCCTGAATGCTTTCTGAAATAGAGGTGTTAAGTGAAAACCACGAAAGATTTCATTAAGAATTGATTCAAATCTCATCGAAGTTCTACACACTAGTAAGATATATTTCAGAATGGGTGGGTGACAAGGTGATTAATAAGTGTAATTCCTACTAAACTAAAATTTCTATTAAACATAAAATCTTGTATCCAAGTTTTTGAAAATACAAATTTGTCTTGGAAGAAAATATATAAATAAATCTAATGTAAAAAGGTAAAGAATGCCTGATCTATTCTATCATGTTATCCATTGGAGTCTATCCATTCTCACGTTGTTCTGTTTTTTCAGATATACTACTGATGAATCGTCAAGCTATAAATACCACAGGCAGTTTTTATTAGACAATTACATTTTATTAAGCTTAACTGTATGAAGACTAACTTCATACTGATTTTATGAAGAGAAAAAATCAATATGGTTTTGGGTATTGGTCCAATGGGAATAGCAGCTGTTACTTAACTTTTTATGTATCACTTTTTTTCTTTTTCAGCTTGAGTTTCAGTACATTTTAGAGGGAAACAGAAAAGTATTTGACAGGATAAAGAAGTGTTAAAAAAATTTACACTTCTCTATATATCATCTGTTGAGAGGAAATCCACAAATTAGATATTGTGATATATTGCAGTGTTTTCTGCATAAAGCTATTTCTGGATAACTTTTTGTGGTTAAATTTGATAAGATGATATCTCTGTTGTACAGATTTGCAGTATTTTGGCAAGCATTAGATAGAGAAATAATTTTGCTTTGACATCCCTTTCATATTTTTTTCTTGTATTTCTTGTTCTTTAAAATCTACCTGACTTCTTTTCCTTTTTTTTTTTTTTTAAGCTTTCTCTTTAATGTCATGGAAGTTAACATCTGTTTTGAAATTGGTAGTTCTCTTGCTTCCCAGATACTTGTGTCTATCCGTCATAATTTCAATTCACTAATTATTTTACATTTTGTTACTTCAAACTTCCCTGATGTAAATTATGCTGAAAGCAGTATTTTGTTGTCAGAAACACAGCAGTGCATCTCAGGCGTTTTATTTAGCCATCGTAATTGCTTTCCCAGGACTTGCCAATTCTTTTGAGCTGTTCAGATATTTCCGACTCTCATTGAGGTTTCAGTTTGCTCCTCAGAACTTGAGATTTATTTTCTGCTGCTTCTTTATCTTCTTTTCCACTCGATGACTTCTGTCCTGTTTCTCTCTTTGCACGTTCTCTCCCATGGGACCATACCTTGATCCTTAGCAGATACAGCTGTATTTTTCTCTTCAGCTTGCCTGTCTTTTGTTTTACTTTATTTTTTTACCTGATGATCAGATCATATATATTGAGAAATGCAAATGAAGTGACATTATGGCTAAAGTCAGAATAACGGTTTTGATTGATTGGCCAATATATGACCATAACATACAATGCATTTTGGAGCTACTATGTACTTCTATTAAAAATAGAAATGCAGTACATCTCTACAGTTCAAGAAAACTACCTTATATAGTAGCAACGAAACCAAATTAAATTGTTCTCAATAGAGTAGAGGTCTCCAGTTAAGTACAGCTTATAAGAACATGGATTTTTATCCATAACAGCAGTTATATATAATTAGGCTTTTTGAGTATTCAAAGCAAGTGTTTGAAGTTTAGTGAGGACACAGTTCAAGATGTGGAGAATAATTTTTCTGAGTTGTTTAATCAGAAGGGAAAAGACATCCTGGGTGTGTCAGTGGAACAGCATCATAGTTGTGCCAATACAAACAAAAAAACCCCAGAGTTATTTCCATGATTTTTGAATATATATTAAAAAGCCTGAAGAAATGTGTTGCAGAATGCATGGTCATGTGTTTTGTATAAGCGCAGGACACGAGCATCTCAAGATAATGTTTTTACAGTAGAGTGAGCAAAGTTAAAAATGGTTTGATAACCATAAAGACAAATGTAATGACAAATTGTTCAAAGTTGTCCTTACTGGCCATAAATGAACTACGCAATTGTTTCTGTCTATTCTGCTTATTGTTCCAATGCCACTATAAAGGGGTGAAGAGCAAGTGCAAGGACAGAGCTGCTCGCAGACTTGCTGAGCAGGTCACTTATGCATTATAAGGAGCTTGGGTTTCACTTTTTTAATTTATTTTTTTTCTCCCAGATTCAGTAAAACGAGTATGTCTACCTGCTGGGTAGAACAAAATATTCCTACTGTGTTTCCTTTAAAAAGTCTTCTGAAGTGATTTGTATGATTTTTCTTTTGTATAATTACCTAGCAGGTGGGTTAAAAAAAAAAAGCAAAAGAAGAGGTTTATTGCAGCAAGCTACCCCCAGATAGTTTTGAGAAGTTTACCAAGAGTCCAAGATAGATTGCAGTATTCCTTTGGTCGAGGTTTTAATATTGTAAGACCGAGGATGCAATGTCAGAAAAGTCACCTAAAACTGACAAATTTTCTACGGGTGTCTAGGCGACAGCCTAAGAATATCTATATATTTCTTATGTGGCTTTTTGTAACAATTTCTATACAGGGGAGAAAAAAAGAAGTTGTTTTTATCAAGTTATCAATATCGTCTTTCTCAAACAGCTATGTTCCTGCTCTGCTACCGCTCTATGCTAGTTGGAAGACAATTTAACATAGCACTGACTGCCAGGTAATATGTGAAGAGCTTAGGATGCTATACTATGATGCCTTTTTTTTTTTGGGTTTGCCAACAATGCATTGATAATATCTATGTTAATCTTATCCTTTATTTTATCCTGTTAACTTAGTAGCACCGATTATGTGACAAGTTCACTTCATGCTCTTGAGGTTTGTTGTTGTTTTTGTTACTTCTTCCTTTTACAGTTGTAGGACATCCACAATGTAGCACATTTTACACCTGATCGTCTGGGAATCATATAATCAATATACAATTATTTAGTTAATATCTTGTGGTAATAATGGTTTGGCTTGGTGATATATTGATATATTGAAGTAATGTTTTAGAGTGGGATGTCCCCATTGATCTGAAAATTGCATTAAAATTAAGAAATATTTACCCTCAAAGAAAAGGCCTACCATTCTCTGATTATCATTGAATATACTCAGTCATTCAAGGTCAGCCAGGTTCAGTAGCAGATAGCACTGTGGTGCTGGTGATATTCCTTAATCTCATATGTCAAAGTGCGTAAACAGAAATCTAAGTATTAGACTAGACATGTGACTTGCCAACAAAACGCAATAAGAAAAGAAGTTGTTCACATTTGATGCCTTTCCAACCATGATGTTGTCCTTACTCTTTATGTGCCCAGTATATTTTAATTCATAGCACCAGGAGGGAGAAGAAGGGAGACAGTAAAATTGTGCTCGACAAATTTGTTGGCAAGAGTTTCTATGATTCAGGGGAAAAAGTTATAAAAGGGATAAGATATGATGAAGGTCAGGAAACTGTTTGATTATTCTGATTTTGGTAGGCTGTGGAAATACCTCCCAGAGGTAGCAGAAGTTCCAAGGCTTTGACCTATTGTAAAACTTCAAATGCTGAAACACTATAAACTGTACAACAGAGAACAGAAAGAAGACAATCAAATCTTCAGTTATCTTCTTCTTCTTGAATTTCTAAATTTCTGTAAAAATGAAACAATTTTCATCAAGTGGAGGGGTATTTAATTTCTTCAGTTGAAAAATATTAATGACCTTTTTTGTAACGATCTAGGATGAATCACATTAGCACCAGAGCATGTGAAAGAAGAGAGGAAGAATTATACTGAACAGTGTTTTCTTCACTTTTGAGTAGAACTACTGTAAAAATTAGGATACAACAGCAATTTTATATACTCAGAAACTGAAAAATGAAATCATGTGGGAATTGGGAACATTTGGGGAAAAAGAAATTTTTTGCTACAGGGCAAACATTATCGTATTTTGTAATGCAGGGCTTCAAATAGCAAGGATATTTCTTTCTTCCAACACTTAACTTAGCAACTCTGTTGCTAATAAACCAGTTATTTAGTTATTGCCTGTTATATCAAACATGTGAGACAGGCTAGAAATGGAGACGCGGACGCCTCTCTAGATTCTTAAGCAAAGTAAGAATTTTGGAAATCTCTACCTAAAGTTATATCCAAGGGTGATGCCTTTCTAACAAGTCGCTAGGCTTTGGCAGTGGAGACTGCTGCGTTGGCAGCCCTGGTGTCAGCAGGCAGCCCACCAGTCTTTATCACTATCACTCCTTTTAGCTAGACAGCTATGTGTGTTGGTTTACTGTTGTGACCTGGTAGTCAATTAAGGGTTAGTCAAGCACCTGAGTTCCCTAAGTACTTGTATCACCTTTATCCTGGCGTCTTAAGATGCTAATTAAAAAAATTATTTATTTATATATCTAAAAAACCCCACCTCATATTAAATGATTAAAATTATTTACTTATGTATTTATAAAAATCATGATATGGTTTAGTAATGCGGTAAATCTAACTTAGTAGTATTAGATTTTTGAGATGTGCCACATGACACACAGTGGGTAGCTTATCATGAGGACAAGTCACATTTATTTTTAGAAATAGAGTACAGGAGGTTAAATTACAATACAATGTTGTTTGCCCTTCCAAAGCCAGTAGAAATTCAGAGTGGACTTTGGCAAATCTGCATCACACTGCCAGCTGATTTCACTATGCACGTTCTTAGCACATTTCCAAGTGGAAATCAAATGGAATACTCCTGTGTCATTTCTCTGACAAAAAAATGCATTAGCCATATGTTATACATCTCCTTTGCGTGCATGTTTATATATGCATGCATTGTGTGTGTGTCTGTGCATGCATGGTTATATATATAGAATCAAATGATCTGGGGCTGGTTTCCCATCTTTTTTGCCTCGTGGTTAATTAAAAAAAAGTTTTACAAGTTGCATTTCTAAAACTCGATTACAACTGATCAGTGAACTTTTCTAAAATAAGTTATTAAATAGGGAAATAGACTGTCAGAGGATATCCACTGACAGTTTTGTCTGGTAAAATAGAAATATTTCAATTTTATATCAACCGAAATAGCAGCTTAGAAAGAGAGACTGATATTTCCTATTGATGTCATGATGTTGGTAGGTTCTTTTTTTTTTATTAAACTGCAGGATTAAATGTAAAATTCCAAAATAAATATAAGGTTAAATTACACAGCTAGCTGAGACAGAAATGCTAACCTGACTGTCTTGTAAGAGATGTTGGAAAAGAGCTTTGCTGGCTATCTGAGGAGAGGAGCATAACAGTACTTTATTTAAGGTAATAACTTTGAGGTTGTAGTCAAAAGTTTCAGATGTGCAGTAGAAAATTAGACCAAAGGCAGTATTATGGACATGAGTGATGAGGAATATCAGATCTGAAAAGGGTAATGTTAGCTATCAGAAAAAGAATGGGTTTGGTGTGAAAGAATTTCCTACTAAAAACTAAATCCTGTAAAACTGATGTGAAAAGCCAACTTGATGTACAGAGGACAAGTCCATATTTATGCAGTCTATATTTGAATAGCTGTAAAGCGTTTATTAACTTCCTTTTCAGAAGATCTGTGTATTGCAACTATATAAATCCAGCAAGGATTCATTGCTCTAGGTAAACTGCCTACTGAATGATAGCTTGAAGAAAAAAAAAGGCTCAACACACATATCTGTATGTTTTGGGAGGAGGAGTTAATTTTCTGTGGTATCAGTCTCAGGGTTTTGTACAGTCCTTCTCTGGGATGTTAAGTCTTTGCTTTTGTGGCCTGTGCACTTTTCAGTGGATGAGTACAAGTTTGTGTTTTTCTGTGGGTCATTATTTTCAGTATCATGTTATTCATGATGATTCAACTTGCTATGTTGTTTCCTGGGGCCGGTATCTATGCCAGCTGTGAGTTTTCAGAAATCTCCTTTGCCTCCTTTACTCATCGATGGGAACTGACAGTTGCATCTTTTTCCTGGTGAGTCATTGATTCTACACAGCCAAGAGTCTGCCGAAAAGATGCTAGATTGTTTTGGTTTATTTACAATGAGTGCATTAAAAATAAGAGGAAAGAGATGCAAAGAGCCTGATTCTCTAGCTGTTAGATGGGTAGAAACCAAATAAAATGCACCAGCACTGCTACCACTTTGTGGTAGAATGTCAGGTACTTAAGTCTACTTAAGCCATCATAACCTGCTATAGTCAGATAAGTACTGACAATGTGATTTTTATTTGACCTGTTAAAAATCAATCCTGGACCACAAGATCATACATTATTACAGCAGGTAGGGGTGAAAACTTCCAACCAAGTATTTTGCACAAATTATAAAGGTCATATAAATAAAAGTTTTCCTTGGCTCATCCTAAATCCCCAAGTTTTTGTGTTCATTTTTCTTCCCTCTCCCTGCCCCCGAGTCTGAAACACAGCATTTAGATAATGCCCAAATACAAACCATGTAATGTAAATGCTGTTTGAGTATGAAGAACAGTTGTATCTGACAAAGGCTGAATTTCACCAAGAGCTTATCTGCTGATCAACTTAATGCTTATTAATTCAGAACTGAGATAAAAGTAGGTTAGATGCTATTATAGTATATTATATATATAAACACTATAATTATATATAGTATATGTTGCATACTTTATTTAGATATCCTGCTCATTCTGTTTCTTGATCATTAATAAATTACTTCCCTCCCACTGAATTTCTAGATAAAGAAGGCCTATAGAGAGAAAAAGCAGAATTGCAATGCTCTGAGTATCAGTGATTTGTTTCATTTGCCTATTTTACAATTTTAAACATTTTTAACTTCAAGATATGTTGATTTATAATTGTGATGAATCCTTTTCTCACTTTAATATAGACCACATTCATGTGTACATATCTGCCACCAAGAATATCTCTGAAAGAGTGTGTTAGAAACACCTGGGTAATCATGCACTTTGCAAGGGTACTTTGTAAGCATTATTTACTGTTTATGATGCATGAAAAGGAATGCAGTCTACTCTTTTCTTAACTGTTGCTGCTTTAAAAAAATAGCCAAACCCATGAGGCTGTGACCATCTCATCATCTCACCTAATTTTCTTAGAATTTACAGTAGGATGCCCTAAGACATTAATTGTAACTATAGCAGGAAAGTTTTTAAAAAAGAGAGTGGATTGAGGAACATAACTGACAGCAGATTTGTTGAAAGAGACACCTATCTAAGTTTGTTTTAAACTGCAGACTGTATTTCAATTTTCTCTTTTGTTTTAAGGGTTTGGGGTTTTTTCAGTTGGGACATTTATGTACCATAAATAATTGAAATCTTTACAAGAGTTTTATTTCAAGACAGGCTTTGTAAACCTAGTGGGAAAACAAAATCAATTTTACTTTGTCCTGACACAGTACATATTATTCAGTGAGAAATAAACTCAATCCTTATTTTGAAGACTAAAAGCTTAACTTCTGATGTTTAAGGAAATAACAGTCAGAGGTGAAGTGATTTCCAGGATGCGAGTCTTTCTAGTGAATAGACATTTGTCTCTGTTGCATACTGAAAATTGAAATCTGTTGAAATGTTTACCATAATCTATTAAATCATGTCAGTAAGAATAATAGAGAGTCCAAACAGCTGACTAAGCTTAAAACTATAAATTAATATCATTCCCTGAAAACAAATTGTATTGGAATTTATACTGACACTACATCAATAGGCTCATGGTGAAACAGCTTGCAGGTGGAGTACTACAGATGACCTTAACATGCAGAGTATTGCTAAATTGTTCTGTTTCATAATGAACGTTTTTAAAAGCACATTCTTGTGCTAAAATTATAAATAGTCATGTTAATCCCAGGTGGATATGCTGATAATGACACTTGATTTTGCACAATGGTGTAACCTAGTATTTGAAGAACAGATTTAGTCAGTTTGTAATTACTTAGTGAAGTTTCCTAGGAATGGGTTATTGGCCACATATAATTGTACGCAAAATGAGTAGAGAACCCTGATGATTTTAGAGGATCAAAAGATTTGAGAAAGTCCCTAGGATTTGATGGTGCTTGCGGCAGGGTTGTACAGTGGTGACACGTCACGTTCGCTGAGTCAACTTCTTCCAGAATTGTACTGTAATACAACACTGGCATTCACAGTAAATTGTTCAGTTTAGAGCTTATTTTTCTGGCTGCAAGAATCCAGTCTCCTTCCAGACCCATCTAATCTGTCATTGAGTTTAACATTTCACTGTTTTCCTACTGAAATTCCTTTTCTTACTCTATCCCACATGATGAGGGATGATGCCATCCTTCTTAAAAAGCTATACGTTTCATTCAGGTGCCTAGATAGAGATTAGGTGTTCCTTCAGTTTAAATCTTCTCTGAATTCAGAGGAATTATGCTGATTAAGTCTTGTTGATATCTGGTCCAATTGCTTCACATCTTGCAGTTTTTTTCTTAATTAGACAAATAATCTTGTTAGCTAATCAAATTCAGAAGAGTTTGCGGATTCATCAGAGAAAAATTCTGTATTTGTGATTGTATATATATTGTGATTTCTATGTTTTCAAACATGAGAGAAATGTTATTAAGTCATCGTGCTTTTCATATAATAGCACAGCTGCAGAGTATGTTCATGCTGGTGTGAAAAGTGAATTTATGTCTAGAATGGCCTGCCTATCCATACTTAGAATTGTGTTACGTATATGTGTGTGAAACCTTACAAAGAGTGCTCATCAAATATGTAGGATACTAAAAACTGGTTGTTTGAAACTCAAGAAGGGCAACCAATTGACCATGGATCCTTCCTTAAAGCTGAGCCAGAGAATCCTGATAATATTAAAGTGTAAAAGTGAAGGTCTATTCAGTTTTGTGGAAGAATATAGGAATTCTTGAATAATCCAAGTCATTAATGATTAGACCATTGTATTTGCAAATTTACCTTTTTTTCACTTGAATTGCACTTCATTGGTCTAAGTGACACAAGTTGACAATGTAGAAATCGGGGTCCTCAAAATAGATGGGCTAACCTGAGGGTTTGTTGGCTGTCACACAGGTGCAGAGTTGATTTGTACTGTCTTCAATACATGGGCGCTGTTCTTGGACACAATGCTAATGTTACCCGAAAAGAGAGTCAAAGCTCGATAACAGAGACAATATTGTCCAGAACTTAAAACCTTTGGGGATCTAATAGTTAATAGATCTGATAGGTATGTCTTGTATCTTCACTCTTCTTTCCTTTTTCAAAATTATCTTTCAACAGTTCTGAGAGGTTAGTTTGGTTTGTGGCTCACTGTGGTAAGTTATTGGCTTTTGGTCTCCTTTTCCCTTCCTAGTGTGTCACAAAATATAATATGAAGGAAAATATAAATGCATACATAGTTTATACTGAATTTAATTTGAAAATTTGGAAAATGTCCTAGCTTATACAAATGGATACGTATCAGTACTTACAAGACAATAGAGGGAAACCAGTGCCTGAGGGGCAGCGTAATTGCCTGCAAGCGAGGGACAGATGGCCTCTAAATGCTCAAGCTAAACTGGAATTAGAGGGGGTGCTGGTGGTACTTAAAAGTGATCCTTAAGATGGTGTTGCCACTTGCAGGTAATTTTATTTTTCTTTTTTAATGTAGAGTTTAATGTTAAACAGAAGTACCACATTTCAATGGCCAAAGAGACCATCAAGCCTAATGCACTTTTTGTGATGCATAAAGAGGAATGAAAGTGATGACCTTATTGAGACTACCTGATTACTTTAGCAGGAGGAAATTTCTCCTTGACCTCTGTTCATCAGCAAATTAAAATGGGAGCATTCGCTGAAGCTTGTCAGGCTGATTACACATAATGTTGTTGAGCTGGGGGTCGGCCTCTTCTCGCAGATAACTAGTGACAGGACAAGGGGGAACGGCTGCAAGTTGCGTCAGGGGAGGTTCAGGTTGGAGATGAGGAGAAATTTCTTCTCGGAAAGGGTGGTCGGGCATTGGAAGGGGTTACCCAGGGAGGTGGTGGAGTCACCGTCCCTGGGGGGGTTTAAGGAAAGGTTAGACGTGGTACTGAAGGACATGGTTTAGTGGTTAATAGGTGGTGGGGGGGCGGTTGGACTGGATGATCCTTGAGGTCTCTTCCAATCTTAATGATTCTATTCTATTCTAATAAAACATTTTACTGGACAGTTGGGCTTTTAATCTGCCAGCTTTGGAACATATTAGAAAGATTGTAGCTTTTATTTTACCGCCCTGTGAAAACTTCACAATTTTTCTTGGGGGCGGAGGGGAGGGAAGAATCTCTCTCCTCTTTCCTGTTCAACTTACCTCTAAAAGAGAATTACTTCTGTAAAATTAAACAGTTGACCTAGCAATTCTGCTGAAGATCTTCACTGAAAGTGTTGGGTGCTGCCTTGCAGACCAAAATACCTCATTTCTTATTTTACAGCAGTAAGCAGAAATTGGAGATGTTTTGTGTTTCGTTAGAGATGCAAACTCAAGAACTCTACACTTTTTAATTCGCAACATTTGGTCAAAGCCAGATAGAATTATTGCTGACACTTCAATATAATGTTAAGATTCTTTGCCTAAAGTCTTGTGTTGATGAAAGAGATGTTTTATTCCCTTTCATCTCTTATAGGTATCCAAAGTATTATCAAATACAGGATAATTTTCTTTTTTCCTAAATCTGTCATATTTTTTGAGAATTATTTTCTATTGCTGAAATAGATATCACTGATATTAGATAGCGTATTTTATTTGCTTTACTGAGTTTCATTGCTAAAGTGTGTATTCAAAATTAATTAAAGGAGCATTGAGATTCCTGTTTAACCTCAAGCTCTTGAATCTGATAATAAAATAGTATTGATATGTTGCAGAGTTGAGGTTCTGCTTTCCCCCTTCTTAGAACACGAGGTACAGCAATGAGGAAAATAAAATAAAAATTAAATTGCAGAAGGAATGGATGCTTCAATTCAGTGATCAGTCTTCCTTGAAATGACAATTTTAAAAGAAAAAAATATGTTTTTTTAGAATTAACAGTAATGTTTGCTTTTTTCCCCGAAACGGAGTCTGAGAGTTGGATTTGTATTCCACTCAACCTAAAACAATATGTGTTAGATTTATTTCATTGTGGATTTTATAAAAATTTTACAATTTAGAGTTACATTCCACATAAAATTTACCATTTTTAAAACAGTAGATTATTTCTATTTATCCATTGATTAATAATTAGGTCTGATTTCTCTTAGCATATTTTCAGTTCTAGTTTATACTGTAAGGAGGTTTAAGTGAGGCAAAATTGTGGAATGAAATAAATTTTACAAAGGTAAAATAGATTGGAATCATCCTTCCCTTAATTTACAGGGTGTTACAAGACTACATACTTTCAAAGTTTTCCTTTCTTGCGTGGAATATCTTTTAAAACAGGAAAAATCTCATGCTATGCACACTGCGTACCATCACCTATGTTAAATACATCCTTTCTGTTTCCTGTTCATCATAAACAATACACCACTTGTGTTTTGGTCTGATAATTTGTATACTAAGATGTAGCACATCATTTTGATGCATAGAACATCTATTTATCTCTATTAGGAGAAATCAAGTTATTGCATAGGTGAACAGGGGTACACACTCCAATTTGGAATCTATAATGAATGTTGGAATTATTCAATTTGGATGAACTAAGGCTGTTTTCAATGCATTGAGTAATGTTTTGAGAAGATCTCATGCTTTTCTTTTCTGTGTTAGACAGGGCTATGAAGAACTGGAAAGACAGCTGAAAGAAGTCTTTAAGGAAAGGAGCAATATCCTTCGTCAACTGTCGAAGACTTCTAAAGAACTTGAGGGAATTAAAGTAAACCTGCAGGTTAGGTTCTGTCTTGGTTTCTGCAGAATTACTTAACTTGACTTTTTTTTTTTTAAATATTGGTATCTATTTATTACAAAAAAATCTGGTTTTTTTTCTAATATGTGAATAAATATTATTTTGTGATCTTGTACTTGACATAAACCTGATGTTTTTATGGAAAAAGTAATACTACTCATTTGGGCCCTTTCTACTTACTTGGGAAAAAAAAAAAGAAAATAGAGGAAAGGAAAGAGAATAAGCTGTCTTAGTAGAGTTACCACACATTTGTCCTGGTAGCTACTATAAAAGGATTTCCTTTGCTGCTGAAGGTTGCATCTTTGCTGATAAGTTACATATACTGAGTCTAGTTTAGCTGCTTGCTACCTGACATGCCCTCTACATGGGCTAGCCAGCTTTACTGCAGGGCGTTACTTCACAAGGTTAGCTGACAAATTGTGCTAGATGAGGATGCAGCTAGCAGAGAGCTAGCTCTCTGCATTTAACTTGGGAGGTTTGTGGTTATCATGGGTATACTGAAGGACCAATAGTCAGTTAACTTGAATCAAATCAGCTCCTGAGAGTGAAAAGTAGGTTAAAAATCCTGCTCCAGATTTGAGGTTCTGAAATTACCAGATATTCACTTAAGAGCATGTCTGTCTTTTCCAGATATAGTCTATTGGTCTG
Organism: Psophia crepitans; assembly: GCA_013399095.1. Taxonomy (NCBI): domain Eukaryota; kingdom Metazoa; phylum Chordata; class Aves; order Gruiformes; family Psophiidae; genus Psophia; species Psophia crepitans. The sequence continues at coordinate 39,329 of VWZZ01005511.1, forward strand.
GTGAAAACATTCAGACTCATTAGCAGTTGAGATTTGCCTCTGTATGTCATACCATTTTAAAGGACAGTGTTTTCCTTACATTGCATTTTTATAATCATGTTGATGTAAGCTAGATGGGAAAAATTCGTGGTAGAATCCCTGTATCTGTTCACAGGAGAATGCTGCTGCTGTCTCTCAAGACTGTGCTGTATTATATTATTACATTCATAGACTCATAGAATGCTTAGGTTTGGAAGGGACCACAAGGATCATCCAGTTCCAACTCTGGGTAGGGACCTCCTCCACTAGACCAGATCGCCTAAAGCCCCATCCAACCTGGCCTTGAACACTGCCAGGGATGGGGCCTCCACAGGTTCTCTGGGCAACCTGTTCCAGGGCCTCACCAGCCTCACAGGGAAGAATTTCTTCCTAATGTCCAATCCAAATATTCCCCCTTCTAGTTTAATCTCCCCTCTTTCAGTTTAAAAGTCTAAAAGGGAGGGGAAATTTATTGTCTTGTATTTCAGACTTCTCTGGTTCTAATGAAGGTTAACTGTGGTGTATTAAATGTTTTTGAGGGTTTTTTGTTTGTTTGGGTTTTAATTAATGTGCTTTAGTACTTTATTATTGTAGGTGTTTTCCTCTTTTTGTACAAATGTGCTTCTCCTTGTAACAGTTATTTGAGAATGGGATTTCTTATGCAGCGCAGCTTATGGTAATACTCTGCAAAATTATGCTGTGAGATATTTTAGACTCAACACTGCAGAGATCCAGATATAGGCAAAGAACTGTTAATATTATCTTCTGTATATACACACTGATCTTTGTCATACAATCCTAATGCTTTTAGTCGTTTGTTTCTAAATCTACTTATTTGATCAGTTCTCATTTCGTATTTGAAAAACAGCTGTGTACAGTTAGCTGGGCTGAGTTACAGTGAAAGAAAAGTCAGGCTAGTCATCTGTTTCTCACAAGTAGCAATATTTGTAATTCACCAGGAGCATTTTATGAAAGAGGACCAAATTAATCATTTAACAGATAAATAGTATTAAAGATCTCTTTGGTAACAGAATTCTTCCTTTGCTATCAGTCTTTGAGAAATGATGAAGCATCAGCCAAAAGTGATGTGCAGAAACTTCTGGAACTGGGCCAAAAACAAAGGTAAGACTCCTGTCTTCTCCCCTTCTCTTTCTGTTTCTAGACTGAAAATTGTCAGACTAGGAAATTCTGTCTTGCTTTTTACTTTAATCCATAAATACTACTGTCTTCTAGAGTCTGCTGATTATAACAGTAAAATAAGAGCAGGGAATGCTAGCATGAGAAATTTTTGAAACAAATGAAGTATTAGCTGGTACTGGACATATGTTGGGAGAAGATATTAAAACGCTATAGTGAAATACTTGCTAAAGAAAGGGATTTTACTTTCTCAGGAAGGTTTAGTCATGAAATTTTCTTCTAAAAAGAAAAGTTTTAGAAAATTACCTTCGGATGGTAATGCCTAGTTAATGAAATTACTGAAGTATCTCAATCTCTGAATTTGCACAGGGTGATACGTGTTTATTCAGGCCACTTAATTAAATATTCATGCATGTAGACACTGAAAATCACTAGTCACTGTGCAGATGTTGGAATACATGCACTGGGTATCTATAGGGAAGGCAGCTAGAAGAGAGAAGGTACTGACTTCAAATTGTTCATCAAGCACTTAAGAAATAACGAGTTTGCATGGCTGGGAATGCAAGTTGCCAAGCTAGTCCTTAGTCTCAGGTCCCCTGCTGCTTTCTTTCAAGTAACTCTTGTTGTACTGCTGCTCTTAATTCTTGGAATTCAGACCAGCCAAGAACATCATCAGTACAGTTTTAATAATAAGAAAATGTAACTAACATAGGGATCACTTTTGCTGAAACAATATCATACAATAAATGCAACTGTACTTTATCTTTTTCCTTAGAAAAACTTTATTTGAAAACTTTATTTAAAAACTTAATAAAGTCCATATTTCTTTCATTGTTAGAAATGCAATACTTATATCCCATGGCTATCTTAGGATTGACATTGTATTTAGTAGAAGCACATATAGAATTGCATTGCTGTAGGGAAGACTTGTGATAAAATGACCTTCGCTTCTTCAATGCACAACAAATAAGATCCATAATACAATAGCCATAGAAGTTCTCATTTTTAATTTGATAGAAAAGAATCAGATACGTAAGTGTCTTTCAGGTATTTCAGACAAATCTATTAAATGATGAAAGCAAGACTTTTCAGCTAATGTCCCTTTTAAACACTTACATGGCTTTAATTTAAACACTTATATGGCTTGGGTGCAACTGAAGGTATATGCATCAGCATCGTATCTGTCCTCCTCATGGACTCCATCCTTCATACATGAATGTATTTTTGTAGTGGTTTGATTGTTATGCAGCTTTTATGAAACAGGGAGATGAATTCATTAAAAGTATTAATGGACTATTTAGTAAAGAGATCTAGGTTGCAGATGGGAAAATCAAGTCTGTTAAGGGAAAATTTTACCACATACTACAAGTGTTCTTCCTAATCTCCTGCTATAAACCATCCCTTAAAAATCTCTCAAGGTCCACTGAAAAGTACATGTAGACTTTTGCTTCCAAGAGACTCAGTTATGGAGTATACTACACAACAACCGTTCCCAGAAATAGACCCTGGATCAGTGCAATATACTGCTGAGCAGCCCTCACCCTCCTTCAGAAAATAAAAGGCTTTTACAATATACTCCAAGAAAATGCCTTGGGGCTACTGTGGGTACTTGACATCTGTTTACAAGCTTACAGGATTTCACTTCCAGAGAGGTATAGAAGTTCAGTGTAAGAAAGAGGTGTTGAAAAAGTGCCAGGGAATCTCCCTCACAGAATTTCACTAAGGAAGGGTCGAAGTTTATTTTCAGAGAGCCTCAGGGTGTATTTCATCTGGAGTAAGTGAAGAACGGTGAACATACTGTTCAGCTGAAATCTATTGTATTTGAAACAAAATTCAAAATATATCCTAATATTAATCTTATGATCTACTTTATTTGGACGAATGTGAGCTGCGGTTGGTCTGTGAATGCTACTTTCAATATTCTCTGCAATGATGGTTGATATAGCAAAGTTTAGAATGCTAGATTCTCAGCTTGTATAAGCAGATGTAGTTCTGCTGATTTCAAATTCACTCTTTTTTTTTTTATCCTTTTTGTGTGAATTCTTCAGTACTTCCCAAGTTGCAAGTAAATCTTGGTCACTTGCTATGAAGCCTCAAGTTTTATTCTTTCTTTGCACCATCAGCACTTTGAAATGATCACATCTGTCTATGTGATAAGGGAGTTGTATTACGCTGATGGCACATTCATTTTACGCTGCTGAATCGCTATTTCAATTAAATCTGTTCTATATTAATGTTCCCAAAATTTCTAAAACTAGTGGAGTTATCGGCTAACAAGAAAGATGATCCAGCGGCCAAACAGTTCTGTTCTTGTATGAACTAAATGGTTTCCAGTTCATTTTTCACTGACTTAAATTTTTATCTGTGTGTAAACCCAGTTCTGTGTTGGCCATCTGTGGAGGTTTATCCATGCGAGCAATAGCCCTGGAAAAGCTCTGCAGCCGAGTTATGTCACTCCTCTGCTTTGCCACAGCTCCAAAGTGTGTCATATGCTGTGCGTAGAAAGACATGGCCAGCAGAAGATCTTGACCTGCTGCAATTTAGAGAAATTCTTACTGCATCAGCAATGCAAAGGTTTTTTGGTTGAAATAAAACAGAATCCAAAAAATTATCATCTTGCTTTTTTCCTTGTATGCTAGAATCTTCTGTGTTTTGTGTTGCTTGTCTCTAGAAAGAGTCAGGTGAATTTTATCAGAGCATTATTTATTTAGCTATTGATTTTAAAATTGGTATAAACTAGTTCTTATTGATAATAGTGTGGTTCCATTTTGGTGTGTTTTCAGTAGCCCACTTTACTTACTCTTTTGGTGCCAATCCTTTTTGCTAGAAATTATACACTGGCAGATGTTTTGCACAGCAGGCTACTCACTACATGTAAAAGGTGGCCAATTTCCATCACTGGTAACTTTTGTCTTGCGTTGGTGCTATAGTTCATGGGATCATCATGATTTTATTAGCAAGACACATAGACACTATGCACCTGTCTGTTAAACTGAAAAAGGTGCCTTTCCTTGAGTCTGAAGAATTATTTCTAATGGACACTTCTGATGAAGTTTATATTCTGTGTTTTCAACAAACTAGGGAAGAAATGAAATCTCTCCAGGAGGCCTTTCAGAAGCAGCTTAATGAGGCAGCTGAGAAAGCAGAAAAGCAGCAGGCTACCGTGAGTGATTCCCTGTCCCTCTTACATTATTTTTGTTTGTTTCTTCTGTCTTTTTAATCTTTCTGCCTTGAGAGTTTGTCATTATCTCAAATAACTTTGCATGTAAAAACCAAGTATGTGTTAGTACTCTACAAGCTTCAGAAGAAAGTGGCTGAAAAAAGTTTGTGTGTTCAAGAGTGCTAAGATCCCAGTCCTCACTAATTTATGTGGGATTTAGGTGCATATATACACTTTTGGAGATTTGGACCTGGAGACTTGGGCCTAAATCCTTTCCCTGATGAGGTTATCTTTATGGATCCTCATGCCCCATCTATATCAACGTGTACACATCCATTGGCTTTTTTGGAATCACTACCAATTTCCAGCACCAAAATAGGTAGTAGTGTGTCTGATTTTGACCACAGTAGATCTAATTATCACTACAGGAATCTTAATGGGACTTAATACCTTTGATGCTTTAATGAAATTCTGCTTCTGGATGTATCGTATGACTGGTTAGATTTTTGTGTAGCACTGTAATGTTGTGAGGCATAAATAGCCACATTTTGTTGTTGCAGAAGATAAAAGTAGAATCATGTTTTCTGTTTAATTCTACGATATAAGAAGGAAATTTTTCCTATATTGGTAAGTAGTATTCCTATGACACTGACCATAAACTGACTAGATAATCTGCAGAGGTCCCTCAAACCTCAAGTGTTCTGTGATTCTCATTCTGGACAAATATTTTGTATGAATGTGATTTATTTGTGGCTTTATGCCCTTGGTGAACAAGATATTAGAGTGCATGCTTTACATGCTACCTTTCAATTAGAAACAATGTAGAGTTTAAATGGCTTTTGCAGTTTTCCTTCAATTAACATGATTTTTGAAAATGTTCCCCTCCCCCCTGCCCCAACTTTGTTGCTCAGAAGTCTAAGGGTAAAGATATTGTTTCACCTATTCTTGAGTCCCCCACAACCTATACTTAGTGGATTTTTTGGTACTTGTAATTTTGCAAAAAGAACAAAAATCCTCTTTTGTTCTTAGGGGAACTTGAAAAGAATAACATATTTTTGGGTCTTTCTCAATAGCCAGGGCAACATATACCCAGAAAAAAAGAATCTGCACTTGTTTAAAGATGGTTTTGTACTGAGGTGACATATATCTAGTCCTGAACTAAGCAAATGAGAACCTAGTTGTCTGTGCTAAGTACTCAGAACAAACAGGTAAAAAGTAGTGTTTTTTTCAAGTGTAGGACACATTCCTGCTAGCTTTATCAGCACAATGAATTCTAGTCCTACAAATTCAAGGTGGAAAACATATTTCATTATTTAATCTCTGTATTAGATTTTGATATTCAAGACTGATTCAGCTGTGGGTTAAATAAATCTCAGATGTAGTGAATGCATTACTTGCTTTGTTTCCTTGTCATAGAGTGCTTTTTTACCTTGAGTAGCCATGCTTGTGTAAATCAAGTCCACATCCTAGCACTGGGGAAGAGTACAAGATTCATTCTACACAAGTAAACCGATCTACTGGAAGCTTTAAGCAAAAATATTACCTCATGCAGAAACCAGGAAAAGAAACATTTGAGTTCATAACGGAACTTGACTTGGGGTGTTGTCAGCTGGTTAGAGAAACTGAATTCTTGAGCTGTATTCTAAAACTTGCCAATAATAGAATATTAAATTTGCCACTGACTTTAAGGAAAGCATAACTGTCTTCTTGGTTTGTAACATTTATTTCTTTATGCCTCAGGGTACAATGTACATAATGAAGCTCACCAATACAGTGAGACTGAATGAATATTCAAAAAGTGCTTCCGGATCCTCAGATGAAAGCTGCAATAGAAATGGGAATAAATATTGTTACTGTCATACAGGGTTACTTTACACCTGGTTTCTCCATGTGTTTCACATTTTTCTGAGAGCAATATGAATGCTATAAAAGAAGGTCTAGGTACTTTGAGGCTAGAGGATGGGAGCTTGAGTGTAATTCTAATTTAATGAATTGTGAGTCTTGTTTCTAATCCAATTTAAGCACATTTATTCTACAGGATTTGGTGAAGTAAATCTTGGTTTTCATCAGAGTAAATAAGAATAGAATTACAGTTTTCAAAGCCACATGGACAAATCACTGAAGGGGGGTTGGAAATACATATTTCTTTTCTGCAGTTGCCGAAGAGGTGTAGTACAATGCTTACTGTACACTAATTCAGCAGGGAACATCTGCCTGAGGTGTTCTTTATTAGGTAAATGCAGAAGTGTAGGTAAGAATTTACAAGAATTAAGTCAAATTACATGAAAAATAACCTGGAAAGTATTGAAGGACTCTGATCAAGCCAAAAGAACAAAGGAATTGCCACAGCAATATATTACACTTTGCAACCAAGTCTTCTGCAATATGTGATAAGACTCCTCACTGTCAGTTGCACAAATGATTTATCAGAAACAACGTTATCAAAAGTTATTACGCATGCTTATCCATTTTTGGGGCACCCTTTAAGGTTAGGGAATACAAGGATGTTCGGCGGCTGAAACATTGCCATTCTGAGCTTCTGCTGAAGTGTTGGTCAGTACAGTTTCTCAGAGAGCAGCCTGTGGAGCTGCTGCTAGGTAGTAGCAAATTTCTGAGGATAGAAGGAGCAACTCAGGCTTGAGGAAACAAAAATGAGGCGTGAAGACATTCCCATCCTTCACAGTACTAATCACACTGAAGACTGACCTGGGGACCTTTCTGGGTCCTTTGTCTTCCACATCTGTAACACTAACATATGAAGAACAACATCAGTCTGTCTTGAGACAGGTCTTTTCTAGAAAATATATGGCAGACCTCAGATAAATGTATGCCTCTTGTTTCACCTGTTCTATCCAGCATAGTAAAATGTGCAGAGGAATACTAGTTATGATAAGGGTGGTTTAAATTTTAGAGTAGTCCTATGTTGCAAAATTCAAGCTCAAATGCAGTCTTCCAGAAAGACTTGTATTGTAAGGGAGTTTCTCTACAGGCCATCTTAGACTAGAACTAGGGATTATTTGGAGAGCAGAAAAAGCATTTTTAACTAGAGAAGGCTTGTTAGTCTGAAGTACCATAGTGGGTTTAGTTAATGAACATGTACATAAATTATGTAAGACTTCATTCCAAATAACCTGTTGTCCTCTTCAATTGATGAAGGTTGCCAGAGAAATTTGGTCTGCATTTAATATCAAATTCTAAGCAATTTATAATGGGTTGTTATGCAGTGAAAACATTAATAATGTCAAGCTATATCTCTAAATGTAAAGTGGAACCATTTCTTCCAGAAACAGGATTAGGGACCACGGACTATTTTTCACTTTTGTTAGCAAAAAGTCAAAAAGCCAAGAGTGCAAATGACACTTGTGTAACTCGAAAGTGGTTTTTTCCCCATGAATCTGAATAAATAGGGTACAAAGTGATTCCATATCTCTGCGGTAGGTTAACAGGCTCTTAGGTATGTTTGGAGAAGGACTCTTCACTGCGCTGCATGCTATCTGCTTTATCTTAAGAAATAGTTATTTTTTTCTTGAGGAAGTTTGCGAAGTTGTTTTCCATTAACTGCAATTAAAGTGTATGTAAAGAGCTGGATAGCTCTGGATGAGGGAGAAAATAAAGAATGAAACAGGGAAATACTCAAAAATAGTTTGCCTAATAAGCTTAGTCTGCCTTTTATATTTTGTTCCTCTTGGTCTTTTATATCATGCTAACAATTTTTAAAAAGATACGATGATGGAATTTTTTGACAATACAATTATAGTACCGTCTGTCAAAATAAAGGAGAAAATATGTCTATAAATTCCTTTTCCCCAGTTGCTTAGTATTCAGTAAGAAAAATAAGATTTCAGTAACACATTATGCATGACTTGCAAAAGCAAACAATAAACTATATGGTTATTTTGAAATCAGTAAGGGTTTTTTTTAGTCATAAAAACTAACAGAGTATGAGGAATTTAATTCAGAGGTCTCTACCACCAAGCAAGAATCTTAAGAATAGTCATAAAGTCATGCCTGCAGTACTTTTACTAAAAAGATCGTATGTTCAGGTCACTTAAAAATTATTTATGGTTTAATAACGGCCCTCATGACAGGTCCTAAAGTCCTAAATGTCTTTTTGATGAAAAGCTGTTTCATTAATTAAAATGTTACTTAGAGCTTAAAAGTTGCATTTATCTAAGAAAACATAGTAGATGAAACTGTATTTATCTTTTGCTTTTAGAAGTATTTAAGACTTTATAGAACACTTTTTCCCAAAGGAAATTATATTGCTTATGTTAATGATAATAGCCTAAATAGTTCCTTGTGTCTTTTGGAGTCAATTCCTACATTATAACTTGAAAATTAGACCATGAAAGTTGACATTGAGCATGTTAGGGTTTTCAGATATTGCCAAAATAGTTAGGTATTAATGAGTGTATTCCAATCCCATCTTAACTGCTTACATCCTAGTCCTGAACAAGATACAAGGAGTCTGGAGGTAAGCAAATAAGCATAGAGCTGGGCTTTGTGTGGTAATGATGCTGTATTGGTATTCTTCCATCCTTCGTCTGCAGTGAATAATTAACTGTTTTCTGACTCTTAGAATTAGATCACTGCCATCTGCTAAAGTATTCTGTATTTCAATGGGGGAAAATTTAATTTGAGCATTTCAAGGTCACAAACTGCTGTGAGTAAAGGCTACTGGGTGGAAGCTGATGCCTTTAATAAATGTAATGAGCTCTGAAACACACAAAGCTCTGTGTACCTTGGATATCTGTCTCCAGGAGACAGAAGCAGTGTCCTTGCTTAATATTGCAAAGTTCAGCCTTAGAACACCAATATATTTCATTATGTATTTTCATAATTACAGCTAGATAGTAATTAAAGGCAGCCAACCTTTGGAAAGAGGTGAATGTCAAACAAGAACAAAGAGTGGGTAGAAAGGAGGAAAAGATGTATAAAGTTTTAGTTTCAGTTTTTCAGTTTCTCTGTCTTTTAATTTAGAGCTTAGTGTAAATGTTTATTACACTATCAGGATTTGGTCACTGAAAGTAAAATTTTTACGTCTCTTTTGGAAAATGGTATTATGCCTTGTCCTTGGGACTGACTAAAGCATCATGCAAATGATCTGATGCAGACTGATGTGCCTTAAAATATTAAATTATAGATGTAAATGCACTTAAATGGATAGGGTTATCTCTATATTAGCTCCAGTAGCCAAGCCATATAAATCTCTCCTATGTAGCTCTCTATAGCTATACTTTGACTAAGTGACTTTTCAGAGATTTAGAAGAGCTTTAAAAGTGCATTTATAATATGAAAGCAAAAATTAATGACTTTCTGATTAATACTGGTATTATTTTTAAAAAAAATTGTAAAATTGTTTAGTTTGGAAAATATCTTTAAGATCATCAAGTCCAACCACTAACCTAGCACTGCCAAGTTTACCACTATACCATGTCCCTAATGACCACATCTACCAGTCTTTTAAATACCTCCATGGGCGGTGACCCTATCACTTCCCTGGGCAGCCTGTTCCAGTGGCTGATAACCCTTTCAGTGAAGAAATTTTTCCTAATTTCCAATCTAAACCTCCCCTGGTACAACTTGAGGCCATTTCCTCTTGTCCTATCACTTATTACTTGGGAAAACAGACCGACACTCACCTCACTACAACATTCTTTCAGGTAGTTGTAGAGAGTAATAAGCCTCAGCCTCATTTTCTCTGGGCTAAGCCACCCCAGTTTCCTCAGCTGCTTGCTCTCTAGACTCTTCACCAGTTTTGTTGCCCTTCTCTGGATACACTCCAGGACCTCAATGTCTGTTCTGTAGTGAGGGACCCAAAAGTGAGCACAATACCCAAAGTGTGGCCTCACCAGTGCTAAGGACAGGGGTGATCACTTCCCTAGTCCTGCTGGCCACACTATTTCTGATACAAGCCAGGATGCTGTTGGCCTTCTTGGCCACTTGGGCACACTGCTGGCTCATATTCAGTCAGCTGTCGACCAACAGCCCCAGGTCTTTTTCTGCTAGGCATTTTTTCAGCCACTCTTCCCCAGGTCTGTAGCATTGCCTGGAGTGGTTGTGAACCAAGAACAGGACCTGGCACTTGGCATTGTTAAACCTCATACAGTTGACCTCAGCCTATCAATCCGGCCTGTCCAGATCTCTTTGTAGAGCCTTCCTACCCTCGGGTGGATCAATACTCCTGCCCAGCTTGGTGTCATCTGCAAATTTACTGAGAGTGTGCTCAATCCCCTCATCCAGATCATTAAGATATTACACAGAATTGGCCCCAAAACCGAGCCCTGGGGAACACCACTTGTGACCAGCTGCTAACTGGGTTTAACTCCATTCACCACAAGTCTTTGGAGCCAGCCATCCAGCCAGATTTTCACCCAGTGAAGAGTACATCCATCCAAGCTGTGAGCAGCCAGTTTCTGCAGGAGAATGCTGTGGGAAACGGTGTCAAAGGCTTTACTAAAGTCCAGGTAAACAACACTCAAAGCCTTTCCCCTCATCCACTAAGCAAGTGACATTGTCATAGAAGAAGATCAAGTTATTCAAGCAGGACCTGCCCTTCATAAACAGAGACTGGCTGGACTTAATCACCTAGTTATCCTGTATATACTGCATGATGGCACTCAAGGTGATCTGCTCCATAACCTTCCCCAGCACTGAGGTCAGACTGACAGGGCTGTAGTTCCTGGGATCCTCCTCTGGCCCTTCAATAAACCTTGCATCTTTTCTGCCGCATGGATCTCCATCCCTTACCTCCACTGAGATGACAGGCCAAAGGACCTCACTAGCACACAGTCCCTCAAACATTAGTGTGCTGCTCCCAGGCTTATCTCTAGTGAGCCTGGTTTTATCCTTTTCACTCTTCAAATCTAGTTTGAAGCTCTTTCAATGAGCCTTGCTACTCCTGAGCAAAGATCCTTTTCCACATTTGAGATAGATGTACCCTGTTTGTTGCCAGCAGCCCTGGTGTTGTATAAACTGACCCGTGACCAAAAAACCCAAAATCCTACCAGTGACACTCAGGCACTTGTAACTTTTTTAATTATTATGGTAAGCTAAACCAGTAAGATTGCACTATTTAAGATGTCCATATCAGTGATATCAGATGCATGTGTATGTGCATAGTAATTAACAGAAATTACCTGTTTAACTAACAAAGACTGGTTGTTAAATTTGTGGTACTATGGTGTCTTAAATATCTCTCCACTAGAAGATCCAAGCTGATACGTACAGGCAACATACAGAGACCACACAGACAATAATTTTGGTACCATATCTCTTTATTTCATATGCATTTGGATTTTTGAAGTGAGATGTTTTGAAGCAATATTAATATTCTCTTGAAAGTTAGGACTAAGAAAGGGAACAGTCTTGAATGGAGGTCAGAATATTATTTTTATCAGTATTCAATGGTAGCTGGGAAATCTTTTGAACAGCTGAAAACCCAAAACCCACCATGTGAATAGCTATTTTATTTCTTTGTCCCTCATCTCATATTTTGATTGTGACCTTTATTTATTGTTGTGCAAAATCTTCATATTTATTATACGATATTCATAGTGAAATTTAGATTATTTGTGGGAGTGATTGCCAGGCAAATGCTGAATATATTAATCTTCTGTTAAAACATCACCCTCAGTGGCAGCTGGATGTGGAGTTAGTATATCCACAACCAAAACACTTCAAGAAAAGTTTGGAAGAGTTTGCAAGTTCCATTTATGCATATCGTCTGTGGCACTAGTCTCATGGGCCCCCTACCTACTTTTCTTTCTGAAGTGGTGATAGTGTTCTCTGACTTCTCTTCTGATACAGATGAGCATGATGTCTAGCTCAGTGATGGTTTTTATTACTGACATCTGTCTACTTGAGTGTGGACATGATTCTAAGAACAGCTGTCACATCATGCAGATTCACTGTCATTTTTTATCTGCATGACATGCAAACCATTGATCTCTAGGTTAACGTCTCTATAATTTAAATCTGTTTTCTCACAGAGGTTTTGTTTTTCTTAGCAAGTCTGCTGCAGCAGTGGATGACCTGTAGTTTCCCATGATCATAGGTTGACTTTTGTTTTAATGGGAGAGAGTACATGGCATGAGGCATTGGGCATATAAGGATAAGGGTTTTGTTAACTTTGAAGGAAGATCATCTTCCTTCAAAGTTGATCTAATCCTAGCTATTATAGTTACATTCTCCTTTCTCCCGTTATGTTCTGTAAGCCAGGAGGAAAGCTCAGTCCTCATAGAAACATAGACTGATTTGTAGAAACAATTTTTTTAAGCGGTGTTTGATAACCGCAGTCTTGGTTTTAAGACTGAATTTATCTACCTTCCAAGGCAGGTCATTGAATTAAATAGGAACTAAAGACCAGATTTGCATGCTTTTGCATATAATATGCTTTATTCCACAGGTGAGTCTGATCAGAATCAAGGGATTTATCTCATTAGGAACAGTACTGCAGCATTCAAATCAAATAACTGTGTTAGAAACCTACTATGATAGATGTGGTATTCTTAGAGGGTTAAAAAAATTTTAAATCATAAAATGAGTTAACACAGTTGTAAAAATCCCTAGTTCTCTGAAGATCGTATGGGACTTCATTGCAAAAAATGAACACTATGTCTTCTGGTGAAAAACTAAAGTTTATGTACAGCCATTTCTTTCCCTTGATTGTAAGTTTTCTAGTAAATATCATGCTAAATGTTTATAGATTTAGCAAATACCTAACTGTGGCCTATGCCAATTTGGTATATAAGCAGATTTTTTAAGGTAACTTATTGCTAGAAACAGATAGAAGGTGTTTGGGGGTGTTTTTGGTTTTGTGCTGGTTTTTGGTTTTGTGCTGGTTTTTTTTTTTTTCCCAAAGCTGTGAGTAGAGTAAAAAAATAGTTAATGGTTGAACTGATGTTTGGGTACATTTCAATAACTCTCACTCAACATTTCTTGTAGATTAACTTTTTGAAGACTGAAATGGAAAGGAAGAGCAAAATGATCCGTGATCTCCAAAATGAGGTAAGAGGAACATTTGATTGTCATTTTCATTCAGTTTACACTGAAAGACATTATGATTTGGCTTCATATTTAAAACACTTGTTGTTGTAGTAAGAAGGTAAAGCTCCAGTGAAATACTCTAAACATGACCACAAACAGAAATGACTGGCATTTAAGAATAGTATTTTATTGAATGCAACTATTGACTCCTTGCTACTGGTGCATAGGTCCACAGTACGTCTCCGTAACTTTTACTGTACTTATGAGTTGTGCTTTTTCAGAAAGAGATAATTCAGTTCTGTAGATTAGTGATACACAGTGAAACTTCATCCACAGTGTTCTTACCTGCTTTAAAAATAAACAAGGGGAGGAGAAAGGAAATACAATCTCAGAATTGAGATTTTTAGTAAAATTTTTAAAAAGCATATTCTTAAAATGTTTTCTTGTTTTATGTGTCCTGACTATTAATCCCAAAGTCCCAAATAAAACATAAAATGTGTGTTATTTAATTTTTGTTGGTATTAAACTGAATTTATTTTGAAGTAGTCAGGTGAAATTCTGAGGTACATCACCAAACAGTTCAGGCCAGTGACAGACCCTGGGAGTCACCGTGATCTGGTGAATGGCACTCTGGGTGTGGCACAGTAGTGCGAGTCCTTCCATTCTTTTGAATTACAAGAACTTAAGAAATGCTCAATGGCCCATCAGTCTCAGCATCTTGTCCGTGATGGTGGCAATAGCAAACGCTATTAGGGCAGAGCAGTGAGCCTGCCTCACTTCCCACAGCATCAGTGATGACTGAGTTTGGGGTGTTAGAAGATGTATCCCTGCCTATGGACTATAGCGTACGTTTATGAACCTGCTGTCCGTTATATCTAAATAACTTCTTTTTATAACAGATATCTCCACAACTTAAACTGTCAAATTTCCCCTTACTACTTTGCTTATGTTTAACTTCAATTTTTGTGTCCTTTCCTGTTCTCCTTCCTTGAGCAAATTTTTCTACATTCTGAGTTGTTCCCAATGTAGCCTTCTTAGCTTTACAGGGTCATTCAAAGTTTTGAGGGCCTCCAATATAGCATTTTTAACAGCTTCTAGGCAGTTTGTATGGTTTTTTGATCATTTGACTGCTTCTTTCAGAATTTGTTATTATTTTCCATATTGTTGTATAATATTCTTTCATGAGACTGAATGTCTGCATGCTGGATTTGGGTGTTCTGCTGTCCTGCCACAGTAGTATCCCTTATTGCACTTTTTTAGCAGTTGCAAACTATCTGCCATTAGTTCCTGTTCAACCCACCCCAAGAAAACCCTTGAAAACAAACCAGAATTATATTTTTTCTTGGCTGCAGTGCTGGCTGTGTTAATTTACTGTGTAGCTTCTTTCAATCATATTGCACATGTCTGGCGCTAAATGAAGCTTCAGTCTGGTTGGGGTCTCTACACTATATAAAGAATGAAAAATTTATGATTTTTTTTTATATCTTGGCAAATTCTTGGACAATAGATAAACACGCAGGGGAAAAGTATATGTGTCAACCAAGTGGTTGACATGTATAAGACTATAAATATTTCAGGCATATTTTTCATATTTATCTCTACTATCCTGCCACACCTGGTTGTATCTTTGAGTTTTTAGGGAAGAACTTTGACTACAAAAAAGCAGATAAGATGGATAGGGGTTTTGTGAGTCACTGATTAAGTGGTTTCTCTTCTGCCTAAATGTCGTTTGGGGCATCTATGATTGGGACTTCTCGAAAAGCAAAAAGAAATAGCATGTTGAAAAATGGTAATTAACCATTTATTTTATTAGAGGTAAAGCAATGATTAAATTGGAGATAATGGTTTAGGTGAGAAGAGAACATACCAGGCAAATAAAACAAATTTTTAGTTTTATCAAGCCTTTGGTGATGTGTTTTCTACTCTAGCTTACCTGCTTCTCCTTCTTCCTCCATATGTCCACATTACATAGGATTTAACTATCATTCAGTTTGAGTTATTCAGAAAGATCAGTCTGATTTGTATCATTCTTCTCTTTTTAGGTCATAAAATTAAAAAGGAAAAGATAATAGCTTTACTGAAGAGAAGAAAATAACCATGTTCTTCTCTAGAGAAATAGTGAATTGATGTCTAGATGCTCTAAAGGGAACTAGAGAACTTGTACTTTCTACAAATGTTTTGAATTTCATGTGGGAATAAAGGGATCAAATCTTGCAGATGAAGTATAATAACAAAGACATGACTAAGAGACAGAAAAAATATCTTATGAAACAAAGAGGAAATGAGGTGTAGAAAAAATGCAATAAATGTTTGGTCTTTGAGATTTTCAAGATTGCACGAGAACTGACTGCCTCTCCCTCAACACCCAACTTCCCCCCCGCCCCAATACGAGGCTTTTGTACACCAATATATTTAAGAGTGGCAATGATATGTAGCTTAAAAAAAAAAAAAAAGGAGAGGGAGTGCAGTGAGTAAAAGTTTTGACACAAGTACTAACAGTGCTTTCCATTCAGGTGACGTACCTGACATTATTTTATTGCTACCCTATCCAAACACATTCACATAGATAAATACTGGAAAAGTCTCTTGTTTCTCATTTAATGAAATTACCTGAAATATTTCGATTTTTTATGTTGTCATCTTGAAAGCTGTTCCAAGACCTGTAGGAAAAGCTTGTGTGTGCAGTTTATTTTGCACTTATTGTAGGAGGAAATGCAGAATAGTGCTTGTGATTAAAGAAGCAGCGTGGTCCTAACGTGCCCTGGAAATCAGAAGCTCTGTCATTCTGTTCTTGGCTCAGCCAACTAAACTTGCCTTGAGAGAAATTTTACTTGAGAGCATGGCTTAGTCCTTTAGTGCATCAGCTACTGCGTGGAAAAGGAACCAATAGCTATACCTACCTGATGGCTTTCAATTAAACTTCTGTACTATGTTTGCCAGTTCCCTAAAAGTAAGTCCATCAATACCAGGTTTTCTGGAATTTCAGTAATTGTTTTTGAGGGTTCCAATAAGGACTTCCGCTTTTGACAAAGATTTTATTGAATTTAAATGGTTTGACTTTGAGGAAACGTTGTTATCTAGGTCCTACCTCCATTCACTGAATATACATTATGGTTTTAAAAATCTTGGGCTTAAGATTAGATATGCTATCTTTTTTAAAAAAAACTGATACCATTTTGTATGTATTTTTGAGAAGTGCTATCCGCATAAAGATATATAGAGATAGAAAGTGAAAGTGGAATTCCTTTCATAGATACTTTCGTTCCTTCAAATAGTACATTCACCCTCAGTTTGTATTGGCAAATTGTGAATTTTGCAATCTCAGGCGCTTCCTAGAGTGTAAAAATAATTCCCTATTTAGTTCTGTTCTTTCAGCACATGCCCCGCTGCCATTCGACTTTGCAATTCGGAGATAGGAACAGACAACAGCAGCCTTCCAACTGAATGCAGCAGCTGTGATTAGTGTATGAAGAGAGGACATAGTACAGAAAGGCAATTTTCAAGCTATTCGAGGCTTTGAAAAAAAAAACAAAACACAGTTAACAAAAATCGTCCCTGATGTGGAGGAAACGAAAATTTGCGAAATGCAGTGCATAGGGTTTGCGTCTCTAAAAATCCTGGTTTAGAAGCCTCTATGTGCTTCCTGCAACACCAGGAAAAAATCTGTCAGACTTCTAGCTGTAAGATTGTGTGGATAGTGTTAATGTAGTCTAATAAAGGATTGACACGTAAAGAGATAAGCTCGTATTTTGAGAAGTATCTATTATTGACAAAGAAACCAGGAGGTTTGGAAATTCAGAATCACTGGTAGAGCTAAAAAACCTGTCAAAAATGTCGACTAAAATAGAATATGTATAAAATACTTCAAAATTTTCCGTTTTGGAGATGACCTGCTACAGAGTGCGCAGTTCACTTCTGCCATGTCAGTCATATATCTTTTGTGGAAAATGATGTCAAAACTCTCTAGAAGTGAAGCTAAAGCAGGATGCTGTGTTAACGCTTGTTTGTATTAGAGGAATTATGGGTCTTAGCAATTGCTGTGTGGCATTCAGAACCAACTGAATATATATATATACACATAGTGGTTTCGTTTCTTAAATGAATGTCTTTTCTGCACTGATGTGTGTTGTGCATTTTGTCAGTCGTTCATTTCCTACTGGTACGCCAATAAAAGTTATCTTCAGTTGAAGGTAAGGTCTTAGCTGATATACACTCACATGTGATTTCCTTGAGATAAGAGAGTGAGGAATTTTCCCTAAAAGTTACTAAATGGTGTATATTCTCTACTGAAAGGTAGTGAAATGATAACCACCTTTGTTACATGGATGTTATAGTTGCCTTATATTAGGCTTAGAATTGTGTATTTTAAACGTTTGCTCTTATTTAAATCATTTAATTAGATTTGATGAGATAGGAAATGACTGTCTTGGGCAAAGTGTTTTACAGTATCTCTGTGTATACCTACTTTAAGGTATGTTAATACCATTACAGATTATTTTTACAACAATCCTATGTTGATCCATTGGTTTATATCAGGCAATATATTTCTTTGCTGTTTAGATGGTGGCAGAACTTTGAAAAACACAAATTGCATACAAGGTGTATAGTAGTACAGGCAATACAAAGTAAACCAGGAGTGGAAAATGAATTTAACTGTAGCTCTCAGTAATAGGTGTTCTTTTTGCTAAGAAGCCTAGTTTTAAATAACCACCTTGTAAACTATTTTTTTTCCTCTATTCATGTATAAATTGTGGCTATAACTTTAGTGTCTAGTAAATCATCCTAAAACAGAATTTTCTCCAGTCTCTCTGTGCTTAGCTGCACTAATAAAAGGTAAAGCCACAGCAGTTTAAATTCTCACCTGATCTACTGGGAATTTCATGCCCTGCAGGGTGAATTCAATCCAATTGCATTGAATTATGGTGGCAGAAAAAAACCCGCCAACAATACTCTCTTAGTGAAGCAGAAATGAAATTTTAAGGCTTTGAAACTGTTTGATACTATTCTATAAAGGAGGACATTGTAGTTCTTCACTTTCCGTACTCTGCAGATAAAGCTAACTTCTGTGACTTGGGGTTTTTTTTTTCCTGCTGTGTATAAAAGTCTGTCCCCCTGAGAAGAAAACTGGGTAAAGTCCTGATCCCTCTTTGGGTACTGTGTTGGATCTACAATGCTGAAAACATCCACAAATGTCAGAGGCAGGGGCAATGCCCAGGGAAAAGTGAATGAGCAGGAAGAGTACAGAAGTAGCTTCAGATATAATTCTGCTAAAGGGCTTTGAATTCAATACTGTTTCTTGGTTGATTACACCTTCTGTTGAAGTAACAAAGTCCTATTTTAAAAAAAAAAAAAAAGGTTAAAATGTCTCTGTGAGGTTTTTTACTGAATATGGTAAACAATATGTGGAAATGCAGTTTAGTCAGTTGAAAACAGCTCTTGGAGGACAGTATATGAGATCATACACAAAACCAATCCTACTGCATCGTCAGTGAGATGTATTTATAGTGACACAGTAGCAACTGCAGCGAATTTTAGAATAAGCTTTTGTTTTCCTGACCTTGTAAATCCACAAGCATAGGACATATTTTCTTCATTGCTGTTGAGTGATAATCATAATTAAGGGAATTAAGGAAATATGGTAGATCTGCTACGTCTGGACCCTTCTCTCCTAGGGACCACCATATTTTTGGATTCCTCATTTATTTTTTAAATCAAGATCCAGGGTTTAAAGAGTCTGCTTCACTGCTAGGAACTACTAGAAAGTGAGAGAGCTGTTCAAATAAGAATATTTGGATAAAAGGTATCCTTAGTGAAGGAGAAGATTAAAAATTAAACGTGTACTTATTAAGGCTCTCGTTTAGTCCTTACTTAGCCGCAATGTTTAAAAAACTCTCTGCTTGGATTTTGCCCAATAGTCTTTGTCTGCCATCTTTTCAGTTAAACGCAATGTTGAAAATCATAGCAGAGTTCTGTAATCTTGCTGAAGTAATTCTGATGTCTTTACTCAGTTTTCCTGTGCTGCCCAGGATGCTTTATTAAATTCCTATTTCTGATATACTCCTTCATTAAGTCCAAAAGTAAAAAATGGGTCTTAATTCTTTATATTTCTTACTCATCTAGTTCAAATCTGTGTAACAGGCTTTTCATCCCCTAAGCTTAGTCTTTTTCAAGGACTATTTGTGGCAAAATATCATCTGTGGAGAAAAGACAGAGTAATTTCCAATCTGTGTCTTCATTTCCTTACACAGGAAATTGCTGTTGGTAATTAGTGCTCCTGGATACTGATGCTACATAATGTGGTAGTGTCTAAGGTAAACTCCTGTTAATATCTCAAAGATCAGATTTTATAGGCCTTTGGGATAAAAGGGAAGGCTAGAGTTCTCTGATGATCCATTTAATCTTATTTTTATGCAAATATGACCAGTATGTTTGAAACTAAGGGTCAAGAATAGAAAGTCCTAGTACTTCCTTCACTACATTTTATCTCAAGAAGGTACCAAAACCCGAGGTAGGTGATCTTGAATAGTAAAGCTTAAAAGCGCTGTATTCTGTCCTTCGCGCACACAAGTCTCTATGACATCTATTGCAGCTTCACCAAGCAACAGGGGCAGCATGAAACCTAATTAAAATCTTTGATCTTTGAACTTGTACAGAGTGTTTTGTGAATCTTAGCGTTATCCAAATCAGTGTTTTCCAGTGTTACGGATCTCAAGGTCAAGGTGGCTCAGAGCCAAGCTCCAGAGAACTTTAAAGCATAGATGAAATTTTTTAATTAACGTAAAACTTTCCCTGAAGCTAGTGTAAACTTTGCCAAACAGGAGAATAAAAATGCTGATCTAATTTCTTCATGTTATGCAGACAAGTGGAAAAGTTCACTTTTAGCACCAAGATGTTAAAATTACCTAGTGGGAAGACCACTTAAAAGGAAATAGAATAGAATAGAATCATTAAGGTTGGAAGTGACCTCAAGGATCATCTAGTCCAACCGTCCCCCCACCACCTATTACCCACTAAACCACGTCCCTAAGTACCACATCTAACCTTTCCTTAAACACCCGCAGGGATGGTGACTCCACCACCTCCCTGGGCAACCTGTTCCAATGTCCGACCACCCTTTCCGAGAAGAAATTTCTCCTCATCTCCAACCTGAACCTTCCCTGGCACAACTTGCAGCCATTTCCCCTTGTCCTGTCACTAGTTATCTGCGAGAAGAGGCCGACCCCCAGCTCGCCACAACTCCCTTTCAGGTAGTTGTAGAGGGCAATAAGGTCTGCCCTGAGCCTCCTCTTCTCCAGACTAAACACCCCCAGTTCCCTCAGCCGCTCCTCATAAGACCTGTGCTCCAGCCCCTTCACCAGTTTCGTTGCCCTTCTCTGGACACGCTCCAGGGCCTCGATGTCTTTCTTGTGGTGAGGGGCCCAAAACTGGACACAGTACTCGAGGTGCGGCCTCACCAGGGCTGAGTACAGGGGGACAATCCCCTCCCTGCTCCTGCTGGCCACACTATTCCTGATACAGGCCAGGATGCCGTTGGCCTTCTTGGCCACCTGGGCACACTGCTGGCTCATGGCCAGGCGAGCGTCAACCAACACCCCCAGGTCCTTTTCCTCTACACAGCTTTCCAGCCACCCCGCTCCCAGCCTGTAGCGCTGCCTGGGGTTGTTTAAGTGCAGGACCCGTCACTTTGCCACATTAAACCTCATCCCGTTGGCCTCTGCCCAGCAATCCAACCTGTCCAGGTCCCTCTGCAGAGCCATCCTACC
This sequence comes from Psophia crepitans, assembly GCA_013399095.1. Classification (NCBI taxonomy): domain Eukaryota; kingdom Metazoa; phylum Chordata; class Aves; order Gruiformes; family Psophiidae; genus Psophia; species Psophia crepitans. The sequence continues at coordinate 60,395 of VWZZ01005511.1, forward strand.
CTCTGGCAGATCGACACTTCCCCCCAGCTTGGTGTCGTCTGCAAAATTAGTGAGGGTGCACGTCAATTCCATCATCCAAATCACCCACAAAGATGTTGAAGAGGATGGGCCCCAACACTGACCCCTGGGGAACACCACTCACAACCGGTCGCCAGCTGGATTTCACTCCATTGAGTGACAAATGACAATGGTCTGTGTGGTTAAAAAATAATATGTCAATAGTTCAAAGTCTTGGGTAGACACTATTGATTTTTATTCTGAGATAATAAAAGAGCATTTAATAATCAAATTTCCATGGTTCCTAAGGAAAGAGAAGATGAGCTGTTGATTTTATCATTACAAATAATGCTATCAATTACTAGTGTCTGACATTTAGGATCAAAAGGGAAGGATCACCCTTGAGGAGCTCCGAGTCATCCAAATTCAGCAGTGGAGTATTCTTTACATTTGAAAAAAAAAAACCACATAGAATTTGATAGCACATGTGTGACATAAAAATGCACTTGGCTTATTAATTTAAAATGTTCCTTGATAAAGTTATGTTGCACCTGTGATGCTCCTGTCCCGGGCTGAGAGTTCTCCAGAGACTACGATGCACAGACCACTGGATTTTTTGGCAGGGACATGGCTCTCATATTTTTAACTAGATTTCCATGGAATTCAATAAGAATTTAGAGAAAAAAGACTGGTGAACCCCACACTGATCGTATTATGGTACACCATACAAAACATCCATTTATTCCAAGGGAGAAGGCTTGGAATGTTTGCATTCTCTTTGGATCCATACTGTTGAATACAGATGCTTATTTGCTAAGTTCAGCGGGGGCATGTCGTGGCTTAGACAGTTGGTTTATTTCCCGACGCCTCCCTTCACATGAGGAGGGGAAACTGGGAAGGGAAAAGGAAACGTGTGGGTTGAAATAGAAACAAATTTAATAAAAGAGTAAAAACACCTTAATATCAACATCTATACTACTATAAAATACAGAGGGTTATACTCAGTCAGTATAGGGCTGATGAGCTGCACCGTCTCAGCAGGGAGTGCTGATGCTGCACACAGTGAGCAGCACAGCTCCAGAGAGAACGTGATGGTCACCGCATCCAGCAGGGCAGGTCTCGGGAGCAAAGAATGGACCTCAGGAACAGGACGACAGGCGAGACCCTCCAGGGACGGCCGCCATCAAAGAGAGAGGGTTGTCCCAGAGAATCTCCTAATTTCTAGGGAACATGATGTTTGTGGTATGGAATACTTCTGTTGGCCAGCTCAGGTCGGGTGCCCTGGCTTTTGCCCCTCCCAGAGTTTGCACCTGGCTATCTCAAACCTGCTCAAGACCTTGATCGCTATGGAACCTGCATTCCGTGGCTGGCCACTTGTTCTCACAGAATTAAGTGCTGCCATCTGCTCTAAAATGCAGCTCTTCTGTGCAGAAAAACTAGGTCTATGATTCTATCCTAGCAAAACCAGGACAGAGCAGAAAAGCGACTTTTAAAAATATTTTTTGCTCTTCAGATGTTTAATGTAAACTGGACTGCGGTTGTTTTGTACTTTTTAATCAAGGTGAGCTGTAGCTTGAAAATGTCAACTTTATATGGTGAAGTATTTTCAGCTGAGGGTTGATAGGCTGTGACTGTATGAAGATTATAGTTCCCTCCTGAGACTCGTTATCCTCTCATCATAATTTGATCAAACTAAATAAAATATTTGGAATTATAATTCCAATTGTGTATGGATATTGAAAGAGGATAACAAGATAATAATATGATATTTAATTGAAACTAATCTTAGACTTATTCTAGAAAATACCCTCGTACAAGATTCCTAAGTTGTCAGTTACATTACTACCTGAACTAAGGTGTCTGTACAAGCTGCTCATCTGTAAATTGACCTCACTGTGTTGCTATAAATGAAGTAGAATCACATTAAACTTTTTTTCTTGACAGCAAAAAGAGTTGATTCTCATTTACTTTGTAACTGTTTCAGCCGGAAATCCTGGAATATTTTCTAATGTAGTCTTTTTTATCCACTGAAAAAAAATTCAGTGGATGTTCGGAGTTGATTCAACTCAGATATGTACCACTTGTCCTAATGAATATCTCAGCCTTTCTAGGGAAACGCTTGCCTTAAAAATGGGAAAACATTGATTGTGGAGTACAGTCGGAACTGAACTGAATTTGACTGAACTCTTCCTATAAAATGACTGCAGCAACTCGCTATATTCTAGTGATAGGAAATAGTTCACCCTCAGTGTCTAGTCAACCTCATACTGAGTCTGAAATGTAGAAATTGTGCTATTCTGGGCAAAAATTGCCAATTTTCTGTTACACAGAAACATTTTAAACCACTTAGTTCTGGAGTCTTCTCTCCCACACTCCCTGCTGAACACTGTTCAACCATATTTGGGGCTGCAGATGTTGTTGGAGATGGAAATACTAAATAGATCAATCGACTTGTCACTAATTATAGGCATAATAACTTGAGTGAGTTGCATTGATTTTATTTAGCTGTTGTTTAAGTACTGTATTGATCTTAAGAAAGCTGGTTTTATAGCTATGCTATAATTTAAAAATACAGTTTTCATTAGACTGCCTCAAAGTGGCTTCGCCATGTCTGTCCCGATAATTTTGCCCATTTGTCAGGTTTGCCTATAAAAACCTTCCCATGGAATAAATATTCTATTCTTCAGAATCTGATTTCCTGGTTTTTACAAAAGAAAATGTTTAAAAAACCAACAATAATAATGCTTGAATTACTCCCCTTTTCAAATGAGCTTTGTCTTGTAAACAATTTAAAACATGCAGTGTTAAATAGATGTGGAAATGTTTCTTAAGTGAAATTTATAAGGGTTTAATCAAGGAGGTGCTGCTTAAAGTATTATGGAAGGTGTTGTCTTATTTCAGTTTTCTTTTGTGATTAAGGATCTGAGTAGTAATTTATTAAATAACTATTTGAACTCAGGAAAGGTCTGTATGGATTAAAAAAAATATTGTACAAATGTCAGATTCATATGGTTCATACACAAGCTGTGCTGTCTTTGGATGTATTGTGATTACTTTCTTTCAAATGTAAAAAGCTTATTCTATTTCAGACTGTAAATTTAATGCTATATGTGTCACTTATCCACTACCTGGTCGTGTGCCTGTGTATTTGTGCATGTATTTGTATGTACATTTAAATCAAAACCACTCTTTACATATAGATTCAGATACATATTCATGTGTGTCCAAGGATATAATGTGGTGTTAAAAAATAATTTAAAAGTACCAACATGCCAGCAGTTGATTCACTGAAAACTGTAATGGCTCGATTTTTCTGGATGTGCCTAGCAAACTTTTCTCTTTCTGGTATTGATTTGATCATCTTATTTTTTGTATCAAAACTTCAAATCTGCTCATATCAAACTTAAATTTTTCTGTTTGTGGCAGATTTTTTGATCCTTATGTAAGGTTATTTTTCAGTTGATTTCAGTGGAGTTTTGCTCATTTGCTGAAGGAGATAATTTGATCTTAAAATTAGAGTACTTCAGACAGCACTGAGCTAGAAAATCCACACTTTCTAAATTGTCTCAGCAATTGTCTCAAGTAGTCATTTATGGAAATGTATCCCTTTAGTCTTTCTTAGAAAGGTATCAGCCTGCCATCCTTAATTTTGACAATGAATAGCTGGTATTCTGCAAGAACAAGTACCTTCAAACATGAAGGATTTTATTCCAGGGCCCGTATTGAGAAGCTGCTTACTGGGACGGGTCTACCTGCACATGAAATGAGTGTTTCAGTGGAAGAATGTGGGATATGCTGAGTAACGGTGGGCATGGGATGCTTCAGCTGTACGGCTTTGGATGCTGTGCGACTGGGAAGCATGAAAAGGGATTTGGGGAGTTTTTCCTATATAGAAAAATCCTCGAACACCATAAAAAGCCCAAAATTGAGGTGTCTTTGTAAGAACTAGAATAGCCATTAACAACTTATTTCTGTTTTGGATATGCTTGCTTTCTGACTGTTTACTTGTGTTTGAAAGGTCAAAGCAAGATGGTAGAAAAATTGTGGTGTAATCAAAGATCTTTTACTGTTGAGGTGAATGCGTATGGTAGGATTATCTTTTGTTGATTTCAAATTTGTTGCTTTTGATAAGAAACAGCTTTCTATTTAAAACAACGTACAGGGACAGCAAAAAATATTGGCTATTAGAGATAGTAAAAGAGTTGTGTAAAACAAAATTCCCAGGAAGAATTTGATGATGCTTCATCTGAAAGCTAGCTATGGCTTCAGCCTGACCTAAATGAACAAGTAGGAGTGAATGGTCGGTCAGTCAGCCTCTCTGCCTGTACTCTGCTGCATCTTTTCTTTAGTCACAGAGGCCAGATGAACCCAATTAAGTTTCTGAAGTAATTCCCACATCTTGTCTGTATTAAATCAAATGCTTGCTAGGCTGTAAATTTCTCATTTTTTCTGCTGCATAGGGTCTGTAGGCAGAATAAATTAAATGCATTTTTTTCTTTTCTCCTGGAATTCCCAGTAGCATAATTTGTGCTTTCAAAAAAACAAACCTTTTCTTGCTGTGCATTTGTGCATTGCAACCAGAAGCTTTAGTGTATTTGGTCTGGCTGATGCTAGGCTCTCAGGTTTTAAATTACAGATTTCATGCTCGTGAACTTTAAGTCTTCGGAGAAAAGAAATGGAGATCTGGAACCTGAGAATTAGGATGATCTCCTTCATTTGCCAAAAAATGGGCCTAACTAGATCAAGGAACTATTAACACTCAGGCATGAAATTTATATCCTGTAGCTGTTCAGTGGATGCTTAATAGGTTTGAGTAAAAGGTGTAACCTCCTATTTACCAATGCTTCCTTCCTAGAGTGATGTCGGACTTGTTGAATCAGGATGGGGATTCATTAAGACCGTTGATAGGGCAGCAATTAATTCTTATGATGAAATTTTTTTGTTTTGTTTTGCTCTTTTTTGCAATGCTGTCACCTTATTTTAATTTCACAAAAAGAGAAAATGGGACATGGAAATTTGTTGTGAAGAAACATTCTTTTAAGCAAAAATGTAAATATGACATAGAAAAGAACCAGTCAAACCCAGAACTGCTGAGACACAGAAGGATGCAGCGGTTCACTACATTTTGTGAAATACTTCTGCAAAGTCCCCCTGGTATACACTACAGAATCTGATTTTATTTTTTTTAATAAGCTTCACACTGCTTCTTTAAGCTTCATTTCAACACCACACAAGAACTGACTCACTGAATCGGCTCATATGATTATAGTTAATTGCATCCTTTTCTGGGTCAGAGGGTGACTGGTTTTCTGTGACTGCCAAAGGAGAAAAAATAAAATATCTTGAACTTTCTACTGTTGCAATAATCAAAAGCAGACCTAGTTTGATTGCTAAAATATGCACAGCTAAATTAGAAGCAATATTATGGCATTGCACTTGACCAAAACGCTTGCTTAGGTGGAAAACACATTGTAAATATTTTTCTCTTCATTGATTTAGATTCCCAGTGACTGTTGCCAACTCTTGTTTTTATCATTTGGGTAAAACCCCAACTTATTTACATTTGAAAGAGGCAAGTGTCTATGTGCAGTTCATAGTAATCTTCTTTGGACTACATTGCTTACTACAACTTGCATCCTCTGCACAGAGCAAGTACAGTGTAGAAAACCATCAGCTGGGTAGCACTTTACATGGTTGCTGTGCATTCTTTAATTGTTGTAAAATAATACCCAGTTGTTATGGTGATTTAAGCTCAATCAATGATGTAGAAATCAGTAACTTTAAGTCAATTATTTTTAATCATTAAACAGCCCACATTTTTTTTCCTTTGAAAAATGTTTGAGTTTTTTTCAGTCTTCCTATTCTGTTTTTTCTAATGTAACCAGTAGTAGCCCTGCAAGTGTTAAAAAGAAGGAAATGAAAACATAACTTTGCCTTAACCTGGTTTTTTTTTTCTTCTAATATTGTTAGTGATGCTTCAGAGTGTATATTTCTAGATCTAATTCAGATTTCTTTTCAAGTTTATTACATATACTTTTAATACAGTCCAAGTGATATTGCTTTGTTCCATTCAATTAAGGTTGACTTTAAAATAGCGTTCTATATTTTGCATGCTGTCACTCTTTGACCTGAGAAGGTGAGTGGAGAAGCCAAACAGGCTTGGTAGATTTCTTAGAGTGAGAAATGTGTGTCTTTCATAGGGGCTGCAGACTTTTTGTTTTGTAGGAATCTTAAGGGAAGTTTTTTGAACACATAAATGCATTTATTTTGTGATTCTTAAAGTAAATGTTTAGCTTCTGGTGTCTTTTTTTCTTTCTTTTTTTTTTTTTTTCCCTCAGGAACTGGCTTTGTACTGATAATTTTAACAAACCACTAATCATATCAGCAGCTGTATAACTTCTACTTTCAGGTTTCAGCAGAAGTGATTCAATGACTCAGCCGTCTCAAAGTTCTAACAGAAGTTTGTAAATTATTTGGACAGACCAATTCAGTTTCATCTGTTGGGTCTTTGCATCTGGATCCCTAAAGTGCACAAGTGTTTGCTGATGCTCTTATCTGGTTAAGCCGTGGTATCAGCATCACCCCTGCAATGGATGCCTTCGCTGCAGCAAGGCAATGATAGTTAACTGTTCTTCTTCACTGGTCCGTAATCAGGATGCTGATAATTCTGTGCCTTATTTTGCCCTTTCTTTACTTACATACCTCTGGTTATACTCTACTTACATACTTCTCTGGTTAATCAACTATTCCAAAGAACTATCAGTGGACCACTTCTTAAAGTGAAATGAGACATTATCACTTGTGTTAAATATAATAATTGGCAGTAAGACCACATACCTGTCTGGTTTGCTAGATTTAAAGTCTACGTCATGATTATGTTGTGTTTTAGCTGTTAGTATTTCAAAGCATAGTTACATTTGCTAGAAATTGGAGTTTACAAATCTATGAATTTAAGTCCTGAACATGTGGGAATTTGGAATGACACAGCTTTTTCATTGATGTGGAACTTTGATTTTGAGAAATAACTATGGATTCCAAGATACAAAGCGGTTGAGCAGTAAGTTTATTAAAATATAGTTCATCTGAAAATCCAGCTGTATTCAGAGATATTGAAATTTAAATATTATGCAGAGTCAGCTGCAGCTTTAAGAAGCATTCATGAGAAGTACACCTTCTATGACCTACAGCCAGATCTGGAAGATATTTCTGAAAAGTATATGAGCATAAAAGTTATTAAATTTGCTCGGCAGATGCATTACTTAGATTGCCTGCCTGTGACTGACAGACCAATATTCTATTTGATATCATCAGATTGGGTAAATTACATTTTTACTTCCTTTCTTTTCCAAGACAAGTATTAATGTGAAATCTGCTGACTGACTGTCAAATTTGTGTTCTTGTCAAAACCTATTAACACTCAGTTTCAACTAAAATAAAAAGGAAAAATCTAATAGGTATTGAAATAAAGTACAGATGAATAAGAAAAATTATGAAATATGAAAAAATAATCCTGCACAGATTTTTGTGGGTAGTCTCTTAGGAATAAGTGTCCTGAATGTTATTGCATTTTGTGCAAAGTGGAGAAACTTTTATAGAGGGGATATTCCTATACTTTTTCTTCCATGACCTTAAAATACCCAGAATTCCAGGATTAGAGTGCCCCTTTGAAAAGATGGCTATGTGGATATTGGGTCTGCCGTTGCTAAGAAAGAAACCAAGCCTAGGCTTCTCCATGAGAAACAACACAACAGCTCTTATTTTGTGAGTCTGTGAGTTAAAGGTGAGCTGCTGAATGCTGGTGAGGCTGAGACCTGCCCCGATGCACAATGGTGGTCAGGAGGTTTTAGTACTGTGGATTGAAGGACTAGAGAGCAGAGAGAAAAAATGAACAAGCCTTTGAAGTATTTCAAGTATTTATCTCGGTGGCTACAGCTTTTTGTGTGACTTGTTTGCACTTTGGGTTTTCTACAGTGTTGGAAAAAAACCCCAAACCCCAGTAAGACCTGTTGTTTGACGCTTGCTTAGCATTAAATCAGTGTAACTCAGTTAAGCAATTTCAGTTAAGCTACCTGATTTCACAGCAGCTTACTGTTTGGATCCATACTGAAGATAATATGGATCTCTTGCACAGTTTTTGTGCTTATTATTTTTTCTTTACTCTATTAGCTTATTTCACAGTTTTCCTGTCAGTCCAGAATCTGCAACTAATGAGCACATAGCTGACATACTTGGCCTTTTGCTTTCTGTGTAAGTCTCTTCCTCTTATGGGAGCACTACACAGCACTGGGCTGTTTTACACCATTGTCCTGGTTTCTGCTAAGAGAGAGTTAATTTTCTTCAAGAAAGTCAGTATGGGGCTGTGTTTTGGATTTGTGCTGGAAGCAGCAGTGATAGTGGAGATGTTTTTGCTGTTGTTGGGCGATGTTTACACAGAGCCAAGGACTTTTCGGCTTCTCGCACCACCCCGCCGGCGGGATGGCTGGGGGTGTGCGGGGAGTTGGGAGGGGACAGACAGGACACCTGACCCAAACTGACCAAAGGGACATTCCATACCATATGACGTCATGCTCGGTTTATAAAGGGCTTGGGAGGAAGAAGAAGGGGGGGCAGCGGCGTTTGGAGTGATGGCGTTTGTCTTCCCAAGTAACCATTACATGTGACGGAGCCCTGCTGCCCTGGGGATGGCCGAACCCCTGCCTGCCGTGGGCAGTGGGGAATGAATTCCTTGTTCTGCTTTGCTTGTGCACGCGGCTTTTGCTTCACTGATTAAACTCTTGTATCTGAACCCACGAGTTTTCTCACTTTCGCTCTTCCGATTCTCTCCCCCTTTTCCAATGAGGGGGCTGACCGAGCGTTTATGTGGTGCCCAGCCAACGGCTGGAGTAAAACCACGACAACCATTTACCTGTCCCTGCCTTTATAGAGGACGTACCATTCACATCTTTTGCTTCTGCGTGGGCGCATGGGTTTTCTTAACGTATTGTAAGGATAAATAACGTGCATTTTGCTTTGACGCATTTCCTGGTGCTTTGTTCAGATAGCAGACCTCTTAAGGACTGTGAAGCCTTTGATGTTAGGGGAATGCTGCAACGATGTTCTCCATGGTTATAACTGCATTTGCCAGCTCCCGGAGTTGAAATCTCAGGCTGAGTCATAAATTTCACGCAGCTGCATGAAAATTTCAGTGTTTGTTAATTCAAGGGCTCTACACAGAAATGATAGACCTGGTGCATGGTGGTCTTACATCACCAGGCAGACAAATTAATTACTTAGCCTCTCCTCCTTTTAGACTTACAGTTTTCTTCTGTTTTATACATAGCTTTGACATCACTTATCGTGTCAGTGTGTACTCGATGTGGTTAGCAAGCACTGCTAACTGACGTCTGGGGGCAGGGGATGCGTTCAACTCAATACTGACGTTGCACATACTGATGCAGTCCTCAAACAACAGAATGTCTGGCTGAGTCTTTTCCTCTCTATTCTGGGATGTGCAACATTTCAGTCCCGACCAAATGAGGTTTCAAAATAATTTGTCATAGTTCTCCAGTTGCAGAAACTTTCCTCAGTTTCTCCAATCCATCAGTATGTAATGCTTTCCTGTCTTAGTTCTGAATGCTAAAGGAATCTGGAGAAAGTGCAACTAGGCATTAATTCTGATGCGATTTTACACATCAGTTACCGCATTCAGCAAAATATTTTACATCATGATAATCTCGAGCAGGAACATAAACATTCCTTATGCACATTCATAATATCCTCTAAATATTGTAGTGGCTTTGATGTTGAGAGATGGGAGAAGTAAAGAGCTATCTCTTTCTTACTCCACAGATTTTTTGGTTCTATTTTTAGCATGAAAGGTCCTGCAAAGGTTTAGTTGAATCAATATCACAATAATTACTATTATGATTAATATGCCTATATTCTGTGCAACAAAATGACAAAGATGATAAATCTAGAAAATGGCAAGTCTCTGTTTCTCATAAAGCATATTTCCAGTCCTCAAAATACCTTGCCAATGTACACAGGCTGCGCTTAAGCTACAGAAAACACAGCCAAATGGATTTTGTAAATACCATTTGTCAAACCATTGAGTTAAATACCATTTTGAGTGGTATTGACAGTTAATACTGGTTTGTGGTTTGTTTTTTTTTCCAATTATTAAAGTAAGGAAAAACAGACTTTTACAAAGTTTCCATCTGCAAACCACTCTCCTGTGCTTAAAAGACAGCAGCGTCTAACGCAGAAGGTAAGAGGATAGCATTGTTTTAATGGCTGTATTTTTTACCGATGTATGCTTTGTTTGCTAAATCGTTTAAACTGTGATGCCATTCAAGGACAGATGTAAAATCATGCAGCTCCTTTTGAACTTCCTCAGAGAAGAATTAAATGCTTTGCTAACAGAGCTGTCAGAGTCAGGTCTTGAAAGCAAGGTCTTTTCATTGCTCCCTGAAGTAGAAGGAATAACTCCTTAGTCCTACTTTACAGACACTGACTGTTGTCAGGAGGTGAACACTCAGTAAACCCTAGAATTTCCATTTACATGCATGTTGTGTCTTCTGATGTTAGGTCTGCCATGCTTTCGAAATGGCTTTCACTTGGATATCTGAAGTAAGGGGGGAAAAAAAGCCGGTAGTCAAAGGGGAAAATCAAGACTCCTTTCCATGACCACCGTGAGCAGCTGCGTATATGGGCCGTCACAGGTAGATAAAGTATCTGGGAATGTTCTGCAGCCCGTTTGACTAAGTGGTGGCTCCCATGAGAAATGTCCGAGTCTTCTATTGTTAAAATTATA
>VWZZ01005512.1:0-35731 GCA_013399095.1 Psophia crepitans
CTTGCAGAAGCCACCACCCATGTGCCACCCCCCCTAGTAGCAAAACCTTGCTGTGCTAACCCACAACAACTACTCCATATCGTGTCTTCTAATAAATATCCTGTTATTAGGATAAAAAATGTTAAGAATAGGTAGAGTCTTAATTACTTAGCAATTTCCTATTTCCACAAAAGTTTGAACAGTTTCAGCCCATCTCGTTCTATCAAGAATTATGTCTTGCTCATGTTTCTCACTTTCCAGGAAAATTTATAAGAAATTCATAGTGAATGCTAAGAGGAGAACGAACACACGTGTAGGAATAGAGCAGGCCGTGTTAGCGGTGCCTGCGAAAGGCTGCGGCCCCAAGTCCGTGCTGTGCAGGCGTACCTGTGTGTTAACACGAACAGGTAATGATCGTTCTCCAAGAACAACATGTAATTAACCTCAGGCAATGTATCCGCCTAAGAGTCAGGTGACAGTAAAAAAGTTGTGAAGTCAAGTTCCTAACTTTGTTTACAAAGTGCAGCTTATTCCCACCAAACAAAAAAACCCTTAGCAAAACTTGCCTCGCTCCTTACCGTACCCTGTGTAGAGTTAAACTTGGGCTTTACTATGTTTCAGATGCAGTATAAATCTCTACTTAATTTAATCATGGGATAAAACAGTTGCATTCTTGCAAGATTCTTTTATACTGGTATTTATTTCATTACTGTGCTGTGTTAGGTATGCTAGTGTATTTCATTTGATTCGCAGACTTTAATAAATACTTCTGTAGTGCTCATCACTGAAAAATATTATGACCATATGTCCAGCTAAGATAGCTGAAACGTTTCCTACTTATGTGGAGCTATTACCCTTCAGGTAGAAAGCCGTAAAAACTAATTGGAACAACTGTGTCATTGTTCGGCAAATAAAAACCAGTAAAACAGCAAATCGCACCGACCTCGTAGTCTGGTGCATGGGAACAGGGGTATTATCATGCTACCTTTGCCTTCTAGATGTTTTAACACAAAGTGGCCTGGATTGTCAAGCGCTTAACTCTCCAAAATTTTGCATTTTACACTGTTTTAATGTGTATGCAGGAACATACAGTCTGCTGCCGTTATCATATTTGCTCCCACCGGCACTCTCCATTTTTGTATTCTTCCTGTATATATCTTTTTAGCTTGGCGTGTTCAGTTACAAGAGAATGTAACGACTCTTGCAGAAGCAAGAATTACCATATTTTACACTGAAATAAAACCAGCAATAATTTTATTTCCATTTGGAATGGGAAGAACCCCAAGTCTGAGCTCACAAAGCAGGTCTGCTCTAATGGGCTGCTCCCAACCAAAGACACGTACAATGTCTTCCTTGGGAGCAGTTGAAAGCCTGGTGCTATTCAGATGCAAGTAATCCACCTGATTAAAAAAAAATCAAAACAGTTTTAAAAAAAGTAAGTATCTGTAAGCTTTTTAGGTCTCACCCCAATCTCTAAAGTGATTGCAGGCTGGAGGTTAGTGCCTCCTGTATGAGTGATTCTCTCTGATCTCTCCTCACAAATGTTTCTCCAGGGTCCCTCCCCTGAGCCCGGTGACGCTGGTGGAGTCCTGCCCCAAAGAGCTTGTAGGTCCCACACTGGGGGCCAGCCACCCCATGGCTCCCACCAGCAGCCCCTCTGCCCTCCAACAGCACCTCGCCTCTCCCTCTGCTCCTGCCAACCATCCTTCTGCACATGGCTGTACTAAAAAAGCCATGAGACTGAACCAGCCATCAACTTGAAGATCAGATCATTATCTTTTACAAGGTTTTCCCTTGCCTGATGTTCTCTGGTGCATGTCACAGTTTGCACAAAACTGGGGTCCACCACTGAACTAGCCATGCTGTATTTGTGTGGTTCGATCACAGCGTGCTTTCCTGAACCTTGGATTTCTTTTGCACAAATGGGAACCTGCTCCTCATCTTCCTACTCAATCCTTCCAAGTTCACCATTAAAGGCTTTCTGAAAATAACTTGGGAAGGATTTAGCTGTGATCCAGAAATTTATATGGATGGCTACTGAAATGAATATTAAGAATTTGTGCTTTTATTTTTGCTCTTACTAACTTTGTAGCTTATTAAACTACCTACAGAGAAAGAATTGCACTAATCTGCATTGATAATGACTGAAGAATAAAATATCAAAATAAGAAGTCCCACAAACTGGAAAGAGAAGAAGCAAAGATATAAGTTCAGGTCTTCACACACAGGGATAAACAGAACTGTCTACGCAGAACACAGAGATACAGTTGAGAAAAATCGCAGTGAATGGACAGCTTCCAAGAAACCTGATTTTGGGGCAGCCTACCTTCCCCACAGAAATGCACCACCAGTGAAAACCCGACATGGGAAAAGCCGAGCACCTCTTCCACAAGAACCCTCCCCGTCTCCGTTTACACCCCATCTAGACAAGACATGCACTATTTTCACACCGAGAGAATCCAGCCCGCACGCGCACCGTGCGAACAGCCCATCTGTTCATCCCCGTGCTAAACATAGCGCGCCGGAGCCTGCCGTGCAGGGGCTGCTTCGGAAACACATGGTTATCCGGCAGCTCTGCCAGGTCCCCAGAGAGTTTTCTGAGGTACAAGATACATGGGAGCCCATCTGTCTGAAAACACAACTTGTCACAGGCACCATGAACACCAGTCTTCACCTTACTGTTACGTGGGGAAGGTGCAGCACAGAGTCCCATCGGACAGTGTCAGATGCCAGGATCCCATCACTTGTGCTCCCCTTGGGGCAGCGACAAACCCAGACCCAAACACCAGACCCCTATAATCCCATCCTCTGGCTCCAGTGTCAGCATGCTGCTAAAACCAACAGCAGTGTATTTCCACGTGCCCTTCTGCCCCTTCCCCTCACCGAACAGGCACGAGCAGAAAAGCCTCACGATGCAACGAAGGGTTGGGGCAGCATCATAGAATCACAGAATGGTTTGGGTTGGAAGGGACCACAAGGATCATCCAGTTCCAAGCCCCCTGCCACGGGCAGGGACACCCCCCACCAGCCCAGGCTGCCCAAAGCCCCATCCAGCCTGGCCTTGGGCACTGCCAGGGAGCCAGGGGCAGCCACAGCTTCTTGGGGCACACTTCCTCCCAGGGAATGATTTCCTCCTAATGTCCGATCTAAATCTCCCCTCTTTTAGTTTAAGATCTGCAGAAGACTTTGAAGGTGCCAGCGGAAGACCTGCAGCACAGCCTGCCCTGGGGTACCCCTCGTTAACCCTGTAAAGCTCAGGGCTGGCGGCTGGTCCGCAGGGAGCACAGGTACCCAACGCCCAGCCCAGCAGCTGGGGTGCCACTGCGCCAAACAGACGCCCAAACCCGGGTGTTTCAGTCACTAACTGGAGAAATCAGTGACTCTGCCCCTTCGCCTTCTATCCTACCTGCTTTGGGACAGACTGTGCCATCTTAGTTCAATAGTATTTACTCTAATATCCAGATGTTGACAGGTGACACTACAGTAATGAAATATTTTTCAGCGCAAATGAATTTAAACTAAGTCCATAGAAATAATTATTAAAAGTACATTCCTTCTCCTTTCAGGAGGGGCTATAAAAAAAAAAATCCCTTATCCAATGCTGTACAATTCTGGATTCTTCCTCTTTTTTAAAGGACAATATATCAATAATAATGTTTTTTAATAAGTAACAAAAATCTTTAAACTCTTACTACAGCTGCTTAGAAGTAAGAGAGACAATCCTTTATATTGGAAAATAAAGATTTTCCAATGTAACGTAGGGCTTCTCAGTTCAATATCCAAGTGTGATTATTTTTTTCTTCATTCCACTTGCGAAAAGAATTTCCAACATTCAATTTGAGCAATAAAAATTTTTGGCATAAAAGAGAGACCAGCTCTGTAAACAAGAAGATTTATTATTATAATTATTTACTTTAAGCTTTTCTTACAGTAAAGATGCTCAGGCAGTCAGCATTTCCCAATCATTTTATGCTCAGGCGTTCAGCATTTCCCGGTCAACCCTTCTCTCTGTTTTGTTGCAAATGTTGTCCAAAACCGGTGGGATCCATTGCGAGAGCAGAGAGCTGAGGACATATTCCAGATCGCTCAAATGTGTGTGGTTCACCTCGTATTTCTCAAGGTCGTTCCCTGATAAAAATTCAGAATGCAGTAGCTATTGCCACATCTTATAACAACTTTCAGTTGTTCTGTCTTCTCCATGGATTCCTCTCAACAAGTGAAATACTGACTTTTGGCTGGATTTCAGGTTCTCTGTTCAGCACTTTTCACTGGGCACTGTTTGCCACCAAAAAAAAAAAAAGAGGAATTTGAGAAGACAGCTCAGATTTATTCCATGGGTAGAGAAACAGAAACAAAAACACCAAAAACCCACTTCCTCCTTTTTCCAAGAGTCAAAGAAAGAAATTGTGAGCATCTGACTCCCCATGAGAAACTTCTGGTCTGACTCCTCATTTTTAAGATGATTTCTCTCAGGGCCTTCACTGTCTCAACCTTGTCATCCCACTACTGACCATTACTTGTTATGCCTCTGGAGGGCATTGTTACTGTGAACGGGACATATACATATGAGGAGCGTAAAGGAATATTTATATATATGAGGAGCATATATACATACATATCTACCTTCTGTCTGAGGAGGAGGTTAAATCTTCTGGTAGCTGCAGAGGTGCACAGAGAGTCTTGAAATAAGCCTTGGAAAATTTGCATAAATAATTTTAACTCCTTATTGAAAACATTACACTTTTTAAATTATTGATGATTAATTCAGGGTTTTTATCATATCTTCTATTCACAAACTTCCCTTGCAAGCTTTGGTACTCCCTGGATTTGAGTTTCTAATAATAGCTGACCTTCAGTTTGGCTGGTAAACTAGGCAAACCCCTTACTTTTAGGATGTTCCTTTCCATCAGCAACTGATAAAGTGTATTTGGAGTTCCTCTTCTGCTGGCCCTAGAAGGCTGTATTTTGCAGGGAGGAAAAGAGATCCTTGGGGATCAGATAGGGCACAGAGATAAATTTGAAGCAGTCAGTTGTGGTGGGCTTTGGACTTGGCTCCCCTCAGTCCAAATTAATGGCAAAATGCCGTCTGTGCTCTGAGGTAAGTGCTGTGATATTGCCCGGGGTTGTGTCACCCCCGGAGGGGTCACAAGGCAGATTTATTTCAGCCCAGAGGCTGATTTTCACACCATCTTTCCCAAAATGGGAGCCACGAGACAGGACTCCCACCTCTCCCAGCATCCAGCGGTGCTGAGCTCCCAAATGCCGCCTCAGGACGGTTTCGCAGGTCCTTTTCACCAGAGCGGAGCTGAGAAGGGGTGCCCAGATGTTCTCCAGTGGAGTGTTTCGGCTCCCGTAGTGGAGCCATCCAGCTGTTGCTATATGATGCTTTATCTCTACAGTGCCACAAAAGGATTTAAACTGACTCATAGACTGTTTTCTCAAGCTAAAGTATTGCCTGTGTTCAGCTGTGTTTCCTTAAGGCCCTTCTAGTTTTCTCACATATTCAGCTCTTGTTTTTGACATATGTTTATAGAAAATCACAGTCATTTTCTGTTTGCAGAAACATCAACAAAAAGGAAGGGACTGTCATGTTGCGTTTTGCATCTTGACACGATCAGCTCTGTGTTGTCCCCTGCACATCCACGCTGCATAACACAAGCAAAACACTAGAAGCTCGCACTGATACGGAGAGGGCTGCCAAATGCAACTCTCTGATCATTTATGCTGTGATCTGTTCATGTCTGATCCCCCTCGGTACCTCCAGACGCTGGTGATGACATGCAAAACCTATGTGCAGCCCTGTCCCTACATCTTTACGCCCAGCTACCACGTGTGCAAGACCTCGCATGGAAAGAGCAGCATTTACCACCTCTTGGGTGTCCATCTCATTTACGGTGGCCAGGGTTTTACATTTCCTCAGCCCACTTGGAAATGAAGAACAACATTGAGTGTTTCTGCCAGATCAGGTCTCAAGTCCTTGGGCACCACTTTGAGACCGCAACTACCAGGTGAATAGTGATGGCAACAGCCTTCAGAATAGGTTCCTGCGAGGTCTTGTGCAACCTGTCTTGGGGAAATCATCTGCAAACGTGCCAACATGGTCCCTTAATCACTTTTAATTTATTCACCCGTCATCATATATTTCACTAGACGGGCAACCCACTACACCAGAGCTTTCCTGGGTAGATGTTGAACGTGGAGATGAAGGGGTCTTCTCAGTTGGAGGTGGAGCGACCTCCCTACTCCACCAGAGATGGGGCCAAACTCCTGCCATAGAGCAGTCAGTGTGGTGCTGGTGGGGAGGGTTCAGCACCCCCCATACCTCCACGTGGCTCCTCCTGCCAGGCTGGGAGAGCCGCAGCTCAGCCCCACCACCCTTCTTTGGATGAGAATGAGAGACCATAACTGGAGCACTGCAGTTTGGATGGGATATGCCAGATGAACACAGGTACCAATCCTCAGCACACTTCCTCCTCCGTGCAGGCACCAGGGTTTCCTGGAGACAAAAGCAAACACAAACGTCTTGGCAGCGGCAGTCCCCGTCGACGGGGGACCCTGCGGCCCCTCTGCCCAGCTGCTTCTGCTGCAACATGCTAAGGAGGCAAGTTTTGTGCATCTTTCGGTTCTTGCTTTAATGTAAAACGTTTTGCCAGCTCCCAGTGGGCAGGATTTTGGGAGGTCAGCAGCAGGCACGCCTGCGGTTTGCCCACTGCTCTTCTGTTCTGCCCAGGAAACCTTCAAAGCGGCTGCAGGGGGAGCGGAGCCTGCTGCTGTTTGGGCATGACCTTGTTTCCTTGGCAATTGCTTCTGGCGCTCCGGCTGCTGGGAATAAGGTTAGCTGAAGTTTCAAAAGGCAAAGGGAGAGGAAACTATCAGTTTCAGGGTAAAGCAAACGGTCTATGGCTTTCCGGAGGCTTTCGTTTGTCCCCGTTGGAGGGGACAGTTCGGTGCTGCTGTGGCACTGCGGTGATGTTTACACGAGAAGCCCCAGCCTGCAGCTCTGCTATTCTCTATACTTTAAAAACCTTTTTTTAATTAAGAAGCTTATATATGAAACTGCTGTTTCCTAGGCAAGCATTACATATGTAGCACCAGCTCAGGCGTGTGAATTGCAGAAACACTTTACCATTGCTTTTCTTACAGAATGGTAACCATGTGTATTTCCAACCGTAATTTACGCATTCATCGCTCTTGATGCAGTGCAAGCAGTGCCGTACGCACAGACACAAGGATGTCGTGGCTCTTTACTCAGGTTTCTCATTACCAGCGTTAGAAAAATGGTTGTTACTCAGTGTAATACTTATTAAGTATCTATATACTTATATACTATATAAGTATCTATATAATTTTTTACAGTACTGAAGTTACCATAGACATTTTTGGGCCAAAAGTGTTGTTTTTGACAACACCAGTGCAAACATACCGGTTTGGAGAAAGTTGTTTCTGAATCACCAAAACCAGAATTTCTTCCTGGTGTATGTGATTTTAAACTATGATTACTTGCCAGCTTTCCCAGTCTGCATGTTCTCCTCTTTGATGCACCTTCCCTGATGTCAGCCAACACATTTTGTCGTGTTTGTGCTATCTAATAAAACCTTTCACTGCTGTTCTTTGAAAACGAACCTTTCTGAGGGGTTGGCAGCCCTGGGAATCGAGAGCCTCACTGCTTATTTGCAGAACAGGTACAGCCTGGAAAGCTGCACCTCTTCCTCGCTATGTGGCCATCTCCATTGGCATCCTCTACGCGGAGAGGCTTTACCTGCACAAAAGCAAAGGTCATTCCTCCTGGATCTGAAATCAGACTTTTCCCTGGGAAATTGTCCCAGATCTCCAGCTTGCTGAGTCTGGCACTGTTCGTGGAAGGGTAGGAGAGAAAGTCCATGCTGACACAGACAGTGTCCTGCTCTCAGAAATGTGTAAAACATCTTGCAGGTGTGCCGAAAGCCCACCTAAAACTGCTGAACCTGCCACTTGCATCCCAGCCTTCTGCACTGTGGTGCTAAGGATGAGCCTTGTGCTCCAGGTATCGGTGGGCAGATGTACAGAGGAGCTGGTACCCCAGGCCCATGGCGCGAACATCTCCTGGCACTCTGTGCACATGAATGCTCACATCCAGGCACAAAACCACAGAACTCCTTTGAGCCTTTCCTTTGCAGAGCCTTTTGAGTAACCCTTATTTCCAGCCTCGTTTTGAGAGACTTTTCAAAGGCCTGATGACCCTGGGTGTGTTTAAGGACAGGTTGGATGTGGTACTGAAGGACGTGGTTTAGTGGGGAATAGGTGGTGGGGGGACGGTTGGACTGGATGATCCTTGAGGTCTCTTCCAACCTTAATGATTCTGTGGTTCTATGACTCCTCTGAGCACATCTTTCTGCTGAGTGTGCCCACAGCCAGAATAAGACTCTTTAGTCGGTAATATAGGTGGTAGGGGGACGGTTGGATGAGATGATCTTGGAGGTCTTTTCCAACCTTAATGATTCTGTGATTCTATGATTCTCATGGGACACTCCTCAAAAAAAAAGGAAAGACCTGGAAGGTGCCGGGGAGGGGACTGAAGACAGACCTTTTAGCAAGTGTTTTTCATTCAGCACCGAAACTGTCATGGGCAGGTGGTGGAGTGATGTTTCGTAAATGCAATTAAGTGACACAGCAGATCAGGCCTGCAGTTGGATTTCTTAAGACAGAGGAGTTAAAACATTTGCAGGCAGCTTCCTCCTTAAGCTCAGGCAGAGATGTGCAGCCTCAGGCCAGTAAAAGCGCTTGCAAGTGTTAATTATTTTTCAACTTTTGCCTGTGAAAATAGAGACCAAACTTGGTCAAGGAAAAAGGGGAAAATACCTGCAATTACATAATTTTGTACCACTTGAATCCATGTTCCGCACAATATTGCAGGCTTATTTCTCTCAAAAGACTTTCTATTTTAAAATGTTCTGCATGCATTTGGTATCTCTGCTTTTAGATAGTTACAGACATATGTGCCACCAATTTGCTGTGGTGGATAGAAATATGAGGAGAACTGTATTACTAACGTTAAGTTTTTCCATGCGGTGGACAGGGAATAAAATGTCAGGTTTTGGCTTCAGTTTTGGAGCTTTGATCCCATGTCAAAATAGGTTGAAACCAAGGTTGTGTCCTATCTTGATCCGCTGCAAGGTCACTTGATGAAACGTTATATGGACTTGTGCAAAACACCGATGGAGCACTCGGTGGATAAGGAGCTGGCTGGCTGGCCGCACTCAGAGAGCTGTGGTCAGTGGCTGGATGTGCAAGTGCAGACCAGTGAGGAGTGCCGTTCCTCAGGGGTCGGTACTGGGACCGGCGCTGTTTAACAGCTTTGTTGGGGACAGGGGCAGTGGGATGGAGGGCACCCTCAGCAAGTCTGCTGGCGACACCGAGCTGTGTGGTGGGTTGACACAATGGAGGGAAGGGATGGCGTCCAGAGGGACCTGGGCAGGCTGGAGAGGTGGGACCGTGCGAACTGCGTGGAGTTCAACAAGGCCAAGGGCAAGGTCCTGCACGTGGGTCGGGGCAATCCCAAGCACAACTGCAGGCTGGGCAGGGAATGGCTGGAGAGCAGCCCTGAGGAGAAGGAGTTGGGGGTGCTGAGGGACGAGAAGCCCAGCATGACCCAGCAGTGTGCACTGGCAGCCCCGAAAGCCCCCCGTGTGCTGGGCTGCATCCCCAGCAGCGGGACCAGCAGGGCCAGGGAGGGGATTCTGCCCCTCTGCCCCGCTCTGCTGAGACCCCCCTGCAGTGCTGCCTCCAGCTCGGGGGGCCCCAGCACAAGGAGCCCATGGAGCTGCTGGAGCGAGGCCAGAGGAGGCCCCGGAGATGCTGCGAGGGCTGGAGCCCCTCTGCTCTGGAGCCAGGCTGAGGGAGCTGGGCTTGTCCAGCCTGGAGCAGAGAAGGCTGCGGGGAGCCCTTGGAGCCCCTGGCAGTGCCTGCAGGGGCTGCAGGAAAGCTGGAGAGGGGCTGGTTGCAGGGCAGGGGGGGCCAGGCCAAGGGGAAGGGCCTGAAGCTGCAGGAGGGGAGCTGGCGCTGAGCTGGGAGGCAGCAATCCTTCCCTGGGAGGGTGCTGAGGCCCTGGCACAGGGTGCCCCGAGAAGCTGTGGCTGCCCCTGGCTCCCTGGCAGTGCCCAAGGCCAGGTTGGATGGGGCTTTGGGCAGCCTGGGCTGGTGGGGGGTGTCCCTGCCCGTGGCAGGGCGGTTGGAACTAGATGGGCTTTGAGGTCCCTTCCCACCCAAACCAGTCTGTGATTCTGTGGTTCTATATGAAAGTCTGGGCAGACAATCACAGCAGCCCTCAAGGTTTTAAAACCTAGGGATGCTGAAGTAAGCAAGCTAAGGGATAAACTAAGAGCAGTACCAAGAAGGAAAAACTGAATCCTTCCAGTCCGAAGCCCGTGTTCAAACAACAGCCATAATGTCTGTGCCAGTGTCATGGTGTGGTACAAAAGCCATACATCCTCTTCCCAAGGACATCTCCAAACCCTGTGGACTCTTACCAGTTTCTCTGTTTGCAGCCTCGTGGAGGCAGCCCTGGGAAGGGCTTTAGCCTCCCACTGCCCCTGGAGCACGGCTTTCAGCTGAGCAGCAGGGATCAGTGGTAGCTCTCCCAGTCTGAGCCGTTTGCCCAGAAAGTTCTCACTGATGCACGTTTTTCCTGCTGTTAAACAGCTCAGCAATACTCAGTGTACTCCCTATACTCAACAACTCTTAACCCAGCTCTGCAAGGCATCGCAGCTTGTCTGGGTTTTATTTGGTACGGGAAGAGACAGCTCATGTTTCAGCCTGGTTTAAATAAAAAGTCAGGAGGCAGATCAGAGTGCAGCAGCAGGCTGAGGACGCTGTTTGCTGAACTCCTTAGATTGTTATCATTGCTTAGAAACCTCCTGTTCAACAGATCTTATCAAGGAATTGCTAACAAGAGCGCCAGGATTCTTTAATTCATGACAGAAGCAATTAGGAAACCCTGACAAATCATTATTGTGGATATGCTGCAAACATTTGTTATTGCTTTTCGCAAGGAACACGCCTGGGGTTAAACTCATCCAATACTTTCTGCTCACCTCTGCTCCGGGTTGCCCACACCGCCCACAGCCTTCTCCCCAGTGTCCCAGACTGTGCTCTGCTGCTCCTTGAGAAACAATGTGGAAAAAGAGCTGAACAACCCCAAAATGCCCACCCTTCTTACTCCAGGGTGGCCAGAGGCCCCAGGAGTGTTGTGAAAAGGGGGTGGGATGGAGGAGCTCAGACCCTTGCTCTCCTGCTGGTCCAACCCATCCATCGGCGATACAGCCCCACGAGGTACGATGACATCAGTACAGTCGGGTGCGCTACCGAAACCGCAGCTGCATTGTGCTGCACTCACAGTACTGCATCTCATGTCACTTTGCTGCATGTTGCATTTTGCGAGGAACCGTGAGCATGTCTGCTGCGTTGGGTATGTAAGGGAACATCTATGCAACGGCGGTGTGATTTTGTGCCTATTTCATAGTCTCATTTTCATGCAGAAGCCTTCATAATGATTTATTTGATCAGCGGTAGAAATGAGGCAAGTGCTCTGTAACACATAAAATAAAAACCAGCTAATAATTCATAGGGTTTATATATTAAAAAAAAATAAATCTCATATATTAATATTAAGTATATTATATTACAAATAAACTACTTGGCAAATTTTTCCTTGGCTTGTTCATAGCTACAGGGGATAATAATTTTAGAAGAGGGACCTGAAAGTCAATATTCTCAACCAAAAATCACTGTTTACACCGGTATTTCTCTAGATACCAACAGGTGGGTCACATCACTGATCATTGTGTTCAGCAGGTAGCTTAGACAGCAATGTAAATGATTTCAGCTCACCATCTCACACTGTTTGCTGATTCCCAAGCTACAGGCCTTCCCAGGGTAACCTCAGTTATCACACCACGGTTATAAAATGCGCCGCTCCACGTGGAAGAACATTCGTGTTAGTGAGCTGACTGCTGCAGCATCCTTTCTACAAAAGGGGTGAAGACTGTCATTAAGAGATGAGTGATTCATGCTGAAGCATTATGAACCTTTGCAGTCTGGTATTGTGCTTTCTCAGGACCTCTGAGGCTCTGCTGGAGCTCCATGTGGTGGCTCACATGGACAGCTGCTAGCTGTCCTGCACCGTTATGGTTCCCTCACCCTATAAAACTGGTTTCGGTCCCCATGGTGAACTGGTGCCTGTGTGGTCCTTTCCGAATCTCCCACCCTGGCCTGCCCCAAGCTCTGCTCCGCTCCCTGCTGGAACCAGATAGGGGTGTTTTTCTGAAATAAGATCCCCATCATTTCCATGACCTGCGCCTCTGGGCAAGGATTGACTTCCTATGCTGTTTGGTGAGCTGTGGGACATGCGAAGCTCCTGGCTTCTCCTCATGTTGCTCAACAACCACCTACCAGTAGACTAGAAGCGTTTCACAGACAGTCAATGAATATCGTGAACTTTCTGAATGCTGAGCTCCCAGGTAGATTGTATCTCTGCATATTCATATTGGAGTTGGTGGAGCCATCTGCACGCCTGTTGACACAGAACTTTACCTTTCTATCCCTTCTTACCCTTCTCACAGGCCACTCGTGTCCACCTTTGCACGTCCACAGCAGAGATGCTATGCTCACATTTCTGCTAGCAGCATCGCAATGTCCAAGGAAGGTGAAATCACGGCACTGATTTCACGCCAGAGTTAGCACAAGAACAAGTTGACCTATGTCCTGCTGAGGGGCAGTGGGTGCGCTTGCTGGGCACTACTGGAGCTCCTGCCCTACGGTGTTGACAAGAGCTGCTTCTGATGCACGGTTGCCTTGGCATGTGGAGCCAGACTCACAAGTCCGCGCTCTGCTTGGCACCGTGCATCTTCTGCCTGAGAAATAATACTGTCTCAAGCCCATATCTCAAACCTGCTAATTTTACTAGCAGGGGCAATAAGCTAAGAACAACTCTTCTTAAGATGTTGACAGTTCCGTTTGTTGGTTTTATTGGCCAAAGTGTGACATTTTAAGCTCTTAGGTTCAATGACTCTTCAAGGTCACCTTCCTCAGAGCAGTCAAGTCACACAGCTTGCTGGGGTCCTTCCCTCTGGACTGTGTCTGGAAGGGCTGTGGATATCTACTGTGAGTGGGAAAAAACAGATACAAGATGATACAGGGCCAAATTTGAGCTTTTTTGTATAGACATTTTTTCCCATGCTGAAGTATGGGAAATGTTTATAGTAACGGAGCTAGGAGGTAAATAGCGATCACTGTATTGCAGCAGCAGCTGCACGTAATGTATACTGCTACGCAGTAAATTTCCACAAGGTTTGGAAGGCTTTTTCAAGATCTGGGTTAAAATAGCTCCAGTGAAACCCTTTTGTGTAGCCAAAATTTACTGCGTGTTTCAGACAGTTCTTACAACTGGCCTTGGTATTTCTTAACAGAGCTTCTCACAGCAGGCACGGCCCCTGGTTCTCGGGGGGGATGGACAAAATCTGCATCTGGGTTACAGCAGGGAGAAGGGGTGCCTGCGACGCCGCAGGAAGGGCAGAGCGACCTACATCAGAAGTGCAAACTGCTCTACCACGGCAGGTGAAAGTTTTCAGGACACGCGGTCGCTGGCAAACCGCCTGTCGGCGGTCATAAAAATTCTTCCTTGGATATGGACTTCCAAAAGCCAAACAAAAAAATAAATGATTTGTGCTGTATATGAATTAACTCGATCAGGTTGGACAAGAGCTATTTTTCAGCTCTGAGGTACATCTCTGGTTTCTCAGCCCTGTCCTTCAACCAGTGAGCATCGTGCAGTGCAGGACTTATTTTTGGCATTAGCACCATGCAGGGGTGGTGGCTGGGTGAGAGAGGGACACGCTGGTGAGAAAGTCCCTGCGTCAGGGATGGCAGCAGCATCCTGGAATGATGCACAGAAAGTGTACTCCATATTTAGGTCTTCGTGGATTTTCTCCTATGTCCCCATCAGATGCTTGACCAGAAAAAGTCCAGATGCTCCTTAAGCCGTATCCTTGCCTGCTCTCTGCTGAATAAGCAGAGAAATGAGGGTGGATTTGCAACTGCCAAGAGCGTTCAGTGTTCATGTGAGTTGCAGGGGCATGTTGATTACTCACGACTGTGAAGTGCTATCACGGTAGATTACTCTTTTTTTTTTTTCCCCCCCAGAATTGAGGGAACAACTTTAAGTAACAGCAAATTGATTAACTGCCCTTGATGTCACATTTATAAAAGTTTCTCCTCTGAATTTTCTTAATATTTTCTTGTGGTGTCTTTAACCCTGCAGGCCACTGACTTAAACTTGGTTTCCCAAAGTTGAAAACCAGTTGTGCCACCAGAAAAGTCTGTTAGGAAACGCTCATAGTCTTGCCGGCAGAACTATGAAGTTATTTGCTAGAAGCAAAATGTCCCCTTTTTTATTTTAATTAAGGCACTCTCAGCAGTAACAAAAATTAACAAAGAAAATCAAAGAAATACAGCATCTGGAAGTATTTGCCTTATTGCAGTATTTTTTTCCTTGTGTGCAATAGTTCCCTGCAAGTGTCCCCGCATTCCTGCTAGCCTGCTTTTTGAGGAAAGTGGTGTTGCTCTGCCTTCAACATTTTTTTTTAATTCCTTGGGCATTTCAGTCAGATTTGATGGACACTTATTACTCAAAGTTTTGACTTTCCTGCAAGTTTTGAGATAATCAGTAGCCATGTAAAGCTGCAGATAAGTGTCACTGCTGGTCTTCAGTGTGAGTGAGGGTCATTTATTTAGTTTTATTCCATTGTATTTGGTGTTGTGACCACACAGAAGCACCAGCACGGCTCACAGCTGCCCCAGGCGTGCTGCCTCTGGGCTGGCGGAGCGGATTTGCAAGGCTGCATCCCTGGGAGGGAAGGAGGGGAGGTCCCGGGGCGCTGCGGGGAGCGCAGGGCGTCCCAGCTGCAGGGGTGGGAAGGGTGACGGGCACAGGGGCAGGAAGAGGTATTATTTTGGTGAGGGGCTGTACAACTGCAGGCTTTGGGAGCTGCAGACTGTTCACAGAACATTTTGAGTGGGCTCCGTTTAATACAAGAAGTTAATGCGTGCTCCCCAACGGTCTGTGGCAAGCCGTGGTTTTGCCTCTCCTGAAGAGATTTCCAAAGGAGGGATGAGAATGTGCCAGTCAGCTGCACTGGGGCCTGCAGAAACCTCAGTGACACGTGTCAAGGGCAGGGGAGAGGTTGGGAGGGTGATATAGAAGCGCTTTCATTTTTCTCCTACTTGATAAAATGTGAGAGTGTGACCCATGTTGCCTTCACCTGCTTCTTAGCTCTCCTCATCCCACCTCCATCCAGCTCCCATCATCTCTGCTAGCCTCAGTCTTCAGACCCAGACTGTGGATTGATCCAAATCATCCTGCTTCCCCACTTCATTTTCCTCTTTCAATTGCTCAACATGCTTTCTCTTGAATGCCGCATCAGCACCTAAGCTCAGGGTTTGGGATGTCTTCTGATACAGCCACTTCCTCCTGCTGTCTAAACCTCTTTAGCACTTCAGCTGGAGAATAAAGCACCTCATCTGCACTGGCCCTGAGCCACAAGAGATTGCTCTGCCTGCAGAAAGCGTCCTGACATGGGAGGAGTGACTGGTGTGAAGTACTTTCAGGGTATAATCCTTGAATCATCAAATCCTAGAAGAGCTTGGGTGGGCAGGGACCCCCCAGCCCCCCCAGCGCCCCCCCCTGCCACGGGCAGGGACACCCCCCACCAGCCCAGGCTGCCCAAAGCCCCATCCAGCCTGGCCTTGGGCACTGCCAGGGAGCCAGGGGCAGCCACAGCTTCTCGGGGCACCCTGTGCCAGGGCCTCAGCACCCTCCCAGGGAAGGATTGCTGCCTCCCAGCTCAGCTCCAGCTCCCCTCCTGCAGCTTCAGGCCCTTCCCCTTGGCCTGGCCCCCCCTGCCCTGCAACCAGCCCCTCTCCAGCTTTCCTGCAGCCCCTGCAGGCCCTGGGAGGGGCTCCAAGGGCTCCCCGCAGCCTTCTCTGCTCCAGGCTGGACAAGCCCAGCTCCCTCAGCCTGGCTCCAGAGCAGAGGGGCTCCAGCCCTCGCAGCATCTCCGGGGCCTCCTCTGGACTCCCTCCAACAATCTGAAAACCTTCTTGGCTTCTCCATTTCACTGCTTAATTATGACTGATAATCATAATTGATGAGTGTAGCGCAGCAGATTGCAGGGTTAGCTTATTGCACACTCTCAGCTCTTTGATCATTAATAAATCAGAGCAGCTTGGACCTCCTCAATACATCTTAGCTCTGCTAAAGCCAAACAAAACCAAACCTAAAATTGTGATTAAGTTAGAAGGCCAATGAGGTTTGTAGCAGAAGTTAATTTCCATAGATGATGGATCTAAGTCTTTGGGAAGTCTCCCAGTGCCAGCAGGGGATTGAGGGTGTTTTATCACCCTGATGATGCACACAGCCTTCAAGTTGACAGAAGATGACAGAAGGTAGAGGGTGATGATAGTCCCAGCCTCGTAACGAGGAGGAAGATATTTATGGAAGATGACGTGAGGTAGCTATCTTCCATGCTCCCAGATGTTCACATTTAGAGATGCACTCCAAGATGGAAACATCTTGCTTAGGGTCTGGCCGGTCAGTGGGGGCTTCCAGGCCAGTGACTCAGAAGTCCCCGGGTTTGGGTGCTGGCTGTGACAGGTGTCCTGCAGGCTCCAGAGCTTCATGAGGGGCTTGAGACAGTAATTGTGACAGCAGAACTTCTTGTTAGCCAGGCACCACTGGTTTCCAGATTTTTGTGGGGGTGTTTTTCCTTCGCTGCCTTCTCAGCTCCCCGCACCACACTGATCTGGGTGCCAAAATGGGGCTCAGTTACAGGGAGAAAAGGAGCAGGAGAGAGGGATGGGAGAGCAACACCCATCTCTTCTGGCCATGGGAGTCACTGGACTGGCTCAGCCCCCTGTGAAGGGTCCGACGAGAATTCCTGGGACTCCTCAGCAGGAAACTGGCTGCAAGGCAGTTGAAAGGGCAGAGAAGCTAAGGGAAATAACGCTTCAGAGACCACACATTTAAGTCCTTTGCCACTCCTTAGCAGCGCTCAGGCCCAAATCAAGCCATTGCTCTTGCATTGCTGTAGACCTGCAGAGCTGTGGTGCACCTGCCTGCACGCAACATGGTAAGACTGGTTTCTGACTTATCTAAGAGTGCCTTGAGTTAAGGCGTCCTATTCCACACGTACTGCAGTCTACAGTGGTGGTCTTGATTGCGTGAGTTGTCAAGCTGTCGTAACCAGTCCTCGAGCCTAAGTCCTGAGATGCAAACTGCACACCAGCGGACTCCACTGAACTTACATTTTCATATAAACACTTTTCTCTAAAACACTTTCTTTTTTTTTTTTTCCCTCTTTTTTTTTTAATTAAAGATGGTTTGCTAGAAACAAGATGCTTTTGAAAACCGAGGGGCAAAAAGTAGATTATGGGCACCCTTCATTTTCAACCAGTGACTTCAGCTGTCACAGGTAGAAGGGAGCTCACACAGCCTCAGCCGGTCATTTTGATATTTAGAACTTTTACCAAGAAGGGATTGAAATTAAAGGTTTAGATCTTGTTGGTTCTTCATGGCTGCCAAAGGTTATGCTTGTTTTGAAACCTTAATTGCACAGGGAAATGCAAAGCAGCTCCTGGTGCGCACAGACATAGGCCAGCTGCAGAACATCCTTGCAGCCCATATGGCTGCAAAATTTGTCGCAGGGTGTCCTTAGGCGCAGTCATTAAACTGTCATCTTTGCATTTTGTGTATTGATCCAGTAGGGTAGCTGAACTCTCTTCTCTTCTTCTTTCTTTTTTTAAAAAATATTTTTATATCAGAACTTTTATTTATAGCAGTCTAAAAGCAGAGATCAAGAGAAAATGTGTATGACTTCTTCCCCAAACGACTGAGTACTTTTCTTCGTCATTAAGCCTCAGGGTTTAGCTAAACTGTGTGATGAAAGGGTACTTCATATAGCACTGAGAGCATACAACTAGGATGTAAAACAAACTTCATTTTCTGGATAACATGCATGCCCAAAATTCTGCCATAATTAAATCTCTCTGGCTTTAAAAAAAAAAAAAAAAGACGACTTTAGTTTCCCTCAAACTCCAGACTGTGCCTATCTAAATCGAGTTTCATTCTGTACCTGCCAGTTTCAGACCCTGCAACATCCTTCCTCTCTGCTATATTTATACGCAGTTTCACTGAGCGTATTTGTGTCCCCGGCTCCGTACCCCCGGGTTTCAGCAGGTGCAGGGGGAGGGTGTAGCTGTAAGAAAACCGTGGGGCTGTCAGGCCTCTTTCCAGCGGATAGGTGTAAATAATGCAAAGTAAAACCGAACAGAAGGTGGCTGTGCTTGGCACGCGCTCTCCTTCTGCCCGCTCTCCACCGGTGTGTGTTACTGGGGATGCTCTGCGTGAGCGTCACCGTATCCACCAGGGCGTCTCCAAGGGTGGTCACTGGGTGTGTTTGGATTTGGCTTTATTTAAAATGAAATAGGAAGAAGCTAAAACGAGGATTGCAATGGTGATATAAGTCCAGGTCCTTGAACTATATGAGTTTTGCCTACTAGCTGCACAAGTATCATTCACATCTCCAGGACCGTGAATGGGGCCAAAGCCCAGATGTTAGCCCTGTGTGGAGAGGGTGTTTAAGAGGTGTTGCAGGGGTGCATGAGCAAAGCATGACAGCATCAAAGCGCCTGGTGCAGCAGGGGCTGGGACTGGTCCCACTGCGGACAGGAAACTGCCAACACTTGCATCCCTTGACTTGCTTGCCATGACTGGCGTGACACCGGGGTTTTTGGTGTTCACAGGAGAGGCCCTTCCCCACCTCCTCACCCTGGAGACAGGGCTCGCCTGCTGGAAGAGCGGTTATCCAGCCAGGAGAGGACCATGGCTTTCCTCCTCCATCAGGCTTTCCAAAACAAAGACGACATCATCTCCTACCTCCAGGGAAGAAAAGGTTATCATCACCAGGACACTTCTGCCCAGCTGCTGGAAAACCACATCCAGACCATTACAAGCATTGTTAAAAAGCTCAGCCAGAACATTGAGGTAATAGACGCTGAGGAGCATTTCCCTGCTCTAGAGCATGGTCCATTCAGCACTAATATTGCTCAATATGACTGCTATGTTTTAGTTAAATTCTGATTTTTCTTGTATAGTGGCACTTGCAGGTACTTGTGAAAATGGAAGGGAGGGGACTAGGGAAAGGAAAGTAAAAAAAAAAAAGAAAGAAAATTAAATAAATGAAATAAAATGAGACGAATGAGTTTTGGTCATGTTTTAATTCAAAGGTTCAGGTTCTCTCTCCTTGCAGTTTTGGTGGAGTGCAGAAGACTGAATTCAAGGGAAGTAGGGAGCAAGCTGTACTTTCATTCAACATATAACAGCAAGACTCAAGTTCGAGTTTACTTCTTAGTTTTCCTCATGCAGATGTTCTACTGCTTTACATAAACTTCTGCATGCAAACACATGCACGGGGCTCTCCCCTGCCCGGGGCGGGGGGTAAGCCCTGGAACAGGAGCCCGGGGAACTAGCTGGGGAAGGAGAATATCGATGTCCCTCGACAAACAGGAGGCTGCTGCTTTCCGTGCTAATGAACGAGCGTCTCGTGCTGCTTCTGCCAGCGAGGGAGTGGTGGTCCCGTTCTGTGCTTCTCTCCGCGGACCTGCGGTGTCAGGCAGGGTCCACCGCAGGGTCCCAGTTCTGGCAGCACTTCCATGTGCCACTGCACCTTGCTGCTTGCAGCCAGCCGGGAAATATTTACCCTGGCCCTGTCTGCAGGGGCAGAGCTGCAGGGCGAGAGGTTCCTGGTGCTGCGTCCAGAGAGACAAGCTCAGTGCACTGGCACAACCCTGCTGACACCCAGCGGGACTGTCCCTGTGCTCTCCCACAGCCCAGGGTGGTGGGACAAGCCTGCGTGACCCCAGCGATGGTCAAACCCATCTGCAACGACTTGGCCAAATTAAAGCATTTGCTGTTTAAATTTTCCTTGATATTTTTCCTTTCCTATTTTTCATTTCTAATTCGCTCAGTGGGGAACGTTTCAAATAAAATGCCAATAAAAGCCACTCTGTTTTTGCACAAATAGGATATTTGCATTGAAAAAAGGAGTAAAAGCTGTGCTTTCACTAGGTGAGGTATTCTGCAGTGCTGAATTACACTGAAATGTCAGCCCCAGGGCTCTGCTTTCAACCCGAGAAGCACAATTAGGAGATTTTAGAAATAATTTCCCCCCTCAGCTCCATATCTGTAAAAGGTCAGAGTAACTGCACAAGGGCTTCCTAAAATTAACACTTGTGACACATTCAGATACCATCAGGACACGAAGAGCCTGCAGGGTGGCTACTCCTTCCATCTTTAGATAAGACTTTTAATACTGTGCAATAAATCACAAATTGGGCCACATACTGAATCATAAGGGGTAAAACAAGACATTTTAAGCTGCTTATACTGGTGGGTGTATCTGTAATGTGATTTAACAGCAGGCCCACACCTTCACTAGAGCCAAAACCTGCCCTGCACAGGACTGTGCGTGCCAAGGACAACTTTTTAGAGGTGCCAAGGGCAGTGCGTTGGGGCGGACATAAGCTTTCAGGATTTGCAGCGTGGAGAGACCAAGCTCGGAGCAGAGATCCTGCACCCACCTCTGCTCTGCGTTGTCCACTCTGCAAAGCCGGGCTGCAGCACTCAGGTTAGCTACTGCCCCCCTCCCAGAAGCACCTCGTACCCCCTGTTGAAAGGAGACTGACTGAGAAAAACCCCGTGTGTTGTCTACTAAGGGCTCCACTGCACTGCAGGTGTTTGAGGGGGACAGCATAATTCATTTCCCAACTTCTGCATTTCCCAAATTTTCCCTGCTAGACTTTTCAACACAGAGCACTTTTCTCTTTTTCTTTTTTTTTCTTTTTAAAGGGAAAATTTGACATATTGTTTAGACAGACAGAGATTTTTGACAGAAAAACACACTGTTAATTTGTGCAATAAAGAAAAACAACCTTTTAGATCTGCTGCTATAAATGATCCTTTGAACCATATTTTGAAATTAAAAACAGACAAATAAACAAACAAAAAAACCCCATGAAGCAGAAAACTGAAAGTGCAGTAACGGTCTTGAATTTACAGGTTTTGGAGAGACAAATAAGAACAAGGGATGGTGCTGCAGCACAAACTAATTTTGCTGTTCAAAGTCTGGACCATAAATACATTCAGGGTCTTGGAGACCTGCGTGGAAGAGTGGCAAGGTAAGGAACACATAATGGCCCTCATTTTCCTCTCTGCTAGTCGATTTGTGCAGAGCAGATTCAGAGTGGGCATGAATGTACTCTGCACTCATTTTATATCCCCATTTTAGTGCCAGATCTGTGCTTTGCACTCTCCATGTTCTAAAAATTATCGAGCCAGAAAGAAAATTAACTACATTTTCCTGTCTCATTCTTCATCACACACGTAACATTTTAGAGAATTTTTCTTCTCTGGTCTGGCTAGACTTCAGCTGAAGTGGTTATTTCCTCCTACTTAAACTCTCCCGTTGTTTCAATAAAGTCTTTACTTCCTCCCTTGGAAAGTAGGTCTTGTGGAGCAAACTTGATTTCTTCTTTTGGTGAGACTGTAGGTTTTCATTGGTACAAGTAATTGCACGTACGTAACGTAGGTGGACTTCTGTGGTCCACTTTGTAACACAAAGGAAAAATGAAACTGTGCTGTGTAGTATCAAGAGAGTGCATGGATTAAGAATGCTCTGAACGGATACATCAGAAAAAAAATAGTATTTAAGGAAGAAACCTCCTTGAACAGGCATGTGGTTTGTTTTGGTTTGTTGGCTTTTTTTTCTCCAGAGGCCAGTCATATGCTTTTTATATAAAACACTGCTGCTGACATTTACGGATAACACAAAAATTGGTCAAGTGAGGAGAAGTGGGTGATTGAGAATAACCAGGAATATTGGCAATGTGGGCTGATTGAGAAAAAAAACCCCAAAAACATATTTTTTAAACCCAATGAGAGACTGTTCCACTACTGAGTGCCCCCTGAAAAATCTGGGGAATACAGCAGGTAAATGACTTGCTGTGAGCTCTTACAATGATGCAGCATCAGAAATGCCAGGAGTATGGTCTTAGGCAAGAGAAGCAGAGAATCAGTAAGCAGGGAGTTTATTTTAGCTCTTTTTATGGCACAGAGACTGGTACCAGAATACTGTACTGAGCACAGAGTCCCCTTTCTGAAATTAAAAACTTGCTATGGTGTAAAGAAGAGCCAGGGATGTGATGGTGGGATGAGAAAAATTTCTGGCTGAGAGAAGTATATATCTATGTATAGTTTCTAGAAAAAAATAAATCCAGAAATGTCTTCACTTCCATGTATAACTGCCAGCAGAGAAAGGAAAAAAAATCCTAGGTTACTGAAGGACTCCAGACTAGTGCAAAGAGACCCTGGAATCCAAAACAAGAGGCTGAAGCCAACACATTCAAAGTTGGCAGGAAAAAGATGGGGGTTTTTAACCTTATGGCTGATGAGCATTGCAACAAGGAAGGGGGTGATCCTGCGGGAGCCTCCTGATGTTTTCCAGTTCAGGTTGGCAGACTCTAGGCGACGTGATTTTAGTGACACCGTAACATACAACAGGTGAAGTGTCTTGTTCTTTTCCCAGTGTTTTCCTAGGTCTGATGTTTCCCTTCATCAGCCGCATGGGGGCTTGTTCCCATCTTTCGTGCTGGAGCATTGGCCTGCAGAAAAGGAAAGCAAAAGCACATGGGGAAAACAGAAAAACAGGGTAATTGTGGGGGCAGAAGTGACCAGTTTGCTTCTACCTGTGTAAAGGAAAAAAACCCAACAACCAACCAGAAGAAACAAGAGGTCAGGCACTCGTGGAGGTCCCTCTTTCTCCTCCTTCCTTGCCCATTTTTTGGGTGTGCGGGTTGCCCTTTCCCACAGGTAAGAAGGGAAGATCCAAAAAGACACATACGCGATTGCACATAAAAAACTATCACGAGGGGACCAAAGTCATCGTCTCACTAAGCCCTTAGACCCCATTTATTTTTAAGCAGCTAAAAGAGGGAATGGCAGGTTTTCCAGCGCTGGTACTGCAGAGCCAGAGCTGGGGTTTTAGGGGCATTTCAACAGCGATACTATAATGCAGTTGTGGACGAATGATTGCCACTAAGCTGAAGCATAGTCTGGTTTTATGTGATTCATGAATCATCAGCACTGTCTTGTTTTTCTTGCTGCTGAAGTTCCCCTCTGGAAATGCCAAGCCGTAACTGCGTACCTGCCCCCCGCCTCGTGGTGGAGGAGTGAGCCAGAACTGACAGAGGACTGCGTTATAATGATGATTAATATTTTCATTTTTCACATTTCTTTGATCTTGGCTTTCAGGATTTAAAATTTCAGTGTGCATTAAAGAGAGCCCAGAGTGGCTGGAGACAAATGCACGTGTTCATTTAATTTACATTTATAGAATTAATAGAAGTCTTCCAAACACAAACTTGCAGTGACAGTTTTCCTCTTGATTTGTAGCCTAACCTTAACCCAAGAGTATCTGGGATGAAATGAACCTTAAGTGGAAGCACTGCTCTTTCTCACAGCACATGATTCATCCTTCTGTATTCTGCCATGTGTAAAGGATTAATGTGGATTAGCTCTTGTGATTCAAATTGTGTCTATTCTTTTACTCTATCTTTCCCTGAAAAATATATGGACACCTCTTCTCTGAGGTGGTTGTCTGTCACTTCTCGGACCTTCTGACTACATTTCTACACCACATAAACATTCATGTGTCAAATAGCAGTGATTTATTTTTCTTTTAAATTGCCTTCAGCATCTCAGCTATAGTGACATTCCCATTGAATTAACCGTATATTTTACTTGTATTCTAACTCTTAACAAGAATTCCTTTGGGCATGGGAATATGTACTACAGTAATAAGAATTAGGTAATGTACCGTAAAAAAAAGCCACACTTCTGATAAATATTAATTCATTGTCTTCAGGCTCACCAATAAAAGAATAACTGAAGGCAGAAATGTGTAAACAATGCACTTTGCACAGGTGGTTATATTTTACTGATTTTTCTCTTGAACTGTTTAGTTGCTTAGAAAAGTCCAGCTTAACACTAGACAGTCAAAAACCCTGGTGTACTCCCGCGAGGTCACTCGACCCTTCAGAAAACGCAACACTTCTCCAAGTGCAGCAGTCTGATATATACCCTCCCTCCCCTGGCTTTGCAGGATACAGCTCCTTGAACACACAGCAGGCAGGTATATTCCTGTCTCTAATTCAATGCTTTCACATAGCAATCAGAGGCTTTTATTTCTTTATATTTTTGTATTTCATGTCCAAATCTCATAGGGGCACACTTTCTGTACCGTTCCCAGCCCCCCCCACTGCTGCTTGCAGCTTGCACACTCTCCAGCCTCTGCATCATTTGACTGGAAAACCATGACCTCACCATAAGCTGTTGAATGTCTTCTAGATGAATTATCAAATTAGAGCAAGATTCAAGCAAGTCCCAAGTACCCCTGCTCTCTTCAGGACTCAATCTGCCAAATGGCAATAATGCATTTAACCACTTTGCACATAATAATGAGTTTACGTGCAGGGAAAGTGAGATCTGAGCAGCCCAGAGACTGAAGGCACATCAGCAGCGCACAGCGTCTTTGCAAAGCTCACCACGTCTGCAGGCCCCAGGCACAGCTCTGACCCGTTGGGCTACACAGTACTGCGGAGGTAGTGAAGTTAATCCCATGCTGCAAGCCTGGAGTCACAGAACGGCTTGGGTGGGAAGGGAGCTCCCAGCCCACCCAGCGCCCACCCCCTGCCACGGGGAGGGACACCCCCCACCAGCCCAGGCCGCCCANCCTGGCCCTATCATTATCTACCCGAGTAAAGAGTCCCTCTCCATCCTTTGCATAAGACCCCTTTAGGTACTGGAACACCACAACGAGGTATTCCCGGAGCCTTCCCTTCTCCAGGCTGAACATCCCCAGCTCTCTCAGTCTTTCTTCATAGCAGAGGTGCTCCAGCCCTTGGATCATCTCCGTGGCTTCCTCTGGACTTGACATCTTTCTTGTGCTGGGGGCCCCAGAGCTGGATGCAGGACTCCAGGTGGGGCCTCACGAGGGTGACAATCCCCCCTCTCACCCTGCAGGTCACACTTCTTTTGATGCAGCTCAAGACACAGTTGGCCTTCTGGGCTGCAAGCAAGTTCTCAGGCTTTTTGGATCCTATCATCAAATCCTCTATTTTTAAGTATTATCTGTATAGAATATTTGGGTTTCTTTCTCTTGTAACTGAAGTTACGTCCTCTTACTGCTACAGACCCACCAATCCTCTCCGTTCCCACACTGTGCACTTCTTGCAAAGCTTTGTAACTGTTGCCTTCGGGTGGGATTTTCCAAAGGGAATGGTGAACCCCCATCCTCTGACCTCTGTTGGGACACTGGTGTACATGTAGGTCCAGTCATCAACCTTGAACCTCAACTGCAGCTTCGTTTCATTCGTGCACGTGTACCTCAACGTCTCCACCCAGCCCTGTGGGCACGAGGAGCCCCTGACCCCTGCTCCTTCCACGGGGACCGTGCTTTTCCTGCACCCTCCCCTTGCCGGCTCACGACTTCTTTTCTGGATTAGCAGCTGGGGAAGTTGTGGCAGCAGCCAGCCCTGGAACAGCCCCCTGCCTCGCCAGGTCCATGTTGTGGCCTTCTCAGCTATTTTGCAGCTGTTTTCCAAATCAATGGTTTCTTTCGATCAAAGTTCTGGCCTCTGTACAAAGCCTCTATTATCTGCAGTAACTATATTTTTTTTATTATTATTTCTTAGATCTACACGCTCTGTAGGTGTATCACAATATCTAAGCATCATCAGGAGATGACAAAAAGCTGGTCTTTTAAATTGTCAAAATTTCTCTGTAGATCCTTTATCTGTCAACAGCACCAGCTTTACTTGGTGGCAGCACTTTGGAGGATAATTTCTCTGGCATTTTAAACCTTAGTTGTTTTCCTCTCTCACCTACTCTCCCATCGTTTATATCAAATTTTGCACTACTTTGTGGCCTTCAGGTATTTTTTCCCGCACTCTTGTTCTAGGTACTCCTGAACTGGGGCAGGCAGTTACTCCTGGGGGGACAATGTGCAGGGGGAGTGCAGAAGGGGGAGTATATTACGGCCTCAGATTTCTCCAGAGGAGGTTTAGGTTGGATATTAGGAAAAATTTCTTCACTGAGAGGGTGGTGAGGGCTGGGGACAGGCTGCCCAGGGAGGGGGGAGTCCCCGTCCCTGGGGGGGTTCAAACAGCGTGTGGCCGTGGCACTGCGGGACAGGGGGCAGGAGCCGTGGGGGGGTGGGCTGGTGGTTGGACTTGATGATCCCAGCGGGCTTTTCCAGCCTTGAAGACCATGATTCTATATGTATAGTGTTATATGTATAATTTAATATACACAAAGGAAGCCTTCTTGCTTATGTTGGAAAGTATTTTTGATATGTATATATATATATATATACACACTATAGATACACAATGTATGTGTGCATATACGCACGCAGCGAAGACGGGGCCTGAGGCAGCCATCCATCCGGCCTGGAACGCACAGCGGCTGAGCGCTGTTCCATCCCTGGGCCACTCATCTGACGCCACCGCTCTCTCCCCGCTCGTTTGTGCCTCTTAAACGCGGCGACGCGTTTTGGCGAACGCGACTGCAAGAGTTCAAACGCTCCTTACAAAAACGCCAAGGTTTTTCTCCTCTAGAACTGATCATCCCCAGCATCTGCGCTCAGCCGGCAGAGGCTGCGGGCTGGGGCGGTTGTGGCAGCAGCGTTCCGCGTCCTCTGGTAGGCACCCAGGAGCTGCAGATTAGCCTCTCAATGTACACTCCAGATTTAATTTAACTTATGGAGACGAGGCGGTGGGAGGTGAGGGGGGACTCGGTCCGGCAGGCTGAGCTGTGGGCAGCTCCCCTGCAGCCCGCGGGCATCACCAGGAGGTTTGTGGTGCGGAGAGCCCACGGGCATGGCTGCTGCAGCCGAGGGCATCGCCTCAGGCTGCCTCCCGCTCCCTGGCCCTCTCCTCCAGCAGCTCTTTTAGAGGGCTGCAATGCCTGGAAGCAGAACGGGGATCAGGCTGCTGCAGCGGGGTGTCTCTGCCTGTTTGCTCACCGGGGCGGCCCGGGGTGCTGGATCTGGCCCAGCGGCGGTGCACAGAGACCAGCACCTGCCCTCAGCCACCCCCCAGCATCCCCCTGCCGCGGTCTCGCCTCTGGTTTGCAGGTGCGAGGCGAGCATCGCGAAGCTGTCGGGAGACGTCGCTATTATCAGGCTCGAGGCCCGCAAGACTGATAAAGAGATGTGCGGCCTTCGCGCTGCCCTCAAAAATTGTGTGAGCGATTTTGAGAAGAAGGTGAGTAGAGAAGCCGACACTGAAGTGTCTGGTGAGTGGTGAGTATGCACGTATGTATGGATCTGTACATACATACCTCCCTCTTCAAATTTCTGACCAATATTGATGAATGATAGAGTATTTATAGGATAAGTCAGGATTTTTACTGAAAAAAAAATGTTTTTCATGGTACTGTGGAACAATAGTGGCATTTATAGTAGCTGAAAGGTAATAACAGATAATAAAAATATTCTAGGTTTGGGGATCCTCAGATCAGAAATGACCCATTTCTGTTTCTCAGTACGATTTATAACCAAGTGCATCTGGAAATTTCAGTTGCAGCCATTTTAGGGCTAAAAAAGACCATCTAAATCCACTGGGTTTCCTTATAGTTTTAAGGTGTTGGCAGGGAGGCATCAAATAGGATATATCTGCTTCCATATTAATTCTGTCAGTATTTAGAATCCCAGAACCCCAGATGGGTTTGGGTGGGCAGGGATCCCCCAGCCCACCCAGTGCCACCCCCTGCCACGGGCAGGGACACCCCCCACCAGCCCAGGCTGCCCAAAGCCCCATCCAACCTGGCCTTGGGCACTGCCAGGGAGCCAGGGGCAGCCACAGCTTCTCGGGGCACCCTGGGCCAGGGCCTCAGCACCCTCCCAGGGAAGGATTTTCTCCCAGTGTCCAATATAAATCCCACCTCTTTTAGTTAAATCCATTTCAAAGGCTTTTGAAATTGTAACACTGAACAAGTTTTGAAAAAAGTTGTTTTCTGTGAGAGTGGGGTTTTTTGTCCATGGGGTGGGTAAGCTGTGTCATGGTTTAGACAGTTGTTTTATCTCCTCATGTGTGTCTCCCCCTTCACGTGAGGGGGGAAACTGGGATGAGAAAAGGAAACGTGTGCGTTGAAATAGAAAGAGGTTTNGGGGGCACAGAGCGGGCTCAGGGACGGGGTGGCGGGCGAGACCCCCCAGGGACGGCAGCCACCACAGGGAGAGGGTCGGCCCAGAGCATCCCCTGATGTACAGGGAGCGTGATGGTTATGGGATGGAATCCTTCCGCTGCCCAGCTCGGGCAGCGCCCTGGCTGTCGCCCCCCCAGCTTCTGCACCCGGCTGTCTCAGACTGCTCAGACCTTGGTCCCTGTGGGACCTGCACTCCATGGGTGGCCAGGAGCTGCATCAGAGTGTCTGACCAACCTGCTTCTCACAGAATTCAGTGCTGCAGCCTGCTCCCAAATGCAGCCTCTCTGTGCAGAGGCTCTGCTCTGGGATCCTGTCCCAGCGACAGCAGGGCAGCCGGCAGCAGTAACAGCCGTGACCGCCTTTCAGCCCTTGCAGCCGGCCCTTCCCCGCGAGAGGTTCACTGCGCTCAGTAGCAGTTGTGGAGCCTCCAGCAGGATCAGGACCATTAACAGTGACATCTCAGAAGAATCCAGCCCTGCTAGCAAATCCAGCTTTCCCAGCCCCAGTGTGATGGCTCTGCTCCTGCTCCGAATGAGACGTCGCCTGTGCCTGCCAGGATCGAGCAGATGTGGGACTCTCAGTTTCTCATGTGCTCTGTCATTGAATATAATCTCCTTACTGTATTTTGACTGCAGTCATCTCATACCTTGCTCTCGTGGTTTCACCCGGCCAGCAGCTAAAACAACCACACAGTTCTCCCCCTGCGGTGTGATGGGGGAGAGAATCAGACAAAAAAAGGTAAAACCCGTGGGTTGAGATAAAGACAGTTTAATATGACAGAAATGGAAGATAACACTAATACGAATACAAATGCGAATGTGAACAAAAATACTAACAGCAGAATAAACAAAACAAGTGCTGCACGTCACAGTTGCGCACCACCCACAGCCCACCACAGCCCAGCTGGTTCCCAGGCAGTGATCATGCCCCAGTTCTATACAGAGCATGACGTCATATGGTATGGAATATCCCAGTGGCCAGTCTGGGTCAGCTGTCCGGCCATGTCCCCTCCCAGCTCCTTGCGCACCTCCTCACTGGCAGAGCTTGGGAACTGGAACGTCCTTGGCTTCGTATAAGCATTACTTAGCAACAACTAAAACACCAGTGTGTTATCAGCACTCTTCTCATCCTCAGTCCAACACACAGGCACAGGCTGAAGTAAAAAGAGCTTTGTGACCCCCGGCGTGTAACAGCCAAGCCTGCACACACACAGACTTTGACTTTGGCAGCTCTCACAGCCTTGTTGACTCTGAGCTCAAGTCTTCAGCCTTTACAGAATGAAATTACTTGTGAGAAAGGTTTGGGTTTGTGTAGCTGTACCTTGCTGTCAGCTGGGTTTTTTTCCATCCTTGCAATCATAATGCGTATTTAAATGTAAGTGCTCATAAAGGCATCCTCTGTTGAATTCTCATTAGGTAATGCAGCTATTAGGCAAGATCGAGACTTCCAACTCTGATCAAAGCTCGAATCTAAAGACAGTCCAGGGAAATCAACATCACGAGTTACAACTTCTGGATTTCAAGTAAGTGATGGAGGGTTTTTCATTATGATAATTCACCCTGAATGCTTCAGTGTGATGAACAGGTTGCCATGAAACAGCAAAACAAACCTGTTAATTAACATCCATTCAAAACACTAAGAGAAGGTTAATGAAGATCTATGCCATAAAATAATGAAAATACGTAATGAAAGTATAATTGTCTTGCCAGCTAATTGTTAAAATGAGGTGCTAATGCTACCCTGTAAGAAGAAAGGTATGAAACCAATTAACTTCCCATACCTAAAAAAAGGCACCAAATACAAAGACGCCATTTACAATCATAATTGGGGCTAATTTGTGACTTGCCTAATGTGCAGAAGGAGACATTTTCTTCATGCACTTGCACTGCCTGCCCATTTCTGAGATGGCCGCCTGGGGAGGGGTGCTGCTGCCAAAGAACGGGGGCGGGGGGCGCAAGGCTCAAGCAGCTGCGCAGCCTCACGTGCCCACAGATTTGTCATTTATTTGTTTCTTACTCACACAGTATGTTTTTCTTATTCTAGCTGCAGAAGTACTTTTAGGGAGCCGTTATAATCTCGAGTTTTAGAGAGGAGGGAGCTCCAGGGAAGGATGCAATGAACAGAAGTGCCTGGCATCCATGTTCAGAACAATGCAAAACAGCCCAGCATTGAATATCAGAGACAGCACAAATAATTTAAAACCTAATTATAATAATCCTGCAATAATGATATTTCAAAGGCAATAATAGTTCTATGCCTTAAAATGGTGAAGTATTTGAATAAAGATTTATTTTAATTAAGATTTTATCTGAATTGTATTCAGAAGCAAAAATAGGCTAGAACTTAAAACAGAAGTTCTCATCAAGCGAACAGGAAAACGAATTGGGGTGGCTGGAGAAATAACAGCTAACGTGGGCCACGAATTAGACTTGGGGAAAGGGAAGGAGGAACAGGGAGACAGAGACTAGTGGATGATGGAGATCAAGATGATGTGAAAGAGACAAGAAATTAAACCAAAATAAAAGGGAATGAAAAACAGAACAAAGCCAGAAAAGAAAGAAATTGGAAAACTGAATTTAAGTAAATGCTGTGTTTCTCAAAAGTGAATGATGCCTTACTGAAATTGTCATCAGAAACAGGAAACTTGAGGAGAGGTGGTTTCCAAGACACTGAGATGTGCTGGCATTGTGTATTTAACACAAAAAAAACACTTATGAACTAAACGTTGAGATTTTATTCCAGTTAATATAAAACTTAATTAAAATAGCATGCCCTTTGGGGAATGTCTGTCTCCTTTTATATTGCTCCTTTAAAAGTCTAACAACAGATTTATGTATTCTTTTTATAGAGCTGAAATAAAATTTAACTTCTGGAACAGACTGGAGCGTCCCCATAAAACTTGGCGTGTTTAGATCAGCTTTAAAGCCCAGAGTTACCTCCTCAGTCGGCATCCGGCTGTCTGGGATCCAGCTGTCTGTGACTGCAGGCTGGCAGTTGTGTTGTGAAAGTACAAACTGATGTCGGTACTGAAAATCGGATGAATTTTAAACGTATTTCAGGGCTTCATGGGAGTTGTGCCAGGTTCAGAAACCTGGCCCTTCACAGGGAGGTGGAGGCTTGTCTCTTGGGGTCGGTTAGGTTGGAATAGCTGCGTTCAGCTGCACAAAGTCAATTCTAGTGCCAGTAGGTCTGTTCTCACATGTGAAAGTTTATTGTAGGGCTGCTGGAGTATGTTTTTATTAAATATCCACAAAAAGCCCGTTATTAATATTTCAGGGCTTTGCTGGGCCGACTGTGGCAAATCGCCTGCCTCTGGGGCGCCGCTCCTGCTAGATAAATTTTTGTGAGCCCCGTGCAGGAGCGATGCTAGTCGAAGGCAGTTGAAAATAACATATAACATGGTACTATTTCATTAATAATAAGAAAATATTGATGTTATAATATAAAATATTAGTATCAGTGTCAATAATGTTAATAATTGTATTATTAATCATCAGCTTGTCACAGCCAAGCACAGCCCTTCAGCAAGGCCCCAGCCCCCTCACCCTCCGCAGGACAGCCGCACGCCAGATGTGGTCTGCAGGATTTGCCCCCCAGGGACCGTTGGGACCACCCGATCTGGACCATACAGGCCGTGCAACCTCGCGTAACCGCCAGTGTGCTTCACGGCAATCTTTTCCAGTGTTTGTTAAATAACTTTTTATAAAGTCAGTTGTTTCTGTAGTTCTCCCCGTTCTTCCCATGGCAAACTTTGCCGTATCTTTTCCAAATTGCCTAAACACAGTCTCAGATAATTAATTTTTAGGTTTAAGTCTTCCCTTTTTTCCCCTTTTCCAACTTTGGAGAAATTGAAGCAAAGCCAAAGGCCAGCTGCCAACTACACGAAGTTTGGTTTAGAACCTTTGAGCAAAGCTGACCATCACTTCTGTGACTCCTGGTTAATTCATTTTCACCCATTAAATGGTACTCCCCAAATTTATTCAGCAACCTCAAGGGAAACAATGGCATGAGACCTTTGGTGTATGCCTGATGGGTTAAAATATAAATATATGAAAATCATCACACGAAAGATCTGTCTGAAGAGGTACTGGTGCTGCAATTTCCTGCTGGAACTCTTGTGCTGACCAGCCCTTCCACTGATCCCCGGGTGTGAAGGTGCTGCGCTCACCTGCAACGACCTCGGAGCGGGCAGCGACGGCTTCAGCAGAGCGCTGCCTGCACCCCTGCCTGGCCTCTCCAGACTGGGCTCTGGGGCGGTGATTCCGGTTGCTCCAGGCAGAAGGCTCGCTGTCAGGTCTCAGAAAAGCTCTTTTCCCCTCCCTTCCCCTGCGCGGGCTGGACACTGGTCTGTGTCATCAGCGTAATACCACAGTATCACTTTATTTTCTCACGACCAAAGGCTGGTGCTCCAGGAAGCAAACCCCGTGTGCGCGGTCACGTGTGCGTGGTAGGAATAAAAACAACAAACTCAACGCTACAAGGTTTTATAATTGAAAAATCAAATCTTAGAACTGCTGCACTGACCTCACAGGCTGCTTATACAGATCTTGACAAGACACTGTCTATAGCAAACGGCAATAACGTATCACTCAGAGAGATTCTGATATCATTTTATTTCTTTTTACCACATTTACAGTGACAGCTGACGGTAATTATCACTTCATTAGAGTGATACAGAGCTGTGATCAATCACTCGGCATAAAAACCACTTTAACTCGAACACCCTTTTGGAAAGTGATATTAAATATTAGAATTGCCGTAGGCATTAAGTCTAGTTATAAAATCGTGTTGGTTTGTAGCCCAGCTGAGGCCTAGAAAATTTCAAGCGACCATTGTTTGCACGCAAGCGTGTGCTAAAAATTAATACAATGACATTAAAATTTTCTGTGACACTCCTACAGTCAAGTCATGTGCATATGCATGAAAATTTATCATAAGCCTGGGAATTTATATGTATGAGTACAACTTGGACCTAAGTGCACATCTTGTGATGGTTGCTGCTGTAAATTACACGTTGCAGCGTAAGAAAAGCCAAATCCAAGTCACGTTGTTGCCTTTAACTTGGCGTTTTGCAGGGTTGATCCGAGCAGCGTTTGCT
Source organism: Psophia crepitans (assembly GCA_013399095.1). Lineage (NCBI taxonomy): Eukaryota > Metazoa > Chordata > Aves > Gruiformes > Psophiidae > Psophia > Psophia crepitans. Next base: position 33,429 of record VWZZ01005512.1, read on the forward strand.
CACCGCGCTCGCCTGCGGTTCCCTGTCGCTCCGAGTGCCCTCTGCTCTGTTCCCTTTGGGTGGGCTGTCACGTTTCTGTCCAACCTCTGCCTCAGAGGCAACTACGTGTTCTCTTTTTGCTTGTGATCTTACAGCTATAAACTTTTTCTACCCTTTTTTTGCTGCTCTCCTTGATGCCCAGCAGCACCGTCAGCGTTCAACGGAATGGAGTGGTTTCTTCATCCACTTTGAACAGAGTTAACTCAATTAACGTTTTTCAGCCCTCAGATATTTTCCTAAAGTAGGCCACACTACAGCAACCACATTTTGCCACGTAGGTACAACCTTCAAGGTAAGGATTAATAAAATAATTGAGCTTAGGGCTTGTTAGGAAGCAATTGAGGAGATTTAGAGTAATTTAAACAATTTACTCCAGTGACTCAAGACTCCTCCATAACACTGACTAAGCCTTACTCTTGTTACTAAAAATATAATCCCAATTTTAGGTTGACAAGCGCTCTGAGTGACTTCAAGGATCAGATACAGACGCATCGGAAGTGGACAGAAGCGCAGCTGACACGGACTGAAGAAGATCACGCCCAGCACAGCCGTCAGCTGCTTGACTCGGTGAAGGACAGACTGGTAAGACTTTGCAGGGCAGCACCCGGGGCGCCGGGGTGGTCTCCACCCCTCCCCGGAGTGGGAGGGAGACACACCGCTCCTGCCACCTTGGTCCCACCAGGTATGAAACCACGCATTAAGAACCTGGGACCTAACACACAGCCAGGTGCCTCGGGACACGGGCAGCAAAATAATGAGTTACAAAGATCGCGTAGTCGTGTTTCAGACGGGATATCGGGAGTCATAAGGTTCGGCCCAGGGCTTGGGCCTTGTCCCAGTGATTTTTAAGTATCTCCAAGGATGGAGACGCCACAATGGGCACCCTGGACGTGGTGTTTCCTGATTACGGCTCAAACACGTTGCACCCGCGTAACCCCGAATTACCTGACAGTGGCACCATCCTGTCCCAGGGTGAGCTTCGGTGCCACCAGTGAACACCGCCCAGTTTCACCCATTGACAAGCTCAGAAAAGGAACTGGTCATCTGTGCAAGTTCTGCCCGGTTTTACATACAGACAAACCCTCACCATCCTGCGGTGGGTGCATTAAAACGTGGTGCATTTAGGTTCCAGAGCAGCAGTTAGTGCTTGGCACAGGACCAATGCCTTTTAGTTAGTTCCTTCACAGCTTTAAAAGCCTTCCCTCCTTTGCTGCGTGCAGTTCATTCTGCTTCAGAGTTCAGAAGCTACGGACACGCAATCCCCGTGTCGTAGCACCAGGATGAAGGATGCTGATTAAAGACCAGATTCAGAAGTTGTTTGGAACTGAACCGCTTTTGAACTTCCATCTCCACTTATTTTTCCTGGTGATGACCTCTTGTACTCAACGCAGCCAACACTTGGTGCAGCCAGGAAGGCACCAAAAACATTTCTGATGCACCAGTGGCTGTCTCAAAGCTACTGCTTGAATTCCCTTCCTCTGCTGATAGTTTTGGTGATTGTTTAGCAGAAAACACATCAATACATGTGGTAACTCTCCCCTGCAGGAGACTGCTGTGCCAAACAATCAGCCTTAATGGCAACTAAAAGTTTTCAAAGCCACTCGGGTGGGTTGAGTACGGCGTACACCTGGGTTTTTATGTACATGGGTGTTTGCACAGGCGTGCACAGCGCTTGGAGCTGCTGGTGGTCCTCTGGATGTCGTTGCCATAGAACCACAGCTCAGTGCCAGGAACTGAAGGAAACCTGAGCATGAACACTGGGGATAAAGCAGTTGGAGATGAGCTTCAACCTGTGCCAAGAGGGCACTTGTCCCCACTCAGCAGCAGCCCCGGCAGCGCAGGCAGCTACCTTCAGCAGCCGCCCTGCTCATGTGGTTTCACCAGGCTGAGAGCACACACCATCCCGTGCACGGCTGAGGCTGCACGGGACCGAGGGCCGATGGACCCGGCAGGCTACGTGCTGGTGACGGAGCCGTTTTGGGACTGCAGAGCAGTAGCTTGGTTACTCCCAGAGCTTACTCACTCCGCCAGCCACCTGCACACATGGCCATGTTCGTAAACTCAGAGCATGTTCCACCACTTCGCTAAACCCTGTTTAGGTTCAGACAGCTCTGCCACGCTCACAAACACCTTCCTTGCAAGTTTGCAGATGACACCAAACTGGGAGGCAGTGTCACTCTGCTTGAGGGTAGGAAGGCTCTCCAGAGAGATCTGGACAGGTTGGATCAATGGGCCAAGGCCAACCGCATGAGGTTTAACAAGGC
>VWZZ01005512.1:35947-62252 GCA_013399095.1 Psophia crepitans
CTGGAGAAGAGGAGGCTCAGGGCAGACCTGGTCGCTCTGTACAACTCCCTGAAAGGAGGTTGTAGTGAGGAGGGTGTCGGTCTCTTCTCCCAAGTAACAAGCGACAGAACAAGAGGGAATGGCCTCAAGCTGCATCAGGGGAGGTTTAGGTTGGATATTAGGAAAAACCTCTCCACGGAAAGACTAGTGAGGCATTGGAACAGACTGCCCAGAGAGGTGGTTGAATCTACGTCCCTGGAGACGTTCAAAAAACTCATAGACGTGGCACTCCAGGACATGGTCTAGTAGGCATGGTGGTGTTAGGTTGACGGTTGGACTTGATGATCTCGGAGGTCCTTTCCAACCTTAGGGATTCTATGCTTCTATGATTCTTGGGAGGCAGAGCCACTGTGTCGGGTCCACAGGTCTCCCTTGGGCTGCAAGGGCTGAAGGCTGGAGGATGTTGATGACATCGACCAGATTTGGAGTTGACCAGAGGACTTGGTGCAACTAAGAGCAAGGATGGGGTGGGCAGCTATGCAGTTCAGGTTTGAGCATCCCTTTGAGGAGGGGGAATTGCCTCCAAGAGCTGTGCTGAGCTCCACAGAAGGAGAGGGCTGCTTGCCATCCCTCGGTTAGGCAGCTCTTACGGGGCTCAGCCTCCTTATTCATGCCAGCAACTGAGCAGGGTTTACACCACGGCGTTGCAGCCCTTAGGTGGGGAAGCTTGGGCTTGAGATGGTGTCCCAACCCAATGTCGGGAAGGTTTTGATATGATCCCAAGAGATGAGATTAAGACACAATCAAGGTCAAATGCCATACATCAAGACAGCTTTTATTGCAAAAAGGAAAATAGGAGAATAGTAGTAACAGGATAGACTAGAATAAAAAGTCAGAAATTAAGCAAGCATTCAGAATAGAGTTGCAAAAATAGTCACCACCATATGTCCACAGCATCTCGTGGGTGAAGGTGCAGGTCCACAGTGTCTCAGGGGTCCAAATCTCTCGGTGTTCAGTGGTGGGCGAAGGTGCCCAGCGGGCTCTCCATCCTTAGTTCTCACAGCTTTCAGAGTGCTGGGTCATTGCAGGCGCACAATGGAACCAGTCGAACACGCGCCTGGTCATGGGTCCATCACACGCGGACTGTACCCATGTGCAGGGCCCGCTGTCAGTTTGGGGGTCGTCTCAGCCTCCACAGGTACAGCAGTGGGATGAATGACCAACCTGGGTGTCGCTCAGAGGACTGCACATTACTGAGCTCGTTATCATGTTAAGGCACATCCCTGGTCTTGCCCATTGTCGCGCTCCTGCGCACATCCTGGTTGGCAACTGAAGCGGTTCTGGGCAATCCCTGAGGTGAAGATCACCTTCAGTCCCCTACCGACAGGCACAGGAAAGCAACCCGAAACGGGCTGATGAGTTCCCAGTCTGTTGTTGCAAAGCGTGACAGCAAATCACTAGGTTTGAAATGAATAAACAAGTAAAATAATAATTTTAAAAGCACCTTTGTCCTGGCCCAGCCCCTCTTTCACAGTTCGTTTGGCTGGTCAGGGAAGAGAAGATCGAGACACACTGCAGGGTGCCGGACCTCACCTGCCTTTCGCACACAGGGTCGGGAAGCCAGAGTGCCTGAATGCACGGCTGGCAGGAGGCAGGTTAACGTGGGCACGTTTAAAGCATCTTGCCTGTGTTATGTATTTAAAGGAAAGAGCAGAAAAAAGAGTAGAAGAAAAGCTCGTGCTGCTGTCCCTGAAGCTAGAACAAATGGATAAACCACAGAAGTACGAAAAGCAGCTGAGCCAGATGAAAACAGATGAAAAAAACCTGCATGCAAGAATCAGCAGACTTGAAAGACACATCTGGAAGGAGCTTGAGGAAATCCAAAATGAATACAGATCAGGTGAGGATGGGCTTCCATGCAATGTATTTTTACAATAAATTTCTACGGTAACTTGCTGCTCCAGAAAATACTTTCCAGTAACGACAGAAAGACGTTAAAGTGACTGTTTCTCCCTGCCAAACCTCATTTCCAGAGGCACATGGGTTAGCATGCTCGCCTTTGCAAACGGCCAGCGTGACATCTGCACAGGTTGCTCTCTCCCTGTCAGTCTCAAGGTAAGAACATTTAAAAGGAAATTTCACCACCTGTTTTCCAGATAACTATTTTTTTTCCTCCTGTTAGCAAGGGCACTAGCCTTCTTTGGGAGGTACAAGTCTTTCCCTCTTGCTCAAATCCTGCTGCTGAGGTCATGTTTGATGGTTTTATGTAATTTTCATCCTTTGCTCCCCATTCTTAACCAACAGTAGCTGGAGAAGGAGGCAAACGGGTGAGTAACGCTGCCCGACCGGTCATACATTATGCAGTGAGTAGGGAAGCAGATAACGTTGCTGAGTATATGGCAGCTGCTTCTTATGGGGACAGTCACATTCACATAACTCCCAGGGCATGAACTACTTCACCAGAGATGATTCTAGCTGTTCAACCTTCAGCAGCAATTAGAAAGGCTGGCGCTAAGCACATGGCCTCCACGGGGAAGATTTTGGCCGCTGTAATCTACCCTGTGCCGCTCAAACCTCACCAATACCCTCCACTTGCAGCTGATAATGGTAACACAGCGGACACATCAGCTTACCCCAAAACAAAAAAAAAAAAAGAAAAAAAAGAAATCGCTCAGCCCTCTCTCCAAGGGAACAGATGGCTGAAAATCATTACACAAGGGCTTCACATCTTCCATCTTCTCACTTGAAACTCAAGCGTCTGGTTCTCATTTCAAAGCTGTCTGTGACTGAGGACCCCAGCTCTTTACTTCAGCTCTTTACTTCAGCTCCAATTCCTACATTATCCGCAACCCCCCTACAAGCCCTGCTCCTAGGCTGCCGCAAACCGAGCTCTAAATGAGCTGAAGTCTTTGTGCAGCTTGACACGGGAAGCCTTCGCCGTCTCCAGGATGATCTGAGTGAGTACAAGACAGCATCTCAAAGAACGCTGCGACTGAGAAATTCCAGAACAGGAGATGCTAGTGCTAAAGGAGAATTCTTAACTTCAAATTCCTGCCTGCAGAAATTAACAGCAGCAGAGACCCGTTTACACCTAACTGCCCATCCGTGTTCAAACTCTGGTACCGAGGGTTGCGCTTCCCCACGGCAGTCCTCTGGCGGGGGCTGACCCCCAAAAGGGGGGAAAAGAGGCCAGTGCAGAGGTGTGGGGCCGCATGAAAGGCACGGAGGCAGCCTCCGGAGTGTCTCAGCAGCACAGGCTGGCACCTTGGAAATCAGGCACTCGTCTGGAATTTATAGAATTCCAAGCACTACGCAGCGATTGGGTGGAACACTGTGAAGACAGTAGCAGTGACAAAATTCATCCTTATTAAATAATCATTCCAAAGAGAAAAACATGTCATCAGCTGCTATGCTGCACTTTTAAGGGGGGGGGGGAAAAAAGAGGAAGGAGAATTAATTTTAATCCACTGTTAGGCTGCTTGCTTGCTAGTGAGTTAACACCCACGTGACACGCAGGACACACGTAAGGAACCACCTTGTCACCTGAAAGGTACTGCAGTCTGGAACAGCAGATAACAGTAGTTGACATTTCTACTTTTCCAGTCTTTATTGGCAACATCTGACTGTACAGTGGCCCAGAAAAGGTGCACAGGTGCTCCGTAGCTCTGTTTTGGAAAAAAGTGTGTCTGCACACTCCCGCCTGTCCTGTTACGCACCTATCGACAGGCGCACGAGCACTCGGCCAGCGAAGCTGAGCTCCCGCCCTGCCAGAAGCACACGGCACAGCAGCGCCTGTCTCGGATGAAGCGTAACTTATTTACGGTTGCCACACTGCTGGGAGATCCGTGGCACCAACCAACCCCGCTGTCTGGTGGGCAGACTGCAGAGCAATGGTGTTGGGTCCCCTGAGAACAGAGTCTTTGGTTCAAAATAAGGATGTCAGACTTAAAAAAACCAACCCAAACACAAAACCCCGATGCTCAATGAAAGGACAACAGGCTTTAAGGCTAGCAATACCCTTGGTTTTAAAGACAGACACAGTATTTCCCCTACTTCACACCACAAATCTGACGTCAGTGGCCGTTTACGGCAATGCCTAATCCTGCTCCCCACTGTCCACTGCACTGGAGATAAGATTCCTGCAGCAAGGAGCTTGCAACCCAAGCTGCCAACGCATGCCTGTGGTATTCAATAAAACAATGAAACAGACCAGATTTCATGTGGTCTGTACTAACGTGCGTCACAAACCTTTGCAAAGAAGAACCTTTTAATGTATTGAAAGCAACCACCATTTAATTAATTGTTCCTATTCTTCTACCAGGATTTCAATCCATTCACGAGTCTCTGGAGCTCCTCCAACAAATACAGAACACAAAGCTGAAACTTGAAAGAAAGAAAATTCAGAAAGGCGTGAAAAGATACGACGGAAGTGACCTCTCACAAGACTGAACACCAAGAGCAAGCCTTGTCCGAAGCAGCATTGAGTTAAGGAAGAAGAAGCCTTCACACACACCTGACTGTTCTCCCGCGTCCCTGTAGGATTTTATGATATTGTACAGCCGCAAAAGTAACAGCTCCCGAGCACCAACAGTCATTTTCGCACCAATTTTACACCAGAGTACTTCACTGTAGAAGAAAAGTTAAACTTGAACGATTGCTTTAAAATTCCGCACGCAGATTTCACACAACGGTACGCATAGTGCTTAAAGGACGTAAGAACTTAAACACGCACTGGGTTATTAAGTGCAGTTAGCCCAGCCTGGCCATAAGCTGCATTTGGTTGAGATTGATGTAACTACCAAAATCAGGTCTGGAAGATTCCTCCAGCTGCATGGAAGGTGATGCTGTAACAGCATTACGAAAACCGGTGTCAGAATATCTGCTGGTGCATGACTTGGACCTATTAAAGTAAGCCAGTGGATCATTAAAAGTTGCTAATACATTTTGTTGCCTGTACCCAATTTAAGTTAATTATTAGCAGGTGCATTATTAAGAAGGTTTATTTCTCATTTCTCTGTTTGACTGCATAGAAGTTAGTGGTGGTTTGCAGCAGAACGCTCAAAAATGTAACCGACATTATGGGGTTTGTTTTGCTTCACAGAACAAGAAAACCAGTCAGGAAATAAGGAGAAAAACTCTGGGAGTAGGTCAAAAGAAGCATATAACTTCCCAGCAGAAGCTAAAATGAATTCTTTAGGAGGGAGGCCAAAAAAAGAGGTCACAATTATAATAGAAACCTGAATTTCTACAGTACATTTGTTTCCAGGAAGCCCAATACCAGCCACTACCCAGAGAAGACAATTCAAAAGGGTTCAGACAATCCTCCTCCAACACCCCTATCTCAAGCCTGTTGTGCTTTTTGCCCTACAGCAACGCAGTTTCTCAAAGCCCTGGATTTCAGGTGGCTTCTCCGAGAGGCCAGACCCGCACAGCACAACGGCTGGAACCTGATGGATGCTGTCGCAGGGGGTGCCACTTCGGCCATTAATCACATTGCTCCTGCAGGCAGAAACTTGGGTACGTTTAAACTTTTTCCAGTGAGCAGAAAGTCCCAGAAATCACTCGCGTCTTTCAAAAGGCAGAGAACCAAAACCAAAGCCACAGACAACCTCTCTGCACGTTGTTTGTGGCCAGGCTCTTCAGAGTCGAGCTCCGCGGGAAAGGCTCCCAGCCTCGCGCCGGCTTTCCGGACAGGTCTGTGTTTGCCACGTTTCCGACGAGCAGCAGGAAATCAGCAACAGCGGCATTGCGAAACTACTCTGAATCTGCGTTTTGGTCCCAATGTACATTCTGTCCATCACAGGGACTCTGTAGACACTGTAGACATAAAGCCCAGGAGTGCAGTCATAGCAAAAAGTGCAATGCAAGGTTATTGATGAGTGCATTGCTAAACACACGTGGTGTCAAAGAAAAAAAAAAAAAAAAGAAAAAAGCCAGGACAATGTTCAGAGTCTAACCCTGCAACAGAGAGATGGACATAGGTATTGCTGCACATTTCCTGTCCATCTCTGTAGCCATCCTTCCACATGGCAGTACGGCACAACCAACTGTTGCTTTATCTGAGGGCTGATTTCCGTGATCAGAGCAGAAGGTTTTGAGGGCCTAATAATAAATTTAGATCACACACGACTATATATTTGGAATGCTGCTATTGTTTGAGTGACTCCACTGCACAAAGTAGTTCTCTCAGTGTTTATCACACCACACTGAGACCAAACTCAAATGGATCCTGCTCTCCCAGAGAAAACTACATTTAGAAGTGATTTAACCACCAGCAGTTCAGGGAAACCAGTAGAAAGCAAATTAACTGGGAGAGAAGGAAAGCTACGTTCTAGACATACAGGATGGTATCCAACCGGGCTGCAGGATTAGGGAGGTACTTTTCCTTGCAAAGGTGCATTTGTGCGGCCTTAGAACAGTTCTTAGGGGTTTTATATCTATTAATTTAATTTTACTTTTTTTAATACAAAAGGTATCAAACACAAATATTGGAGAGAGAGAGAAGTATCCATCTGTGGTTTTGTTAAACTCTATGAAGTTAGGAAGGTTATCAAAAGTAATGCAATTGCCCACTGTACTTAGTGATACCATTTTGAGAGAAGCTCAGAAGTTGAATGGAAATCCAGTCCAGCAATTTTTGGGCAATACAAAGAATGAGAGGAACACACACGACCTGAATAAATAAGTAAAATTTTCAGAAGCCAGCTGCTGTCTCAAGTTTGTTTAAAAGGAAAAATAAGAAGCGTGTAACATCCTTCCTACCTGATGCAGCAAAAAGTTCAGTTGTGAAATTCATCAGACCTCATTCCATTCTGCTTCCAGCATAAGCCAACAAAATAAAACAAATCACAGTTGGGGAATGTTTTTTTTTTGCCCTTCACAGTAACAGCAGCTGAACATATGACTTCCCAAGCAGTGACAATCCATAAACAATTCCCCGTTCCCCGACACAGTGATGCTTACGTGCTTTGGCACAGTACTTTGCATTCTGAAGCTGAGCTCTGCAACAGTATAAAATACAGGGCTGTCTCAACCTGCGCGAATGTCAAAGTTTTTTCAGTGTTACAGCAGACACTTCTACAAGTGCAGATGTTGTAGAGGCTATACATCGTTAAAAATGAGAGCAAGTTTTTTACCTCATATTGTTGGATTTCACAGAACCTTAAATATAAACTCAGGTTCCCTGAGCACTTTTCACTGAGTAGGTGATAGATATGTGGTGGGGTTTTTTTCCCCCTACAGGGCATGTAATATGACTTTGGGCTGTATAATTATCTTGCTCAAGGAGTTCACCACTGATGACAGTAGAAGTAACTTCATGGTTACAGAAAATGCTCTGTACTTTTGGGTGGGGTTTTTTTTTTGCTAATACAGAGTATTCACAGTTGATGGTTACTTAGCTGGTTTCTCTGGCCTGCTGTACCTTGTCTGTTCTCCTAGGTGATATAAAGTATTTAAGTTCTAAAGCTGAACAAAGTATAGGCTAATGCTCACGTAGCATTAGCAGCATTTCTGCCTAATGCATTGACAAGGGCAGGCAGCCACTCACTGTGCTGTCGTCAGGCTGGGATGATGGCTCTCCCACCACCAGAGTGGGAGGCACAAATATCAAGACTGTACGCCAAGGATACCAACTACAGGCTGTAAGAACTTTTCCAGGCTTTTAATAGCAGCAAGCTAAAAAAAGTTACAGCTTGTCTTGAGAGTCACGAGTCTGGCTTTTCCAACATTTGCTTTTAATATTTGCAGTTACTGATAGTTCAAGACTATGTGACAGCAGGCTGTGAAGGGAACCACAATTGATCTAAATTTAACAGAAAAAGATCTTTTAAAGGAAGGTATTTTGCATTGAGATGGGTGGGAGACCGAAAGTGTGGGAGATAAGGAGGGATTCTTGCCATTCAGAGAGGTTTCTACTCACCTCCACAGAGCAGAAACCCCAGCCTACCGAGCTTAGTTTTCCTCTTTAAAATGACAGTCGCACGCTCGTGGCTCTCGCCTGCTTTGCGGACATCACTGCGCATGGCTGGTGGCAGAGACGTGCATCCTACACATCCAGCTCGGCACCCTGCTTTCTGTAAGCCTGGTCAGAACAACTGGTGCTGAAATCCCACCACGCGCCGCAGAAGTGCCTTTTCTTCTCTGTAATACAGGATCGTATGAGCCATCGTAAGACTTTGGTGGACAGAGAGTAATTTTAGGAAACTTTAAACCAGGAAATGGACAGCGACCGTGACTCTTGTCACCAGCTTGTAAATCCTAGGAGTAACGTTAACAGATTAGAATCATTGCTTTAGTTCTTTTATTTTCATGTACGTAAAGGCAAAACAGCATCACGTCTTAAGAACTACTGTCATGATTCATCTAATTAAACAGTCAGCAGCGGAATAACCAAGACATAAATAGAGCCTGCTACACGCATTTATAAATATGACCCTGTCCCTGACAATCACAGGCTTTTCTTGATGGGAATGTTTATTGCAGCCTGCAGTCAAGAGGATACACTGCTGTAATTGAGATTACCTAAAAAAAACACCCCAAAGAATTAAAAAAAGTTTAAACTGACATCACACAAAGTTCCAAGTGGATTTGGGCCTCAGCTGCAAAACAAAGTATATCAGAGGAATATAGGCATTTTGAATCTCTGAATGTTTTAGGGTATCTGGGAGAGAAGAAAAGTTTGCTGCTACTTGGCTATAAGATTCTGTGTCAGGAAAACCTTGCATCACTGCCAGTGCAGTTAATATTGTACTTCTGTTTGTGGCTAAGGAGGAAATACAGACAAGTACTATCCATTGTGAATATTACCGAAGTCTCAGTGAGGAGAAAACAAAAGTAAAATTCATGGCTGTCCTTTCAAATAAAGTGTATTTTTACAATGAAATTCATGTCAACAAGAATATAACCTACTTTAGTTCAAAAAAAAGTAAAACTAAATACAAAGTTGATGCAACAACAATGAAAAAAACAAGACAAAAACAAATAAAAAAGCTCAAACCACATATAATCCCGGAATATGGACTGATTAAGTTGCATGAACAGAAGACTTTTCACATGAGATAGTCAACACTAGGCACTTGCTGACAATTTCTCATTTAGTTCCAGAGCTCTAACATCTCCATTAGCTTTGGCATTTTCTATAAGCACCTGCAGAGAAAAACAAACAACAAAAAACTGAGAATTTAATATTTTACTGGCAATCTCAAATGCATTTTAATTTCTGCTGTGCAGTTTCCCTAAGAGATTAAGTAACCCAGAAGCCCAGACACTACGTATTCCACATTATACATCAGCTTGCTCAAAACATGGGGCACTTAAACCCCCCCACCCGGTACTGCCTTGCTAAACCTGCAGTCACTTGCAGTGCTCCACAACGGCGCCATTTGTTACTTGAGGCTGAGACCAAGTTTGACAAGTCAGCTACCTGCTGGCTATGGAACAGGCAGAGCTAGATGAGACCTGTCTCCCTGCTGACAGGCACTTGCCCCCTGCCAGTACATCTGTATAAATCTAAATTTGCCAAACAGGAGCATTCTCTGCAGCTACTTAAACAAAAGTGCCAAGGTATCCTTTTGTCTCCCCTGTTTACGTTTACTCTTCCTCGATCTATTTTCCACACCTCCTATTTGTGGCTTTTCTAGTATTTAAAAAAGCTCCTGCGACAGCCTGATGCTCACAGATGTTCATAAGCTTCTGGCACTTCTTTTTTAATCCAATCACATTATCCATATTAAAAAGGAAAGCCATTAAGTAGAATCAAGCACATCTTTGCTCTAGCCGTTATCGTTATTGTACTCATTGGTAGGGAGCACAGATGAATTTACAGAAGCGAGTGCAATGAAATCATACCAGGATCCTCCAAACTCATTAATTCTAGCTTTTTTATGAACCTTTGTGTCTACACATAGATTTTTGTCAGCCCTGAGCCTACTTGACGTGCTGTACCTCCAAACATAGTTTGTTGCAGATTCAACGTTCCACCAGGGAACGGCTGTTAATCTGGGCAAGAGAGCGCATCGTGCCAGTGGCAGCAGCGAGGAGATTATCAGGAGAGTCTACTCTGAGTCCGAGCAGCAAAGCGATTCCCATTACAAGCCAAAATAAACCGCCCACCTTCACCACACATGAAAGAGCTGTGTGGATTTGTGAGTTTGACCAAATCCGTTTGTGAAGTGCTGCCGACAGAGACTAACGCACCCTTTACTACATACTGAAAATAATGTACCGCTGCAGACACAGTGGAAGTTCTAGGTACAGCAAGTACAGCGCTCTACTGCTCAGATCTTTTGGGTCAAGGATGCTGTGCTGTTCCAGCCAGGCTAGCGGGAACTGACATTTTTAGTGCATCAATAGGTTCTGGTACAATTCTGATGAAAGGGCCCTCACGCCTACTGAAGAGTCACTAGTAGCATTCTGGCCAGTCTGGATTAGATGGAGATTTTACTGTTTGTTTTTCATTACTATTGCATGGAGGAATGAAGACTTTGAAACAAACTGGATGCAATGTCGAGAACTGAGGTATATCTTGTCAGTATAGAGTCCTTAAACATTGCAGCCTCTAGAGCAGGCAGGTCAGCACCTCCCTCGCCTCCCTCCGCCCCACTTACTAGTTGCAAGCACGACATTCATCGTAAATGGAACTAGATAACCCTCGTCATCCCTTCCAACCCTATCCATTCTATAAAATAAACTGTATTTCTGTACAGAATGGACTGTCTTACATCTATTAATTCATAATCATCTTTGGCATAGAGATGTTGCAGGAGGTACCAGCGTGCCACTGACACTATGGTTTCTGGATTCCCTGGTTGATAAACCACTCTTTCCAACATTCGACGAGTCTCCCTAGAAACATAACCAAAACATAACGCAAATCAAATACAACGGACTTGGCTGCATGGAACATACCAGTATCCCAGAGCAATCAACAATGATCGGGGTAATAAAAGGGAAAGTCCTCATTTCCATACCACCCAAGAAAAGTGGGGGAGCAGCGTTGTTTCCTAAGTACTTAGCTGCATCTAGAAGGCTAAAGAACACTGCCATCGTTGTTATGCTTAAATAAATGACACACTACTTGGCGCTTTAACTAGCAAGTAATCCAAACTAGACTGACACAGCAGATTTTATGACCGCTACAGTAACATGACAAACATGCTGTCTGTGAACTCAGCACCACCTCTGATTTCAGTATGCAATCTGCTGAACAAGTACAGCAGGTATCCTCCTGATAAATCTTTTGGAACACGGCGCACCTGAGACAAGCAGGTACTACAATAAATCTAAATAATCCCAATAGAATTTAATACACAAATGTACTTAATTCAGGCACTCACAAAAGGTACTGCAGTTCCTGTAAACACAGACACAATATGTGAACTTGCAGAAAAGAAGGAAATTGGAGTAGAGTACTACACGAAGTCTAAAATTCTATTTGGCTGATACTACCTTCCAACATCGCCAGCTTATACCTCACCAACACATTTTCAAATTCACTGTCTTGTTAGAAATGTGATAAAAACTGGCAAGTTTAGAGATGTCACATTCATTCACTAGTGCTCCATCAGCTTTGGCTCTTGTTTCAAGAATTCTGTCCTTTATAACTAATGTGATTTTCCAGTATACTGTCATTTAATACTGTTGAGAGGTTACATCTGGCTTTTGTTTGCCATTTGAACTCAAGATTGATTTCTTGTTTAAGGATTTTGAAACACCTAGGTAGATCAATTAGATCTGGTGATAGACTTTACAGTTCACATAAATTAATTATCTGCAATTGCAGTAAAGTTGATTCTAATTTATTAAATAAGTTTTCAGTCCAATTTTGTTAAAATCGACAACCATCACAATCACACTAGGTGGCCTGTCACCTTCTTAAAAGCCTGCAGAGAAAGTAAGCTGGTTTGTTAGAATTATCTGCAAAACTAGCTGAAATTATTGAACAAAACCATCAAGAATATTCCAATTTTCCATAGCTTAAGCAAAAATACCGTAAAAGACAAACTAGACTTAATAACCAAACTCACAAAGTAGGAGGCTTCCAAGCCTACCTCCCCCAAGCTTTCGTTCCGCTCCCCAGAAAGCCACAATGAGCACCCAGTTGTTCAGGAACAAACACAAACTTTGGCTGTGAGCCCAGTTTAGTATCAAAACGAATGCCAGCAGTACACAGGGTAGTGATATCTGTTTTCACTGTTTAACAAGATCTTCGAGAATGTATAGTCTTCCTGATTAATTTATTTAGGTAACATGCTATTGAAATAAAAGCTGTCTTACAGCTGTTTTTCTCTTGGTCACACACATTTCTTTTGAGAAAAGGAGGAGCTGCATCCTGCTCCCCACACTGCTAACCCTTTCCCTCTCTCCTTTTTAATTGCCATACTGCTGCAAGAATTAATTCCTGGTTTTAATTTTCTTTTAGTTCTTGGGGATAATGACCATTTGTACTTTTAGACAGGGTGTTCCATTTAAACTTAACAGATCGTGCATACCTTGCTCCCATTTTGCGATTATACTGTAGCAGTGCTTGTAGGAGAGCTGCCAGGGGGCAAGGAGAAAGTTTCAAAGCTTCAGTTGTTGCCTCCCGAACCAAGGATGGCCAGTGCTCATTTGAGACATTAGCCTATGACAAAAGAAAAAAATAATCAACAACAAAAAAGCTTTAATGTAGTGTGGTAGTGTGAATCAGTTTTTGTCTGCAGCTCTCTAGAGAGCAGGTTTAATTCAAGCTGTTCCGAGTTATATAAAGTATTTGGCAGGTTAGAAAGAGATTTCGTTAAAAAAACCAAACAGTAGTTAGAAGAGCCTGGAAAGGTCACATTAAATATTCTAGGACCAGCCTTGACAGCATCCCACTTGCTAAAAAGTGGGATAAAAGAATCTTTTTATTTTTTCCATAGATGTTTCAGTAATGCTTGTTTTAATCATAAGCCTTGTTTGCTCTTCAGCTTGTAAATTTTCATCTCATGTACAAGAATATTCTAGAATGCAGAATTTATCCCCCGAAGTGACATCGTACTTCACCAGAAGTAAAAACCAACTCCAAGATGGTAATTCTCTAATAGAGCAACTATTGAGCAAAACCCTGTATCTTCTGGCTCAAGAAAAGTCGTATTATCCCCATTGTGTTCAGGTAGCATTTTAATTACTGTACTTGAAGCAGTGCCCAAATTTTCATTTGGACAGATAATTGGAAGACAAACAATTTTCAAGCACAAAGTTTTCTTGGATGTCAGCAAGGTTTTCATCAGGTTTTTGCACATTTCATTAAGCCACTGCAGATTAGAGAGGCTGAACAGAAACCCACTGATCAACTGCTCTGCCCATGCAAAAAGTAAAGATGAGATAATCAAATTCGTACTAAATACATTTTTAAACAAGGTCTTGTACATTCTCAGGCAATTCAGGCCAGCATTTGAAGTAGTATTAACTAACCTTGAGACCTGTGGGTACATTTAGGAGCTATAGGAAACGGAGCAGACTGCTAGAAAACAGACAGAAGAATTATGGAAGGAAAAATCCTGTCACTTGACAAATTCTGCCTTTTGAAGCATACAGCTTGTGAGAAAGAAACTGGTCTACACTGAGGCGGATTCTCTTTTCCCACCAGAGGCAACTGCTTTGCAGCTTTATCCCTGGTAAAACTGACTGCCTTGTCTTACATAAGGACTCAGGATATATGGGGTTCCTTTGCCTGATTTTGATTATGGCTGTTAGCTCAATCATCTGGTAAAATATATGAAAAAGCATTAGCCAAGATCAATGTCTACCTTTTACACCAGGCATTAAAGAAGTCTGGTAGTGGACTTCAAGCTTCTAGAGTGACAGTGCCTGAAGAGAATAGGAGACTCGCCAAGAATTTGTTATGTTCACCTGGTCCCTCAGTGCAAGGAGTAAGTTTCTTTATACCACAAGGTACACTTCCCTTAGATTGTCTTTATACTTCAAGGCAAGCCACCATATCTAGAAATGACCATACAGCATAAAGTTACTTGAAAATTTGACTAAAATCTCCAGTCTTAAGGCAGCTGTCTGAACAAGAGGCCTAAGACTTGAAGGGTACATCACTTTGGATGATCAAACTGCATCTGTTATTAGAGAAATAAGCCTTACTGAACAGGTTGGCCTCTTTATGTACACAGCGGTTCCATGGATTATTTCACAGCAACCACTCTTACATGAGACATTCTAAAAACAGTCCACTGCCCCACGTAGTCTCGTTTTATTCTCTAGTTGTCATTCACAAAATGCAAAGTCATTTAAACAGGGGCTTCATTTAAAGACTGCAGAAGCCTTACATGCCATGAACTCCCGTTAAATCATGCAGTTATGTAATTTTGATTATCCTACCCTGCAGACGTCCAGTGCAAGCATAGCTAGCCCGAGCAGACTGGATAACTTCCCGTTCCAGCTGCCCTGCTGTGACGCCAACTGCAGACTCTTTCTGTAACACATCTCTGCTCCAACCATCATTCTTTGAGACTGATATACTTTTGCCAGCCACTGAAAAACAAACATCCAACAAAATCAGTCATGGAGCCACCAAAACACACATCCATTAGGTAATATCATTTAGTTCAAATTATGAGAGAACCACAGCATGCTCTTAGCTAAAACACCACCACCCACCCAGCCCTCATTCCAACAACATACTGCGCACCGCCCTGCAGGAAAATACTGTCTGCTGCAGAGCTGGCAGTACACCTCACTACGGCAACTTACTTCGGAGTTCCCTGGACCACTCACAGGTGACTGCTTGATTGTCAACCCAAAATTTGTCTTAATCTGGAGATTGCTCACAGGTGAACAAACACCACAATGGGCTTTATGAAAGTCTTCCTTCAGACTACAAGAGTATTGTGTGGTGCCTCATTTGTCTCAAAGCTCTGCAGAGGCAAAGACAATTTTTACTCTGGAACAAAGGCTTTTCCAGCCCATCTGAGTAGTGCCAGGAACATGAAAGACACTACAGTGCCAGCCTGAGCTCACAGAACGGGTTGGGCTATGCAGCTGCTGATCCAGCAGTCATGCTGGAGGAGCTAGGTGGGGCTAAGGAAGGACACAGATCTGTGTAGCTTCATGTTCCTGCTGCCTGCTCCACCAGCACAAGATATCCTGGATTTGGTCATAAAAAGATGGGAAAAGATTCTAACTCCTCCCTCTTTAATTCTGTAGTCATATCAAGTTTTTTGAAGCAAACACAGTGACAGGTTTGCAAACCCCTGACATGTACATGATATGCATCGAGATGCATAAACCACATTTAGAAATACTCTTTGCTGGATCAAAGTTTTGCAACAAAGCAACTTGTTAAAAGCACCAATTCCCTTGCTTTTAAGCAAAGAACCTTAGACTTTTGCTAGTATAAGACTGCGTGGTGTTAGCAAAATTCTTAACATTTTCTGATGTATAGAAGTTACTTATCATTAAGAGGAGACACACTAGAAGGTATTTCTTAGCACTAGAGAGGATGTGCATCCTTGACGTCAAGGACTGCAGGACTACTTTGTAAAGTAAAACATCCATTCACATGCAGGGAAAAAAAAAAGGCTTTCTTTGGCCTCAGTTGTTTGCAGCTCAAGCTATCTAGCACTCAAGAAGAGGAGAAGAGAACCCTCATGCAAAGGCACAACGGCAGCTCTGACAGATCAGTTTTCCTCTATCTTTCTGTAAGCTACAACACAAAAGTAGAACAGCCATCAGATGAGGGGTTCAGTGATGCTCCTAAATCTTGCAAAACAACCGTTTAGACAACAGCCAAAAACTTAAGCTAAAAGCAAAGTTAATGGCCCCTATCATGATGGATACTTCTGAGTAAGGCAAAACATTTATCAAACTCTTAGGAAGTCTAGAGCCAGAAAACATAAAAGCATAGATCTATCCATTAGGAACAGATGTAGCATCCAGGCTTTTTCAGATTGCTATCCAACCCCTGAGAAGTATTGTCCTTAATTGAAGACTGAAAAGATCTTCCTCAGAGGTATCTTATCTTTGGCCTGGACTAAAGCAAAACAAAACAGCACTCTCCCCTCAGAAACCATATACATGTTCACTTCACTTCTCCCTGCTTGTAAGCAAGATGACACTTGGCTATGCAAGGGATCGTTGAAAAATGTGTATAAACCCTAATTAAATTTTCAAAATACATTATTAAAATAGAGGATACAATCATGTCTTGCATGCCTCCCTATTTTGCAAATCCAATCTGAACGAGTTCTGAATATCAGAAAGACGAAGGCTCACAAGCCAAAGGAAAATGTGGCAAAAAAAAGAACCATTCCACAAATGAAACTCGCATGTTCCAGAAGGGAAGAGAACCTACCTTATAACAAGTGAGATAATGATCTTTACAACAGCCTTGCATTGATTTTCTAAGACTGAAATCTACTTTAGTGGATCTTACCACAATCAGGGCTTCATTTGTTTGACAGGCAGAGGGAGCACCATGACTCCTGCAACTACATAAAGGACCCTAAAAGTTCACAGAATTTTTCTGAACAACATGTTGCTACGATTGGTAAAGGAAGATAGTAACTTCAGTAACTGTAACCATCAGCAACGGTTAGGAAATAATTAAATATATATGCTGCATCACCAGAAAGATCTCTTGGCATGTGTGAGACAGACTTCGCACATTGTCTCACAGAAGCAGCCGATGATGAGAGTTATAGCACCTTCATATTAGCTAAAAATGATCTCTTGTGATGCCATGGGAGGGAGTGAATGAATACTGCTACTGGGAATGATTTCTCTTCCTTGCAGACTCAAGTTACTCAAAAGAAAGGTGACACCTGACATCAGGAGATTACAGAGAAAAAGATTTATTCAGGTTTTCGTACCCTCAATAAGGAACTGTATATTAATACATCAGGAAACTGTTTACTTCCACCTTTTCTTACGGGTTATGAAATATTTCACCGGTTTCTGCTCACATGCCATTTCACAGGTCCCTAAGGACACAAGCACCAAGGGTTTACCTCACATTTTTAATTCCTTGCCTTCATGTCTGCTTGCTCTTTCTAACAGCCCTTATTGTTTCAACTATTAAAGAGAATTAACATAACGTTACAACTTCATAAAGAACTGAATGTAAGCTGTTTATTCTGTCACTGGCTGTCAGTGGACAAATAAAAGCAAACAGTGAAAGAAACAATGTAAAGTGCATTCTCTGCTGAGAGCAGCATACCAAAGTCAGGAAGAGGATCCACACTTACTTGCCAGGCTGCAACTGAAGTTGAACTGCTCATGACCGTCTTATGAAGCTCCTCCAGGATGTTGTCTGGAAGTTCCTTGTGAGACTGCAACAGCTGCTTACACTGAACTTGTCTCAAAAGCAAAAACAGAGCTGGGTGCTCAGGGTAGCTTTTTAAACCCTAAAACCAAAACAAGGCTCAACATGATATCAGAATCATCATTTCCAAACATAAGAAGATACTTTGATTTTTCCATTTCAGTCTTTACAGAAAAAGTGTAAAAACATTCTCAGGATGTTTGTAACATCTTATTTTCCTTCCGCTCTGCACAAAGGAGTGTTCCAGGAATTGACATGTGAAATTAGGTAACATTTTTTCTGTCCTCAAAATACATTGGAAGTCATTCTAAATTTTGTATCTGTCCTGTCCTTGGAGGTTTCTGAAACATAGATAGGTAAATGGAAGACCTCTAGTTCTCCTTTACCTTCACAATCATTACAAGTTTTGGGGTAACAGAGGCAAAAACCTGTCCTGTAGCTAAAAGAGACCTTGAGTATGTTGCAAGCAATTTCAGTTCTCCCAGCTAAGGTGCTTTACTCTCACTGGAACAGAAGCACTTCAGTAAACATTTCCTGCTCAATAACAGCAGGTACGCATATAGAGTGTTTTTCAGAACAAACCCGTGCAAAGAAGCAAAGACAGAAAACTAGCCATCTGCTGTTTTACCATCTCAGATGAAGCACGTGAAGCTTCTGCAAGTCACATTACATGTTATTCCACCTGTTCAAATCACAATACTTCAAAGAATTATAACTCAAACCAGATCTGTTCTAAGAAACAACACTTGCACTTTTCACCCATTCTTTCTTGAAAAACAAAACATGTTTTCTGTGAGACCTTAACAAGCTGCTGTTTCACGAAGCACAATGTACTTGCAGAAAGCTTCTGAAAGACAATAGAAGCTGCTAGCACCTGCTGCAATCCTCCCCCTTTAACAAGTGTGGTCACGTTGCCTGTCTCAAATTGAAGGAGTGCAGTGCCTGAGTCATCACCCACACTTAGACTGCTTTCTGAGAATCCTGGGGTCCAAAACAGTCAATGACAGTTTGTGGTATTAGAGAGTTACTTTTGTTTCCTCACAAATGGCAGGCACTGACCGTCCTCTTCCCAAGCTGTTTCCCTAACAAATACCAAACAAAACCACCATAACCTTCCTCCATGCCCAGATACTATCTTGTATGCCTAGAAACCTCTCATCCTTGATAATGTAAGACAGTAGACATGCTGGCCAGAAAAGGAAATCAGCTCCTCACCAAACAAAGAGACAAGCAAGTACTTCTTCCTAGAAACCCAGTACGTTCACAAATCTGTTGGGTTTGCCTTTTTTTTTTTAAAAAAAAAAGGCACCAAAACCCTCCCTTCCCCATTAATATAGAAATGCCATAAGCAAGAAGTACATTTGCATGGGATTAGTAATTTTCCTTAATGAAAGTCAGGGATGTGTGGTGCTGAGTCCAATCAGGTTTTTGCTTATCTTTTGCTAAGTCTTCTCTTCATGAAACACACCACTTGAAGTGTATTAACACCTCAGTCCCCTTCCTCAGCTCTGTTACCTCAAGACTTTTCTTTTTAATAATTAAACTTGCAGCATCCACTTGTGACTCTGAAATGGAGTACCAACACAAGATAGCAGAAGACATTTAAGTCCCCTGCAAGTCTCCTACCTGGACTTCTTGCCTTCAATTTCCGTAATGTTTTGCTTAACACTAGGTTCATTAATAAAGGCAGGAAGAGCAGACTTAGCTTTGTCATGTCATACACTTTGTTTTGACTAGAAACAGATTTTTGGTGTTGCGAACAGAGCACAGGGTGGGGAGATAATGCCAAGAACTATTCCATCTTGTAGCTCTGATGGAACAGACAGTTGCTAATTCAAAGATTACCTTGTTGTAAAATGCATACAGATCATGATTTCTCTACAATTCTACCACAATCTGCCAGTATGATACCATCGTACCTTGGTACAAAGAGCTTCAGCTTCTGAGAGTTTGCCAGTCTCCTCTAGACCGGTAATAGCTTGACACAGACACCAGTCTTCAACAGTCTGGATATAATTCTGCGGAAGGTTATTTTCTCCAGCTGCAAAACCAGATAAAACACTGTTAACAGATTCCTGTATATGCTGCAGCACCATACCACGTCACATGCTCTGGATCTGGTAGCGGAGAGCTTTTAGGAGCATGAACCAACATGACTTCCTTCATTAACAGGAACATTAGAAGATGGTAAAATTAAAAGCATGAAGATGGTAAAAAATATACCACTTGGGTTAATGGTTTGAGAACAACGAAATACAGAATTTTAATTCCAGTTTTCAAAACACTATGGACATTGAGCAAGACTGAGGCTGAGGTTATCCCTCTACCGGAAAAGTTACAGAACTCAAGAGTACTTCAGCCTTTCCTTGTAAGCACTGTTTCTCTGATGTAATACATCCATCCATCCATTTAGGCATCAGAGTTCAGAAGTACTAGTTTAAAAAAGCATTTGGGGCTTTGGAGGGGAAATCAAGCTGCAATTAAGTAATTAACCCTAGTGGTGCATTATGATTTAGCATTTTTATGTGATAAAATACAGTTATAGCTAGCAAGGACAAGTAGTTCAACTCAGTTTATTTGCAAGTTTCTGAAATTCACGAGGCTATTGCAAACTTAGAGCATTTCAATTTTGTTTTATTTTTTTTAAACTACAAAACTTGTATAGCTTACTCTTGGCTGAAACTGTCGATAAAAGTGTCATCTCTAGATCTGTTCGCTTTGGCTGAGTGTTGTTTAGACAGACAACGGTGTTTTCAGCATGACAGGCTGCCATTAGCACTGCCCAAGTAGCAGGATTATCTAGAAAAGAATGGTTAAAGGCAGCTAGAGCCCATTCTAAATATGCTAGTCGTTCATTTAGAATGGTCTTTGCCAGATTAAGCACAAAAACATAGTCATCAACGGAACCACACACAGCACATAAGAGATAGCAAGGACAAGTAGTTCAATCAGGCTCAGCCCAAGGCAGCTGGCAACTATTCGCCTCTAAGTAAGTAAAATTCTTCAAATCAGAAGACAAAAATGCTATTTCTAAAGCCAACTAATATACTTTTCATATAGCCACTGGTGTGCTAACCGAAGCTGCTAGTTTACTTCCAATTACACAGATTAAACTTGACAATAACTTAGTGCTGCATAACAGTGGCAGCAAAAATCCCCAGATGCCATCCACAGCTTCCAGTCACACAAACTCAGTCTTCTCTGTTCACTACCATGGAAGTTACAGTGATAGCTGCCTGCTTCTAGTGTCAGCCAATTCCAGTGTCAGCTTTACCCTGAACTAGCCCCGGGAAGAGCAACTACCACTTGGAAGACTGGTCTTCGTCCTGAACTGCAGAGAGCTCAGTTAAAGATTTCACCTATGTAAATTTCGATCCCAAATATAATGAATTATGCCAGCAACATGAAACAAAGCTTGAAGATCTAACAAAGTAAAATGTAACGTGCACTGGTTTTGAATAGCTGTCACTCTTGTGTGTATCTGCAGTAAAGTAACTGAAATTTTTAACTTGCAACCACACTAACACATCAGAGAAAAATTACTCCAGAACCACCAAGGTTTTGGTATTTCACTATCAAGTGCAGCATAGCACTTGGAAACCCCACTAGATTCACACTTCATACATTTACTCAATATCACCATTTAGTAATAGGTAAACAGTTGCCTATAGTTCAAAACTATCATACTGTGACAGAACATTTCCAATCCAAGTTCTCAAAAGCTAGATGGATAATTCTGCCTGTTGTAGCTTACTGATTCTGAGCAAACATGCGGTTTTCTTTTTTGTCTAATACACAAAACCATACTTATCTCTTTTCCTGCTGAGGCATTAACAAATTGCCCAAGTTTTCAGAACAAGCCTTAAAACTCAGATTTTTTTTCTTCTTGTCTGGTTTAATTCTCCATCTCTAAATTTGGAATGACAGCTAAATTTTCATCTCTAAGTATTCTCCCCAAAACATACAGAGACAACCCAAAACAACCCAAGAAAAGTTGGGTTTTTTATTAGCACAATAATTTTGTTTCTAAAGGGTAAAAAAATAAAAATAATTAAAACAATGACTATTGTGTTTGAGAACAAAAGTAACCTGGACAGAGGTGGATTGCCTTCTGAATATTTTTCAGAGGATTGTTTTTCTCATCTTCTAACATGTGACATCCTGCTGCCAACTGATTAACTGCAATATTCAGCAGGACTTCCTATAAAACAGAACATAAAAATAACTTAGCACTATACCATATCATTAGGTGGAATTAATTTTAGGATTGTTTATGAAATTATAGTCTGCATTAAGAAAGCCAAACCTTTCCACGGTTTACATCAAGTACATAAGCGATGTTTCCTGCCACTGCTCCCCCCTGAAAGATTAAAAAAATATGATTTTGTTATATGACTGGTTAATTAAGAGACTGTATATAAAATGTAACGCCAAGATCTTTTATCTTTCTGAATCAGAAATAAAAAGTTTTCACAATGAGCTCTTTTCCTTGCCTACATTACAATCTCTTTATAAAAAGAATTAGGAAGAGACATTGAGGATTAGAGCTTATCCGTATGTTGTGTTTCTAATTTTAGCCTCATACAGAAAGGGGTTTGTTTTCAGGTGCTATTTCTGTTTACATAATTGACATGAATTAAGACCAAGAGTATTTATTTGGGTTTTATGCTAATAAAAAGCATAAAATCAGCAAGGGAATACTGGGTAACGCGAAAAGCAAAATTGACTAGATAAACCAAATTCAACACATGTAAATGCCAATATATATTTATATACACAGATACATATGC
Organism: Psophia crepitans; assembly: GCA_013399095.1. Lineage (NCBI taxonomy): Eukaryota > Metazoa > Chordata > Aves > Gruiformes > Psophiidae > Psophia > Psophia crepitans. Next base: position 58,007 of record VWZZ01005512.1, read on the forward strand.
CAAAAGGAAACAAAAAAAATTATACAGAGCACAGTCTTTTCTTGTTGTAGTAATTCTAGTAAATTTTTCCTCTAAGTTTATTTCAAGAAGATAAAGAATTGCTACCCTATGAAAGACGCAAATAATTGGACATGTAACTTCAGTACGTACCTATGAATTGCCCTGTGTGTACTTGTGTGCATCAGCCTTAGTTTTTCATATTAATTACTGAATATCTATGTATTGAAGGGTGGAGGTATTTTAAATAAGAAACAACACAGACTACTCAGGATGTAAACAGCATACACATATTACAGAAATGCACTTACTTTTGTCTTTTGTGATGCATGCAGTGGAACTAGGCGAGACAGAAGAGACCAGAGGGCAGGATTATCAGGGTTCCTGGGAAAAGAACAAGGATATTAGACTTTCTGCTTTAGGGATGAACCTGGTTTTCCGTGAAGTAGGCAGTCAATATAAATCCCAAATGTATCTTTTTTTATTAAGACAACAACTGAGTGTGGTTGAAAAGAGACATGGGTAGTAATTTAAAACAACACAATGTTGAAGTTACATGGCAGGCTAAATAAATAAAATGTACAATATGCACATCAATATTCAGAGGAAGATGACAAACGTAAGGACTACAGGCCCTGTCCTCATAGTGTGAAGAACAAGGAATTTTAACTGCAGCTGGAGAAAGCTGGCATAGAGAATAGTTCCCCAAAACACTTGGAGAGACTGAGATGTGTGTTGTTTACAGGCATTGATTAAAGATCCCTCTTTCTAGAATGCTAAGGCTAATCAAAGCACATTTAAACGCAGGCATTTAGCTACCAGAATGAACAGCTTGAGAGACTGTTAAATACTAAATAAAAGCCCCAGAGACTTTTCTGCATTGAAGGTTTTGTTACATACGATGAAAAATGATCTAGCTACCAAAGAAACCACTGTAACAAAACCAGAAAAGCCCGAACAAGCCATGAAACTTCTGCCATTTGGTCCCATAAATCAGAAAACAAGCATCTGTCAGCTGAGGTTACAACGTTAAAGTGAGGACTTCATGTTTGAAAAATATTTTTTAAATTTTTTGTTTAGAAGAATGCTGCTAGTGAACAGAGGGTTGCTTACTGGGCAATGTAATCAAAGCAATAAATTTACAAGGTGATCTAATGGAAGACTAAATACATACCTGTGTATTGCTTTGCAGACTTCTCTCTGGACCCCCACATTTCTACCTTGCAATGCATAAACAGCAGATGTAATAAGGCACCTCTCGTAAATAGTATCATCCCCTTTGTCATGCTTCAGTAATTCTTTTAGGGCTGCTGTTGCAAGCGTAGCATCCTGCTTTACCAACCCCAGTGTGCACAAAGCCTTCAGACTTTCCGTACTAGGTTCCTTTAATGAGCTGTTGAATCAGAGGGACGAAAGGAAACATTATTTTGGGGCATAAATTAAACTTACTGTAAACACTACAGTACTTGTTACTTCTGAGTCCTCTCGCTTCTATGTATCATGTATGGTATACGCAATAAACAGCCTCTAACTGTGGGATGGTGGATCTAACCAGATTAGTACCCTTGAGGTCTCGGGAGACTGAGCAGTGGTTATGTGCCATTTCAGCACTCAAGCTTGTAACTATTTGGCACGACTGACACGTTAATGGTCCTTCAGCAGCAGCCATAAAGTGAATGGTAAGAGACAACATGTAACACTGACAACTATTTTCCTGTCTTGAAGACACTTTCGCTTCTAACTAGTACCAAAACCGAGTTGCAGTGTGCCTATTTACAGCTTTGCAACAGAAATCCAGAAAGAAAAAAGCCAGAAATCAGCCTGCTGCATAGAACTGCTCCAAGGACAGTGATGTTCTGAGAAACTGTGCCTTCTTTACATCCAGATTTGTTCCAATGTAAGGTAGTTTGTGCATGCTTTCCACCATCTATTAGTTTTGGTACCTCTATCAGCTGCACTGTTCCATTCTGTTTCATTATGAGAGGCAATTTAACCTCATATTGATAGTATTCCAGGCTTTATTGGAGACGTACTGGATACAGTTACTGATTTTTTTTCAGCAATTTTTTCTAGTATAGGTGGAGAACCCTTAACTCAAGCTAATCCCCTGATATTGAACTCGGGTGGAAACAAACAGTAAGCTCAGCACAAACAACCAAAATCAAAGAGATCTTAACTGATGTAGGAACACATTCAACTAGTACAATAAAGGCAATTCAGTAAATTGCAATACAAACTGAATGGAGGTAAAATAGTGCATGGCAACAGTAATTTGGAGTTACTTCACTGTAATGTCCTCAACATAGCTAGAGAATAAAGTGATGCTTACTTTCACTTACCAGGTGACTATAGGCTCCTAATCAAGCTTTTAATGATTATTTTTGCCTTCAAAAAAAGACAAGAATGTAAACTTCCCATTCTATGTTTTGTTTTCAGTCCCTGGTAAGAAAAATTTCTAAGAGTTGTTAAACATTAACTTGAATAGCCAGCACTATTTTATCTGGTGCAAAGACACTGTACTTCGACAAGTAAGAAGTGAGATTCTACGATACTAGCTGTAAAAACACACTGACTCCTAAAAATCTGAGAGAAGTTGGCCGTGAGAAATGAAGGCAGACAGCTTCTTGTTCAAGGTCCTACTCAGGCCCTCTAAGTTATTTAGCATGAATTCCAGTCAATAAGGGCATCTGTCTATTGGACTAGAATGCACCATTTTTGTTCCTATTACTAAAATCCACTGTATACCTTTGCAGCACTGTGTTTCCAATTCAGATCTAGACATATTCACTGTACTCTTACTTTCCTACACCATTTACTAATTTTTTTTTCTTTAAACAGAAACAGCTAGTGTCATCTTGTGGATATCTAGAGGAAGGGGCCAGACTCTTCCCAGTGGTGGCCAGGGCCAGGACAAGGGGCACCGGGCACAAACTGGGACACGGGAAGTTCCAGCTGAGCATGAGGAGAAACTTCTTCCCTCTGCGGGTGCCGGAGCCCTGGGCCGGGCTGCCCAGAGAGGGTGTGGGGTCTCCTTCTCTGGAGAGACCCCAGCCCCGCCTGGACGACCCCCTGTGCGCCCTGCTGGGGGTGCCCCTGCTCTGGGTGACCCCCAGAGGGCCCTGCCCACCCCACCAGTCTGTGAACCTGTGAATCTAGAAAACTCTCCATGTTGATGCTCACGACACAAACAGAAGCCTGCAGTGATTAAGATGTGGGAAATACCAGGTTCCTCGCTAATCATCAGTTACTCAGGATCTACAATGTACTAGCTCATGGACCTTCTCTATTTCAGCAACTTCAGGAATTTGCTGGCAAGATGGAGACTGTACAGGCACTACTGGAGGTCTCTATTGACAGAGAGGAGATGCTGAGAGGCTGAGATGTTAGCTCTTAATCCATTCCTATCAGGAGACTAACAATGATGCACAGGCTTTTAGCCTTCACAGCTCTGAAAAAAAAGAGACATTCATGACTTAAGTGAACAACTGATACACATCTGTTTCTTTTCATGGGGAAGCTACAAGATTGTCCTTGTCTATGATGCTTGGAACACAACTGTTCTGGAGATTTCTGACTATTAATTTATTAATTATAATTATTTATTCTGAAATTGCTTTCATTAGTAATCTAGATTTCTTACAGCAAAAGAGCAAAACTATTGCTTTTAGTACAACTACAGATTTTCATCTTAAAAGAGAAACCTATTAAAACTACCATTCAAGGATACTAGACATCCAAACTGCCCAGCCCACAGAATCATAGAATCACAAGGGTTGGAAGGGACTTCGAAAGATCATCTAGTCCAACCACCCCTGCCAAGGCAGGGCCACCTAGAGCACATCACTCAGGAACACGTCCAGTCGGGTTTTGAATGTCTCCAGAGAAGGAGACTCCACAACCTCTCTGGGCAGCCTGTCTCAGGGCTCTGTCACCCTCACGGTGAAAAAGTTTTTCCTCATGTTAACCCGGAACCTCCTGTGCTCCAATTTGCACCCGTTGCCCCTTGTCCTATCACTTAATGACACCAAGGAGAGCCTGGCTCCATCTTCCTGACACTCACCCTTAACATATTTATATACATTGATGAGGTCACCCCTCAGACTTCTCTTCTCCAAGCTAAAGAGACCCAGCTCCCCCAGCCCTTTCTCATAAGGGAGATGTTCCACTCCCTTGATCATCTCTGTGGCTCTGTGCTGGACTCCCTCTAGCAGTTCCCTGTCCTTCTTGAGCTGAGGGGCCCAGAACTGGA
>VWZZ01005512.1:62823-95878 GCA_013399095.1 Psophia crepitans
CCTTGCTGAGGTCAAGATAGACCACATCTACCGCCCTTCCATCATCCATCCACCTGGTTACATCCTCATAGAAGGCTATCAGGTTGGTCAAGCATGACTTTCCCTTGGTAAAACCATGCTGACTGTTCCCAATAACCTTCTTGTCCTTGATGTGCCTGGAGACAGTGCCAAGGACAAGTTGTTCCATCACCTTTCCCGGGATGGAGGTGAGGCTGACCGGTCTGTAGTTACCCGGGTCCTCCTTCCTGCCCTTTTTGTAGACTGGAGTGACATTAGCCTTCCGCCAGTCCTCAGGCACCTCTCCTGTCTCCCATGACTTGCCAAAGATGATGGAGAGCGGCTTGGCAATGACCTCCGCCAGCTCCCTCAGCACTCGCGGGTGCATCCCATCAGGCCCCATGGACTTGCGGATGTCTGGCTTTGCTAACTGCTCCCTAACCCAGTCCTCGTCAACCCAGGGCAGCTCATCCTTAGCCCCGCCTTCCTCAGGGGCTTCAGGGGTCTGGGGCTCCTGGGGAGAGTCTGCAGCAGTGAAGACAGAGGCAAAATAACCCTTCCACTCCATACTGATTTAAGAATATGGAAGAAGACATAGGCCATAAACCAAAACAGATGTATCACACGAATAAGCTTAAAAGAACACTGCATCCACTCCCAACTTTTACTCTGGAACACAAAAAGAAAATAGCCCCCTAAGATCCCCCAAAAAGTAAATTTGAGGACTCATCAGTACAACAGAACATCATACACTGATTATTATTCCCTCCACTCACCATTTAAACAGCAGTGTCTTTGCAGCATCCACTTTGTTCTGTTTATACTCTATTATTGCCAAGGCAGTCAAGATGTGTGCTTTATCTTGTTCAGACTCAGCAACAGACAAGGCTTTTTCATAGGCTGGTAAAGATTCAAGACTCAGAATTGAAGTAGGAGAAAAAACAATGTTTTTAAACTTCTAGAAAGGCATGGTATTAGAACACACACAAAGGGGCACTTTGGCTTCAGGTTCACAATGTTTTCACACCTCAAATCACAGGCAGAAGAAAAAAACCTGTTTACTAAGACTTTTGAAGTAACGGTATCTTAGATTTACAGTGCTGTTTAGAGCCTCGGAGTAGCTTAATATGCAGCAACTAGAAACAGACTGAATAACAGTATTGGGATATCCAGAAAAAGCCTGAAAGAACACAATACAAATACTCCCCTGTGATGGTTTATTTATGGAATAATACTTTAGATGGGCACACGTCACTCCAATTAAAAAGTAAGTTATTTAACATGCTGAGTTGGCTGCTCCTCTGCGAGCCCTTACACTTCTACAGTGACAATTCAATATACCTTTTTGTGAAATCTCACATCTTAGCAGCACAGAACACAACAATAGAGCAGTTATATTTATCGCTAAAGTGCTCTGAACACCACATTAATCTCCTACCCGGAACTGATTTTTCCAGGAAAGCCATTTCATTTGAGAACAAGGGAATCTAAAAGCATAACGGCTTAATGGACAAGAATTACACACTTGAAGAAACATAGTTTCCCTTTGTACATTTGATTAGTTCCGGCACCTTGCTGAACAGCTTAATGATTAAAATAGTTCTAAATTTGTACGTAGGTGTTAGGACTGAAAGAGTGACGTGAACTGAAGTACAGCTAGGTTGGTCAGACAAACAAACGTTAAGATTAATCTCAAGAGAAGTGCCCACAATGCTTTGAATAAGCAGATGCTTACCTTTGATACTTTCTTGTAAGAGTCCCTTTTTGAAATAGGCTAATGCTATCCCCACAATGCCATCAAAATCGGTCAGAGGTATTGATGTGTAAACCTCAATGGCCTTATCACACTGACCAAGGGCACTGTAAAAACAAAAACAGTCACTACAGTAACTGCTACAGGGATGTAGCAACAGCTGCTATGATTCAGACAAGATGTCCTTGCAGACCAGTATCTTCTTTTCCACAGCAGTTGTAAGCATACACCTGAATAACAGCAAGATTAGGACAAGAATGTGCAATACTCCCTATCCTCCTCCTCTTATAGTAGTTACTTTCTCCAGCTATCTGGTGCATGAAGAATAACTGATATGAAAAAATCCCCCCCATCTGTATGACAGCTATATGCAAAGATGTCAACTAATGGTCAACACAATGGAGCTGGAGAAAAAAGCAAAGAAGAAATATGAAAAAAGCAAACTAAAGTAGGCATGCAGAGAGACAGGCAAGTGCACAAACAAATATGGCATCCTTGTTCTAAGATGACTATAGAGAAATTACACAAGATTGTGTTTATTAGAACTAGTTTTTAGTTACTGTAGCTTTGCTCTTGTGTAAGTTGCAGACAGGAATCATTGTGCATACAGCTTAGACGTGAGACTACAGGAAACTGAAGAGCTGCTTCTAAAACTTTGCCTGAAGCTAAAGAATGAATTACCAACCCTATCACAGCCTAGAAGTTCCAGTGTCATGTACAGAAATTTAAGGATATATGAAGTTTCCCTAGAGAGCTGAAAAATACGTAACTATCAGAGCTTGAGCTGTCTCCTATCAAAGAGAAGTCTGAAAGTATTCATCTGTTAAGGTTGATGTCCTGCATTCCCTGAGAACCAGAAGGGAATCATGAAGGGAATTTAGAATTGTGAGTAGGATTGCAGAAAAGACAGCCATCAGCAGAAAGATCACATACATACATGTACGCAACACCCCAACCCCACGTGCTTCAGGTTGTACAAATCAATACAAATTCAAAGAGCAGGTAGAAGGGATTTTGAATAAACCCTGAAGCAGCTGTTTTATTCAGACTAAGCATACTATATATCTGAAGCGCGAAGATCGTAAAAAGCTCCAATTTATTCTGGAGACCATAAACCAGCTACACTACGCAGATTATGTTAAGGCATTAAAGTATCAAGCAAAGGATAAGGGAATCACCGATACGTTCTAAACTGTGAAGATATATAGCAGCTCCTTACAATCTGTTTTGTTTTTTTCTTTTTTTAATTACACTACCCACTTCTGGAGCACATACAAAGTTCAGCCAAACTTGACTACAATTAAGAATGATGTTTAATACATTGTTTTTAGCAATGTGCCACCACGTTCCCTACATCCAAAGCTGAAGCTAACGCCTGGGAAAATACGTCAAAAACTTACCACAATGATCTGCCATAGTTTTTCATTGCTGTATTGTATTTCTCAGTATCCTCACAGTTCTTCAGCAATGCAGCTGCCCTGAAAATAACCGCAATTAAGAATAATTACCATCTAACTATAACATGCATATTTTGACAACACTTCTCAGAGTAGAATGGACAAATGTTTTATATAGAAGCTTTTCTATGCTAATTAAGCACAAACAGAGCCTATTTTACCTTTTTAATGCATCAGCAGATATGTTCACCAAACATGGTTTCCTTTGCCACCAACTCTATCATTTGAAAAGAGAGAAGAAAAACCCAAAACAAAGCCCAGTCACCTCCATTAATCAGACTGGGATAGAGACCAAAACTAAAACGAAGCTTACCAAGAGCCAAAAATTTCACTTAAATCACATACAGTGAATCAGCTAAATGTCCTGGTAAGACTGTGACACAGCCTTAGAATGCTTTTACTTCTCCAGTTCTGTGTTCTGCACTGCCAAATTTGTGTAACAACCACACCAAGCCTCCCCTTGAAGTAGACTTATTTGAAAAGTGCTGTTGAATTGAGAAAGTACGGTTTACTAAAGGACAAGAAAAACCCTTAGGTTTTTCAGCTGTGCATGGAGAAAGACATTAAGGAGCTTCTATTGGTAAACTTTCCATGGTGTATAGTTTACCTCTCATAGGCATCTGCTGCCTGCCTTTTTAGATGCAGATACTCGTTCAAATAACCAAGCATTGTGAAAACAGATGCATCATCTGGATCTCTTTCTAGAAAATCAGAATTGACAATACAGGAGAACACGATCAGAAAAAGCCATGAAAAAGCATTACAAAAACATTGCTGCACTCATGCTACAGTGTATGCATATATACAACACGCTTTGCCAAGGGCTTCCGTCAGCTGCTCACTGGAATCATTTTGACAGGCTGCAGGCAAATAAAGAAGAAATCTGAAGACCCACCACAAGACATCAAGTTAGCTCAAAAACATTTCAAATCTTACGGCCCACAATTAATGAACTCAATATATTTTAAGTTTTTCAGCCCGCGGTGGTTTGGAGGTTTTTTTGTAATGAAAAAGGAAACTATTCAGCTTGTATTGAATCCAGTAAAATACTGGTAGAAACTTAAGGTTTATTTTTAATCCTACAACTTTGAAAAGGTTGACAGTAGATAAAGCAGAGATTTGTGAGCTCTCATCTCACCTCAGACTTCTAACCTTTCTTTTCAGACAAGGAAGGATCACGTCGGTCCCTCCTGCAGTCTGTTCAACAGGAATTTCACAAAGAAAGAGTCTTATGTTTATCTCACTTTAAGTGCTTGTAGCTTATTTTTTATCGCTCCAAAACCAGCAACAGAGCTGTTGAAGGAGTGAGTCAACAGGACTCCCAGGAAAACTCCCCTCAGGGAGGAGGGAGCAGGGCAGAGCTGTAAGGACGCTTTCCACAGAGCACAAGAGCTCTCAACCCCAGGTGTCAGGAAGGGAAGGCAAGAGACCAGCACGAAGAGTCGAGACCTGCTGGTCGAACGAAGGGCGGACGGAAGCGCGCAGGCAGCGGGAGCAGGGACTGGTGTCCTGGGCGCACCTCAGGGACACTGCCCGGCTGTGCGGGCATGGGGTCAGGAAGGCCGAGGCGCAGCTGGAGCTGAGCTTGGCCGGGGATGCAAAGGGTCGGGGTTTCTACAGGCACGCCAGCCAGAAAAGGAAGGTCAAAGAAAGCGTCCGGCTCCTGATGAACATGACTGTGGTAGCAACGGGGGAGGAGAAGGCTTTCTTGCCTCAGTCTTCACTGGCAACCTCGCTTCCCACAGCTCTCCAGTGCACGGACCACAAGGCAGGACTGGGGCAGCACAGTCCTGCCGCTGCAAGGGAAGGCCAGGGTCATGACCACCTGAGGAACCTGAACGTACACAACTCCGTGGGACCCGACAAGGTGCACCCCAGGGTGCTGAGGGATCTGGCTGATGGCCTTGCCAAGCTGCTCTCCATGGTATTTGAAAAGTCATGGCAGTCAGGGGAAGTCCCCGGTGACTGGAAAAAGGCTAGGAAGGAAGGCTCTGGGAACTACCAGCCTGTCAGCCCCACCTCTGTGCCTGGCCAGGTCATGGAACAGATCCTCCCAGAAGCTCTGCTAAGGTACATGGAGGACAGGGAGGTCCTTGGTGACAGCCAGCACAGCTTCACCAAGAGCAAGTCTTGCCTGACCAACCTCGTGGCCTTCTGTGATGGAGTGACACAGGCACAGGAAGAGCAACAGATGTCATCTACCTGGACTTCTGTAAGGCCTCTGACACAGTCCCCCACAACATCCTTCTCTCTAAATGGAAGGATAAGGATTTGATGGATGGACTGTTCAGTGGATGAGGAATTGGCTGGAAGGTCACAGCCAGACAGCAGTAGTCAATGGCTCAATGTCCAGATACAGCTGAGTGGTGTGGACCACTGCTGTTTAACATCTTCATCAGTGACATGGTCAGTGGGATCAAGTGCATCCGCAGCAAGGTTACAGACAACACCAAGCTGAGTGGTGCGTTCACACACTGGAGGGAAGGGACGGCATTCAGAGGGGCCTGGACAGGCCAGAGAGGTGGGTCCATGTGAACCACAGGAGGTTCAGTCAGGCCAAGGGCAAGGTCCTGCATGTAGGTCATGGCCACCCTGATATCAACACAGGCTGGGGGATGAAAGCATTGAGAGCAGCCCCAAGGAGAAGGACCTGGCGGTACTGGTGGATGAAAAACTGCACATGACCCACCAATCTGTGCTGGCAGCCCAGAAAGCCGCCTGTGTCCTGGGCTGGATCCTCAGCAGCGGGACCAGCAGGGCCAGGGAGGGGATTCTGCCCCTCTGCCCCGCTCTGCTGAGACCCCCCTGCAGTGCTGCGTGTCTGATACCAAACACCTGATAACAAACATGACAAGACTCTGGTCCTTATTTTGACTGGACTTTGCAACAAGATCCATTGGAATGAGTAGGAAGACAGAACTCATACCTTTTTCATCTTTGCGTGATAATAAATATCAGCGGCCTGCTTACCGTGTTTTGGTTATTTATTTTACAGTTCAAAAGTCTCTCCCCAACCCAGCCAGTTCACTCTTTGCTAGACCTAGTGCAGGTGTATCCATTAATTCTGAATGCATTGTTTAGGCTTGACAGGTTAGTGAGGCATTTAAGTTACCTACCTACATATTTGCTCAAGACCACCTGGGCTGTTGGAATAGCATTCATTTGAACAATGTTGTACAGATACAGTTCAGTGTTCCTGTTGCTTTTATCCTGCAGTGTTGAGCATACCCAGTGGGCATAGCCTTTTGCTCCCTCAGTCTCAAGAAAGAAAGAAACAAATAAAAAAACAAAATAGGAGTCATTAAACCTGCTCAATCAACAGTGAAATAATTAAAGAACATAATAACAATTCTGTGTTTTTAGGATAGTCCTGGCTAAAAATCTGCATGTGTTAAGAAGGAGAAGAAAACACCAAACTGAACTACTACACACACAGTTTAAACATGTCCTTTGGGCAAAGAGAATTCTTACATTAACATATCACTTGCTGCACTACTGGAGGGATGACAGTTAAAAAAAAGTTTATGAGAATGTGAAGTATCCACTTTCTTAGAACTCAGTGCACTGGCAGTATCCTTGCTCTCTCCTGAACAGTTATAATATATGCCTTTGATCTCGCTTCAGTTCTGTGGAACATCAAGAATTTTTTTTCATGACTTATGGAGCCAATTTCTTGGACCATTGGGACTAAAGTATTTAACAAAATAACTGCCCACAGTTCAGTGCCAGCACAGGCCAGGAACAGCACCACGGAAGTCAAAGAATCTCATCTGGAACACGACCATAAGTGTTTCATCATGCAAGACATGCTTATTTCTTAAAAAATTACATCATCTAAGTAGAGAGATTAGATAAGCAGAAACTTCAGGACAATACAACTGCTATACTTACATGCATACTGAGTTCAGTTGTGTGTCTGAAGAGATCCATAGTATCATAGCTGTCTACCCGCTCTGCAATAAGAGCCTACAGAGAAGAAAGAGTTGCTGTGGTCAAGTACTTTAAAAATCATGACACCAACAAGAAACACAGCAACGCATTCTAGGCATTTAACATGAAGACAGACACTTTCTTTTCCTCATAATCCCCAAGAAACAATGGTTTCAAGATTAAAATTGACACAGGTAAAGGGAGCACATTCAGTTTCCACTGTATCAGTACTTGAAAGTTAAGATCTGCTGCTGCTGCTTTACACTCTTCAGGACAAAGACTGTGTTAGCACAACTTTTAACAACATCTGACAGGAGCTGAATTTCAACATGTGACGGTGCTAGTTCCTCCCTAAAATCCAGTTTCAGTTAGGTATCATTAGCAGGTCAGTAGCATGGGATTATGAAGAGCACCTACAGTGATCATAAATGTATGAGTCACAAGTATTTCTACTATTTGCAGACAGCATAGATACCAGTGGGAGCACATCCAACCATCAGCGGTAAAGGGAGGCACGGATCTTCCAGGAAGTAAGAACTGCTTTTGCCCCAGGTATGTTATAGACATACTAACAGTGGTGTTAAAAGCAGGGGCTGAGAAGAGAGTTAATCAGTGCTGTATAATGAGCTTGAGGTACAGGTGACGTTGAAATAACGAGCACCTTATGAAGATGGTCCTTTACTGACAGTATTCAATAAAAAGCTACAGAGCACAAACTGATAGTTCTTTTGTTTAACAGCTAGTTTCTTATAGAACTCACTACATCAGCCAGAAAAAAACCTCAACATTATATAAAGATACAAAGGAAGCTAACATTCATCAGCTATTACCACTGTGGAAACAAAGGGTCCCATCCACAATCAGGGGAAGCAGAAGTTCCCTTTACCTAAACCACTTCATTTTCAGGAACATGCTTAAATACAAAGTCTTAGGATGGAGTCCAAGTCCTCCCTTTGACTAATACCTGCCTTTTGTGCACAGTATTATGGTTTTTTCGTCATCTTACCTGTCCAATCCAACACAGTAAGTAAGAAGGCTCCAGAGACTGGGCTATCTTGAAGGCTTCATGAGCTTGCTGTAGGACAAGAGATAACAGCGCTCTTGTACTGTCTGGCATGGCAACAGAGCACTTTTGAGTATACACAGATATTAACATGCAGTAGTATGGGAAGAGATTTCATGGACAAAATTAGGTCACTACTAAATGCATCTACTCTGCCACAAAGAACAATGCATTGCCCAGAGAAATAAACCAATTCAGTCTTATTGAAAAAAAAATAAATTTAAAAGAAATAAAATCTTTACAAGATTAAAGTTCTCCTCCTTTACGAATATAATTCCTTCTTAAAACAGTTCAGCAGCTAGATTACCTCTTGGAACAATTATTATTTTAAAATCTGACTCTTGGTGGATTCAGTTTTGGAAACCTGCTTTTCCTTCATGCAACCCGTTAAAAAAATTTTCAAAATTATAAAACTGATTACTACCCACAAATAAGCTTTGTCCTATGGATTGCTTATGTTTAGAATTCCTCCCTCTATGTGGCATAAGGTAAAGTCTTAGCATTAGTAGTCTTAGCAGTAAGCAATCTATAGTATCAAGTAATTTTTATTAAAAATAATTCTGACCATCGCATTTCCAATTAAACAAAATTTATGCAATTCTGGCCAGCAAGTAGGAGAGGATTTGGCTGCATGAGAACTCTGGACTTCACTTAAGATGTACTTTAATTTTTCTCCAGAGAAACTCTGAAAGTTACAGAGAATTACAGTAAATCATATGATATGCTGATGAGCAGAAAGTAGGAAAATTCAAAAACTAGAAGTTCAGCTTGGACTTAAAATGAAGAGTTCTTGGACAAACCTGGTGTGCATTGGTTTGACTACTCAGCCCTTTCACACACTTTTCATTGCACCCAGTTGTTCACCAATTCAGAAGTTCACTTATCTCCACCATAACAAATATTTAACTCATTTGTGTGCCTCAAGTAAGGTACAGGAGTCAATTTGATTTCATTCAAAGGAAATATATTTCTTGTAATCTGAGAGGGACGTTCTTCACTGTTTGCCCACACTCCCACCCCCAAACACTCCCGTAAAAAAAAAAACCAAACAACTGGAAAAGAAAACTGTATTTGAGGATGGGAAGGAGAGTTACCTCAATGTTTCCAGTTGTCAGATACAAAACCCCCAAGTTGGTCCAGGCAACAACATTCTAGACAGAACAAATAAAGTTAAAACCAATGTATTATTACTATACTCAAAAATAACACTGCATGAGGGGAAAAAAAATTTAAATGCCCACTTGAAACAGATGGCAGCTGCCTACAGCACTTACAATTTGCTCAGCTTGAACAGATTTGATGAACGAATGTTGAGCAAGAGCATAATTCCCAATAGCTGGGGGGGGAGAAAGAAAAAAGGAGAGCTAGATCTAACTGAATTTCATAAACAACATTAGTCAAGTTGTCTTTTAATTCAGGATAATATGGAGCTAGAGGTTTCGCTGAAGACTTACCACTACAGGAAGCAACTACACCAAGTGCATTCCAAGATAGATGATTTTTGCTGTCAAGCCTTACAGCTTTTTTGAGACACTGGAAGAAAATCAAATGTGGATTATTTCACTAGAAGGGCAAAAATGAAGACTTTATGCACTTACTTATTCAAACATATAGGTTTTATTGAGGACAGAGAGAGTATGCAGAAAAGCATCAACATCAATTTAAACTTTAAAGACTGTAACAGGAAAAACAGACAGTACCTGTAAAGACTTCTCCAGCAGTTCTCTGATCTCATTTATGGCAGTGCCCACTGCTGTGAGGTGCTCTGCTTGTCGATAATAACTTATTCCAAGATCACACCATATGCTAGGCAAAGGCATCAATTTTAAAGCTCTGCCGTAACACCTACAGAAACATGAATCACAGAAGCATTATTCCAAGCCTCTCTACATGAAAAGCAGAAAGCCGGAAAAACATTCAAAAGAGTGCTTAAAAACCTAAACCAAGCAAGCATGCATAAAAACAAACAAAACCACACAAGAATTGAAAGCAAACAACTAAACAACGTTCATTCAGCTACCTTCACAAGATCAATCTTGGCCTATAGGCAATCTGTAGTACCCACCCAGTGTGAAGCCACAGAGGTCCATTAAATCAAAGCTATGTCAGCTGCAATACGCATGCTTTTACTTAAAACAAACATCAGTCGTTTTTACAGTTAAGCAGACTTCCCCGAGAAAAAGTATTTGACTTCACATATCGGGGCTGATATTTACTAAGCAGCTGCACTTCCTGCCTTACCCACCCAACTGCACAAAGCTCAGAGGGAGTCACAGAAGAGGCCACAGAAATACTACAAATATTTGGTACCATCGTAAGCTTTCAGGGTCAGAAACAAGGAATTTCCTCTTCCAGTGTATTCTAGACCCCATACCTAGGGCAAGAATTAACGGCGTTTTTGTAAGAAAGAAGTACAAGTAGAAAGCTTAAAAGTTATTATCTTGGACTTTAGTAGTCCTGGGAGAATTAGTTAGCAACTACTACAAGCACTCCACTTAAAGAGGTGCAATTTGTGGAATGACAGGCAGGATATAGCCATGCTCTGGAGACAGAAAGGAGAACAGCAGGTGCTGATGAAGTGTTGACAGTCACTGTGAAAAGCAGGAAACACTCTGAAACAAGCACTGTAATTTGGAAGAAGCCCGAGACCCTATTTATCACCTCATTAATCTTTGCTCAGTATGCCGGTGTCAACAGATGAGCATGTCTTTCATTTTCTAGAAATGATCTAGAATACTTGAGACTAAAGAGTCTCAAGCTGCATAGAAGCTCTTGATAATGAAAAATTATTACCTTCCTCCCAGTCTGAGCAGCTCACTTTTGCTCAGCATCTGCTTGTCTTCATTTTTACCCAGAAGGGATCCTAGAACTTGAACGTTCACTTTGGTTGGTGAAATAACATGCACGCTAGTACAGGTATCTCCGAGCAGTTTCCAGAGGCAAGATACATCAGGACGGTGCTTTGTTGCCCTGTGATTAATGATACAGAAGACCCACACAACACCCATTCAGACAATTCCATATTCTTTTCTGAAACACAGTTCACCACTTTGAAGAATGGCACAAACTGAAATTCAACTAATCCATGAACAGTTTGATCTTTTTAATTCAGTTTTCTTCCTATTCAAGCCATAGGTCTAAAAGGTCAAAAATTACCAAAAAACCCAGAAACTACAAAATACCAATGTATCCGAACTTCGCTGGGACTAAGAGTCAGTTCTGAAAATTAACCATTATCTATCAACATGTCAGCTGACTACACACACTCTTGCATTTCAGAGCACTATCACAGAATCTTTAAGGCTGGAAAAGACCTCTAAGATCATTGAGTCCAACCACCAACCTTTCCCGCCCCCCGGCTACTGCCCCCTGTCCCGCAGTGCCACGGCTACACACTGTTTGAATCCCTCCAGGGACGGGGACTTCCCCCTCCCTGGGCAGCCTGTCCCAAGGCCCAACCATCACATTATAGTACAAGACATGACTCTTCTGCAGAAACCTGATGGACCTTTTCCTACAACAGCAGCTACACCAAGGTTTAATTTAGGACACTGAAGCACTTTGTATGAAACGCAAAACAAAAAAGATTGAGGGAGGGAAGGAACGCTTTCCTCTCATCCACCGTTTTTGGTGGAAATCTCCTTCTCCCAGCCCCATATATACATAAGGACAGCTGGAGAGAACTGTGGCATTTCACACGTGTTATAATCACAGGACTCTGTATCTTTAAACAGAACTCTTGTACCATTCACTGAACGAGCCTAAGTCCAGAATGTATTACGCAAACCACTTTCAATAAGCATGTTCTTACTTCTAGATTAGAAGCCTGGCCCATTCAACTTAGTTTAACTGAAAATCCTCAGACACTAAACTCTTATTCTTCTGCCTGTCAACCCACAATCCCAGTGGAAATTGAATGACCAAATATTTAGTACTAACCTTGTAAAAAATTCAAGAGCCTGCTCTATGTAATCCACAGCCTTCCTATCAAGATAGTTATCAAGGGCTGATCTTGCCAGCATGAGATAGCACTCACCAAGTCCTGAAAGTAAGAGAAAACATCCTCTATGAAAAGAGATGCTTTTATGATATGCTTGATAAAGGAGGTGGGTGGGAGGGTGAAAGCCTGCTCAGTGTTCTGCTTGAAATAAAGACTTATACCCTGCACATGCTACGCCAAAATCAAAAAACCCAAAGTAACTCTTCCACTCACAATAGAGACTTTGCTTTTAACATATCCTGTCAAATGTAAACTGTAGAACAATTTGACTATTAAAATATTTAATTATAAAAACCATAGCACTTAAGCTTTGTCCTCAAATATTAACTGAAGCCCTCATGAGAAACCTGCTCTGCATTGGTAAGTCTTTGACATATACAAGAACTTTCAGTTCACATGAGTCAAAAATCATGGTGAAAACACGGAAAGAGAGAAGACTTAGGTGACTTAATAAAAGAGTAAGTATAGCAGCAACTACACAGAGAAAACCTTAATACCATGTGCTTATGATCTCTTTAAGCATTTTCTTCCAGGTAACACTATCAACTGCCACCTAAATATATACACACACACTTCTATACAAGAACTTTACAAACTGCTGCTGCAGCCAGCTGTTGCCTTCTTGTCTAACAACTAGTAGCTGGTAGCTTTGTAGCTACACGGGAATAATTGCCTTTCATACTTGCTTGAAAGAGAAATCACTCCCTTGCATCCTGATTTAAGAGTTCTTCAGATATCTTCAGGCTACTACACACTAGCTTTCATGCCGGGAATCACAGTGCTCTACATACCCAAAATCCTTCCATGCAGGAAGGCCTCAATACACCAAGAACCTCTCCAGAAGACTGAAGCACTACAGCGTGCAGAGAGAGAAAGAGTTAAGACTTTCACATTCAGACATATTACCTTTCAGTGCAGGTACATAATCTTCTGTCTCCTTTAAGATTTGTTGATAAGTAGCTATAGCATTTTCATATTTGCCTAGAATCTGCTCAACCGCTGCAGCTCGATAAATGCTGTACACGAGCCCTGGGTTCAGCTCACTTGCTTTCCTGAAGGATTTCAGAGCTGTTGAATAGCTACCTCTGCTCAAGTAAGCCTCTCCTAGAGACTCCCAGCAGTTGGAATCCTTTGGATCAGCCCTGAGAGCTGCCTGCAAACTGAAGATATCAAAATAGAAATTTATTTTTAAAAAAAGGTGACACAAGTTAACAGAAACAAATTATTTCCTTGCATTATATATTCTCAGAATACAAACACACCATTATACAGAACTTTTAAACACGGCATAGCAGCGTTTTCATCTTCAGAGCACATTGTGCAAGTTTAGACACAGTACCTAATCTTGGCTCATTATTCAGTGCTATACCGTACTTGTCTATGACAAGCCTGTCACCAGGCTTGTTAGTACAGAACACGGCTGTGCTGAAAAGACTACATTGTGCTAATTCTGGAATTGAAGACAGACACAGCTTGCTCAGAACATTTTCCATTGTTTAGTACAAGCCATCCTATAATCAGTTAACTTATTTTCAAAACTTGCTAAGATCAAAGACTGTTTCATTGGGATTTATAGAAAATGGTTTAGACCAACCACTAGCTCTCTTACTCAGCCACTGCTTGTGACGGTTGACCAGTTCTCAGGTAGTAAAGTCCACGATGAAGCCAGGCCCATTTTGCTGTACCAGGACTTGCTTCTTCAGTTACCTCATTCAGGATTGACAGAGCAGTGTCCTAACAAAGCACCAAAAATGCCATGTTTAGTAAACATACATATGTGTAAAGAACAAATTTCTTGTTAAAGAAGAATACTCCTAATCTAGCAAACCATTATGCTGTCTGATCTTTTAACTACTGTAATGAAGAAGTGTTACACGGGCTTTTTAAAGCTGGCAGGCTAAATGGCAGATTAGAAGAGGAAATTATCACATCTAAAGACGTGATTATTTCTTAAGTACCTGTCTTTGCAAATAGACAGTAGAAAAAAGGTAGAAACATTTTTTTATTTTTTTTAACTAGAAATGGATATAAATATTTAGACTAGAATAACAGAATCATTAAGGTTGGAAGAGACCTCAAGGATCATCCAGTCCAACTGTTCCCCCACCACCTGTTCCCCACTACACCATGTCCCTAAGTACCACACCCAACCTGTCCTTAAACACCCCCAGGGACGGGGACTCCCCCACCTCCCTGGGCAACCCGTTCCAATGCCTGACCACCCTTTCCCAGAAGAAATTTCTCCTCATCTCCAACCTGAACCTCCCCTGGCAAAACTTGTGGCCATTCCCTCTTGTCCTGTCCCTAGCTGCACCAAGTCAGATACTTAGACTGACTTTCCAGATGTTCTAATGGGTTTGTCAAAGTATGGGTTACATTTGCTCTGTAATAGTCACAGGCTAAGAACTTTCAATAGAATGCTACATAAGAAATAGTTTTTAAAATGTTTTGATGACTTTGTGTGCTTTTCCTGAAAGAAGGAAGGTGGCGGATGGAGAAAAGAAGTGGCACAAGTTAGACATGAAGGGAAAACTACGCTTCTCTTCATGTTCCTTATGGAAAAAAATCCTTCGTCTAAATTGCACAAGTGATTACTACGTTGTGCTTGGCTCCCCTTCTCTTCTCCTCAGACAGATTTACTTTCGAATTGGAGCATATAACTGAAGCAGGTCCAAATATAAAAACTGCTAAGCAGTGACAGAACATCTGTTCTCAGATCTTATTCTCAAACACAGAGGAAACCTGAAGTGATTCGTCCAACAGCAGGATTAGCAGAAAAACCAAACAGCATTAATCCAAAGCCCTGAATGTACAATACCATGTCTCCAAGTTCCATGCTTAAGCCTACAGCTGCTGTTCCAGATTCTTCGTCAGTTCCATCCAATTCAAAAGCCTTTTTATAGCAACCACGAGCTCTACTTTTGTCTCCAGCAATGTCTCTGTAGTAGTTCCCTAAATAACGGAAGACACTTCCCAAGTAGCTGTCCAATTTTGCAGCCTATAAGGAAATATGAACACAATATAAGACAGCATTTTGAAGGATTATACTGATGGACAGTGATAACTACTTTTTCAATCTCTGCATATCGATTTATTTAAGCTCCTTCTGTGATCCAAGTAGTCAAACTTTAAAATTTCAGAGATTACTTGAGCTTTAAATATTTGCAGATCCTGCTACAAACCTCATGACACAAAGCGTTTTGTTTCTGAAGTACTAACAAGCTAATTGCGCTAGGAGAAAACAATTCCTTACTACATTCCATCATTTTTGTATTCTGTTTCAATCGTTATGCCCATACTCTTACCATATTACATCACAATTAACTACAGCCATTTCTGAAGTTTAAGCCCCTTTTCAGATAAACTTGGCAGACTTGTTTACACTTAAGAAGCCCGCAGCCCCCAAGCAGCAGCAAACAGCTTTAACAATAATTTAAAAAAAACAACCACCTCACATAAAACAGCTTAGAACCAAAGGTATTGTTCACTTCAACTACATTCTACAGTATACTCTGTTGCTATTGAAGTGCAAACAGTAGGCAGTGATTTGAGTTGCCAACACCTATCAAGAAGTTATATGATGAATTTACAATGCCTAGAGTCTTATTTCGTATATTTCCATGCTCCCAACAAAGCTGTCAGACTACATCTTTTGGATTCAAATTCTTAGCTATGTTCAAAGAAAAAGACACAACCACCAAAACCACAGAGATCAGGGAAAGTACATAAATTGCAGGTTTTGCAGACTTACTTCCCTGGACAGACACTGAAATTCTAACACCATTCTCATCTAGAGGCCTTGATTTTACATCCCTGAAGGACAGAAGTTTGAGAGACTCGCCACTAAATTTGGCTAAATCAAACACCTCAAGAATAAGGTGAAAAGAGGAAAACAAAAGCAGGGAGACTCCATGTAACTGCACTGCTCCCTGCAATGCCTTTTTGCACAGCTTAACTTGGTTTACAGGCTATGGAGGCTTGTCAATGGTAATGCAGAGAACACTCAAGTCTGTCATTCCAATCAGTGTATTTACCAGATTTGGTTTCCAGTACAGGAAAACACTAATTCTACAGGAACAGTTAAAGCAGCCTTTACCTTCAAGAACTGAGTGAGTGCTTTTCCTTTGTCTTTTTTTGTCTCATCACTCATGAACCAGTATGTGAGCCCCAGGTACTGATGATACTCTGCAGTTTCAGCCTTTCGTTCAATAGCACTTAGAAAACTAAATAAAAGGAACAGAGGTTAGATCAGACAAACTCTCAAAAGCAAAACACGATGTCCTGTTCTCCCCCCACAGTTCTCTGTTGCAGGAAAAAAAAACCAAAACAAAAAAAGATCTACCTTCTTTCTGCTTGTTCATAGTTCTTTTGGAAATAGTGGATGAAACCCTCTAGAGCATGGGACTCTGCCAGATCAGGGTGGGACAACAGAAGCTCCTGTGAAATCTGCAAAAGGGTGTTATTCTTCCCTAGTTACTTCCTCTACGAAACCAAGAATTCTACTTAGCTTACAGGAATAATACAGCACTAACCTTTGCAGCTTGATCCATTAAACCTTTGTTTAGATAAGCCTGACCTCTGACAGCTAAAACAACTGGATCACTGCTTGCATCCACAATCTAGGAAAACAACAGACATGACCACGTTACTCTCTGCCCAGATTAAGAAATTAAAGGTGTCAAAAGTAGGTAGACTGCATGGAGATAAAGACAAGGAAACATTTAGATAGAATATCCTTAAGAAGTCTTAATAATAATTTTGATGGAGAGGAGGTAGAAGATTGTAGAGAGCAAAGACAAAGGTACAAAGTCTAAACAGCGAAAAATTAAACTCTAAGACAAAAAAAAGAGTGGGAGCAACTTCTGCTTAAAGTTTAACCATTTGATCTTAAAGTAAAATGCTCTTGTTCATGACTAATGACAAGTGGATGAAGGACATGGGGAGTAGACTTATAACAATACTTAAAATGAACAACAGCCACAGAACTACCAAGAACCCAGCAGCACTGAGCAAGACCAGACAAGGTCAAAAGCGACAGCTTCTGAAATTAGAATTGGGAGTGAAGGAGAGTTGTAGCAAAGCCTAAAAATAACAGAGAAGGGAAGAGTGTTTGGATTACATCATAGTCGGTAGGAGTTGTCTAAGCCACACAGAATGTAAAAAGAAGGCAAGACGAGCAATTAGGTTTTTGTACAGAAAGATGAGAGCACTTTTTAAAATAGAAAAATAAATAAAAATACATTTTAGTAAATGAAAATACCTGGTCAAGTGCTGTAATGGCTTCTTCTGCAGCATCAGCATCAGCTATTTTAATCAAAGCCTCTGCTTTCAGCTGAAGGGTAAGGTTCTTCCAGTGAAGACTAGGACCCTCAGGAGTTTCAAGAGCCTCGAGAGCTGTTGACAAGACAGAAGTTTCATCAAGTAAAAACAGAAAAAGGAGCTAGAAAGAGCACCACTGTTTCAAATATTTTTAAAATCTTGTTAGTTACAATTTTTCAGTCTGATAGAGTACTACTTAATAGAACAATTTTTTTGACTGCTCTTCCCCATGTTGGAAAAATTGTTCTGTAAAATTTCCTTCCATTCAAGTTTAAAGGTCCTCTCAGATGTGCGGAGAGACTGATTGCTTTCTAGCTGCTGGCCTTATAAATGGAAGGCTACAATTTCATGATCTACGTTCTGAAGAAACAATGACCTTTCAACAAACAAGTTGTGTTACAAGTTCAGTGTTTAAAGAAAAAAAATATTACTGAAACCAGGGTTTTAACTCTGTGCCTGGGCAAAGGTAACTTTATACCTTTCTATGCAGTATCGCTTACTGGTACTTGTCCAGTACGTAACATCATCTCATCTCTGAGAACGAGGGCATCTCTGTTGAGCTTCAGCATTCTCCAAAGGCAAGAACTTTTATTAAGTAACTCAGTTAATTTATTTTTTTCATGCATGATGAACTTTTGTCTCACTTGATACAGCCATTAAGACAGGCCAAGTATAAAGCAATGCTTCCCCAGAATTCTGTCCCACTTTCCACAAATTCTTTGTACTCAAGGAAAACTTTCTGCCTCAACAGCATGATTTAGCAAGGCACAATAGCTTACCTCACACCTTGCACTGAGAAATAAAACTTTTGTTTGTTCTGAGTCCGACAGCTTTTAGTTTCACTTGGTACTAACCAGACCTCTCACAGGAAAACAAAACACTTGATTCTCATTTATCATCCACGTTGCTTGCAACTTCACAGATTTCAAAACCGTCTCTTCTCCAGGCTGGGAAAGGACTTCACAAGCTATTTACTTGTTCTCATATACTGCATTTTCCACACATTCGATCATCCTTGTTACTAACCTATTAAGTTCTACTATTATTTTCTTTTTGAGAAGGGGTGGATAGATACCAAAATTGCACCATTTCACTATGATTCCACCGCACTGCTAAAGATATTAAAGCAACTACATGTCGGTGTTCTGTGTCAGAAATCATTCCCTTCCCTGTAATTCCTCATATTTGACTTGCCTTTAGAGCATAGAAGGGGAAAGAAACTGTCCTATTTTTTCCATGTAAAATGAGGACCTTTCTGATCTCTACTTCAGCAAGACTATAAGACAGCTTTGTAAGAACGGTTCTTCCCACAACTGCATGATTTTGCATTTAAGACTATCATAGAATCATAGAATCACTAAGGTTGGAAAGGACCTCTGAGATCATCAAGTCCAACCGTCAACCTAACACCACCGTGCCTACTAGACCATGTCCTGGAGCGCCACGTCTATGAATTTTTTGAACGTCTCCAGGGACGGAGATTCAACCACCTCTCTGGGCAGTCTGTTCCAACACTTCACTACTCTTTCTGTGAAGAATTTTTTCCTAATATCCAACCTAAACCTCCCCTGATGCAGCTTGAGGCCATTCCCTCTTGTTCTGTCGCTTGCCACTTGGGAGAAGAGACCGACACCCTCCTCACTACAACCTCCTTTCAGGGAGTTGTAGAGGGCAATAAGGTCTCCCCTCAGCCCCCTCTTCTCCAGGGTAAACAACCCCAGTTCCCTCAGTCGCTCCTCATAAGACCTGTGCTCCAGCCCCTTCACCAGTTTCGTTGCCCTTCTCTGGACACGCTCCAGCAGCTCAATGTCCTTCTTGTGGTGAGGGGCCCAAAACTGGTCACAGCACTCGAGGTGCGGCCTCACCAGAGCCAAGTACAGGGGGACTACCACTTCCCTACTCCTCCTGGCCATGCCGTTCCTGATGTAGGCCAGGATGCCGTTGGCTTTCTTGGCCACCTGGGCACACTGCTGGCTCATGTTGAGCTACCGTCAACCAGAACCCCCAGGTCCTTCTCTGCCAGGCAACTCTCCAGCCACTCCAGCCCCAGCCTGTAGCGCTGCCCAGGGTTGTTGTGGCCAAAGCGCAGGACCCGGCACTCGGCCTTGTTAAACCTCATGCGGTTGGCCTTGGCCCATTGATCCAACCTGTCCAGATCTCTCTGGAGAGCCTTCCTACCCTCAAGCAGAGTGACACTGCCTCCCAGTTTGTTGTCATCTGCAAACTTACTAAGGAATTTTATCAAATATTTTAAAACCTAGTTACCATCTCTGGTAATCTCCTTTCAGAGTTTTTCATTCTTCTTTGAACAGCAGCAAACTTTATAACCTTATTACTCAGGTTCATAATGGACTAGGGAAGCAAATAAACCCAGGCACCAGTGAAAATGTCAAGAACACCTCCTTCCAGCCTGAACACAGATGCTATTATTACATTGTGTTCTAGTTTCCAGTTTATTTAAAATTGACAAAAAAGACTCAATGCTACAACTCTACTTCTTAAGCCAAGACTGCTTAGTTTCCTTAGCTGATCTTACCAATTACCACCAGAGCAGACTATATCACATCTCTCTCCGATATCCATGTGCTTGTAAACTCCTCCAAGTATGTCTAAAAAAATTACTTGACTTTACAAAAGCCATGCTGTCTATCTCCCAGAAAAACTGTTCTACATAAATTCCCTAAATCAACTTTTTCAGTTTTAGCTAATTTAACCACTAAACATACCAGACTTGCCGGTGGTTTCTCTGCTCTTTCCTAGAACCCTTTTGAGAAGTTAGGGTCATGCTAGCTACCTTCAAGAAAGACAGTTTAAGCAAGCAGTTACATAAATCACTTAGTACTTCAGCAATTTCATTTTTATGTTCCTCAGTCAATTCTCAGTTCAGTATCTCATAGTTCCTTAATGTCAATTTTTCTTGTCTTGTTTTAAAGCAGTTTCTACTAATGTTATCATCACAGACAAGTTGTTTGATGAATCCCCTAAAAAGAAGGGTCATGGTGCAGAAGTCACCCTGAGCTCTTCCACACTGAACACAGATGTGTTCATTTTCATTCTTTCTGCAATAAATTTCTTTTCACCTACTTTGTTCTGTTCTCACATTTTCTTCACTCAAATTTATAGGCCTTTTGAATCTCCCTTGCTGGCAAGTACTTCCCCTTGCTGTAATAACTTCCCATCACTGTTTATTCAGGTCTGTATACTTTTATCTCTTCAACTCTTTCTTGAGAATTTTTTCCATTGCATTTGTCCCTGTCAGAAAAAAGTCCACTTTGGCTGCCTCTCCATTTATAACCATCAGATAATGGCTCTATTCACTAGATCATAACAACTGACTTCATTGCTAGCTAGCACACATGAAGATTTACACTCAGTGAAGTTTCTTAAGATGCAGTTGTACAGCGCAACATTTCTGCGTTTCACATTAACTTGATTAAAATCTTATAACTCTAAAGTCTACCAGACTAAAAATGTCACACTTACCCTTGTGGTTTCAGGCAATTATCTGCCATTTGGTGAATTTGGTCAACCAGCAGCTGAAGAACCACATCAGGGCATGCAAACCTTCTAAATACTAACCATCAGACACCTTTCCGGTTCTCATTAGCCAAGTATTTTCTCTTTTCATGAGACAAAGCAGCACACAGTGCTTTTACAGCTGTCAGAAACCAAGAGAAGTGGGGGACACCAGCACAAAACTGGCCTCCTCTAGTTGGAGGCCTGTGACTAGTGGAGTCCCTCAGGGGTCGGTGCTGGATCCGGTACTATTCAATATTTTCTTTAATGACCTGGATGAGGGAACAGAGTGCACCCTCAGCAAGTTTGCTGATCACACTAAACTGGGAGGAGTGACTGACACACCAGAGGGATGTGCTGCCATTCAGCGAGACCTGGACAGGCTGGAGAGCTGGGTGGGGAGGAACCTGATGACATTCAATAAGGGCAAGTGTAAGGTCTTGCACCTGGGAAAGAAGAATCCCATGTGCTGGTATAGGTTGGGGACTGAGCTGCTGGAGAGTAGTGTAGGGGAAAGGGACCTGGGGGTCCTGGTGGACGGAGGGATGACCATGAGCCAGCAGTGTGCCCTGGTGGCCAGGAAGGCCAATGGCATCCTGGGGTGCATTAGAAGGGCTGTGGTCAGTAGGTCGAGGGAGGTCCTCCTCCCCCTCTATTCTGCCTTGGTGAGGCCGCATCTGGAGTATTGCGTCCAGTTCTGGGCCCCTGAGCTCAAGAAGGACAGGGAACTGCTAGAGAGAGTCCAGCACAGAGCCACAGAGGTGATCAAGGGAGTGGAACATCTCCCTTATGAGGAAAGGCTGAGGGAGCTGGGTCTCTTTAGCTTGGAGAAGAGGAGGCTGAGGGGTGACCTCATCAATGTTTATAAATATGTTAAGGGTGAGTGTCAGGAAGATGGAGCCAGGCTCTCCTTGGTGCCATTAAGTGATAGGACAAGGGGCAACGGGTCCAAGCTGGAGCATAGGAGGTTCTGGGTTAATATAAGGAAAAACTTTTTCACTGTGAGAGTAACAGAGCACTGGGACAGGCTGCCCAGAGAGGTTGTGGAGTCTCCTTCTCTGGAGACATTCAAAACCCGACTGGACGTGTTCCTGAGTGATGTGCTCTAGGTGGTCCTGCCTTGGCAGGGGGGGTTGGACTAGATGATCTTTCGAGGTCCCGTCCAACCTCTACGATTCTGTGAAAGCAAAGGACTATGACTTCTGCTCACCCAGGCCTACCACATTGGCTGGAGTACATAAAAGGGTGTACCCCTGCAGTTGCTCTTTCAATCAGTGGGCAGTTACCTTGATTGCAGGACAGGACAGCATCCCTGTGTTTGTGTATTTTCATCTGTGCCTCTGCCAAATAATGCCATGCTGCTGGACACTGGCTAGTCTTCCGCAAACCTAACAAAAGAAGAGTTTAAAAAAGGCACTAAAAAAACGTTGCTTAGGGCTACAAAGACACTGTAGCTGGCAGATGCTGTATTGCCATATAACACCATCAAAAACATATTAGCAATCAGATAAAGAAAAAATTAACTGCAAGTCTTATTGAGTCTTTTTTTAAATTGTTTTAGACATACAAGCCTCCATGCAGTAATGCAAAGACTAAGTAGGACATAAGCCTCTGTTAGGCTTAATTTTGCATATAACATTACATATACACAAAAGAAAAAGGGGGTAAAGTGCGGAAATATACATTACTGACTTAAGGTGCACATTTGTTTCAAAAATGAAAAGTTCTTCATTTTGATCAGACAGTAAGATTAGCAGCCTGTAGACTGCTTTATAAAGTTTTTCTTATAAACCATAAAAAGCCTATGGAACTTGAAGACAACAGAAAAATGACAGCAAGAATGTTTCACTGAAACTTCCTGATACACTCCCCTTAATGAAAGATTCAGTAATAAAAATGAATTTGAGTCCTCTGAAAATAATGGAAATAATGCCTTGAAGCTTCAATGCCCAAGATGCAAACACTTGTCTTAGTAGAAGAGACACTATTTCCAAGAGCCTCGCCCTTTGCATTCTCTCCTTCATAAGCAGAGTATTACATGTAAAAGCAAAAATACATACATACAATTATTTAGGAGATGTGTCTTTTGTCAAAACCAGGATGTATGGTTTGTCAAAACATCCAGTGGCCATTCAAGCCAGAAGAATTAGCTTACTGTGGAAGACTTTTACCTCTAAAATATCTGAAATTTTTATTTCTGATTTTAGGTAAGACATGTTATTTCACTGTGGGTAAGCTACCACAGAATACTGTGGAATATTCCAAAATACAATTTCAGAAACAATTTTATTCTAAAGCTGGGTGAAAGGATGCAGAGTATTGGAGTACAGCCTGACCCATGACTGCTTAGATCCCAAGTGCTTATTTACCCAGCTTTCTCAACAAGCTGTTCTGAATTTTCCATGGCCAACACAATGAGGGTGGAGACTATTTTCCCAACAGTATACTTATGAGTCATTTTGAAAGACCTTTACCATTTCAATACAAGCAAGATAATTACAGATTAGTAAGCCAACTCTTCAGGAAATCTGGCTACTGTTGAAAAAAATAAAAAGTCCTTCAATATTTCTCATTAGACACATTGGACAAACACTTACATTGAGTGTTAAAGAGGTCTTAAAATTATGTAGATTTAAAGGGAATTCATCTTTGTTCAGGTACAGAAACGAAGAGACTAGATTAGAGAAACTGCATCATATTTTACCTTATAAATTCCACATTCCTTCATTAAGAGCTATTACCATACTTACTGCTTCATCTAGGTATTTCCTCAACAACAGCCAGATTAAAAAAACTTTAAGGTTGCTCACACTAAAATACTTCATAGCTGATTGTAACAGCAATGACAGACTTCAGAAATGTTATACTTAAAGCTGTACTTTTAAAAAATTCAATGCTCAAAAAGAGTTGACTATTCCTTTAAAATCCAGCTGGTCTATGCACTGGTAAAGTACTATGCAAGTATAAGACTACCAAAATATTCAGCATAAACTAGCTGGTGTTCCAGTTATAGATTATTTATACTTCACATTAAACATTTACCTTCAGTAAGACTCTTAACAGCCTCCTTGTAGTTCTTTTCTTGGATGCATTTTATACCACATCCAATGATTCCTGGACCACTACTTGCATCCATCTCCAAAAGCCTAGAAAAACACTGCAGGGCCTCTTCCGACAAAGTACCTGATTCAGAAAAAGAAATACTGGATAGAGTTCTAGATTAAAAAAATGCAACAGAATACCTTATCTACATAAACATGACCCCCTATCCCTTTAGATCAATGAATTTATTAACTAAACTTTTCTCTAAAAGGTAGTAGATACTCCTCGCCCTCCACCACCAAAACCAAACCCAAAAAACAAGCAGTAATCTAAATACTCAATACCACCAAACAAAATAAACTATTGGTCAAAAACCTGAACTTTTAACCACTCTTGTGAAATTACTACAGATATGCTGCCTTTATTAATAATAACTACTTCTTTCATATGCTCTTCACATAAGCCCAGCTGAATCTGTTGAAACAACAAAATCTGGCACAAATAGCTCAAAATTATTCCCTTCCAGAGTATGCCTTGTGTACCTACAAATTTGCTGTGATGAGCTTGCTGAAACAGTCTTGCTATGAAACAACATAATTTAACGTCTTGGTCTAATTTTAACGGATGCCGCTATCTCTTAACACTTGTGTTTACCTGTGACTGTAGACCTGGCACTCCTTGCTTAAAGCAACTGTTGTGACTTGCAGCAATAGTCTTCGAACTACTATTTTCTTTAAAAAGATATGGACTCCTTTGACATAAAGCTTCCTTTTGATTTGCATTTGGTAAAGGTGACTAATAATGCACCTAAGTTACAAGCCCACAAGTCTGGGGGATGAAGGACTACGACAAACAAACAGCCTTACTAAAACCAAAGCATCCTCCTCCCTACTCCAAGATGGCTGTGTGAGATGCTGTCAGAGCATCAGTATAGGACTGTGCCAACCAGATGCTCATTTTCCTTTGGAAATCAGTTTCTGCATGTTTCTCTGAACAGAAAACTATTCTCATGTGGAAATGAGAGTCTGGGCCTCATTTGTCTCCATCCTTTCAAATCAAAGTGAAAATTTCTCACTTGCTTTATGTTGCTACATTGCCTACCTTCCAACTGGAAAAGGCATTCTTCTACCTAAGCTGAAAGTTATTTCTCTTTACATAAACCAGAGGGGATTTTTTTCCCCCTGATTTTATTTCCTTGTTTTAAAAAGAAATAAAATCAACTTCTGATGCCCTAAACAGTAAAATTAAAGACCAAAATTTAGTAGTTGTCTTCAAAAATGGCGAGAAACTATTGCTACGCTGTTTCGTGAACTACTGAAAATAGCAATTGCATACTTTCAGAGCCTTGCACTATTGAACACACTATGGTATTCTTTTTTTCCTCAGAGTTGCTCCTTTTCTGCTTAGAACAAATATTTAAACTGATCTACGTATTCCTTATTCACCAGGCATTCTTTTCAATAAATTTTCAAAATATTTGGGTTTTTTGCCAAGAGAGGTCTTCTGTGTCAAAAATAACATAATAAATAATGCACTTGTAATGGGTCGTGAAGGGTAAAAACTTGTAAAAAGATTGTCACAAAACTAATTAGAAAAGGAAGAATTTAAGCCCCTCAAATGTCTAAATCCATCCTACTCACCTGACTGAACAAAGTGCAGGCAAAGTACTTCCAAAGGGTAAGTCACAGTAGGATACAAAGCCATCATATCATTACAGGCCTTTTCCAACCTCACCGTTTCATGAGGAGACTTGAAAGGAAAAAAATTCAGTTATTTGTGTGAATTATCAGAGGTGGAATATCACATCTATTCACCAATGAAGATAGATTAACATAATCTCACTTTTGACAAACACTGAATGAAGTCCTTGTAAAGATTTTGGTGGTCTTCACCAGGGACAGGGTCAGCAGAGTTCACTGCATTTTCAAATGCGGTCAAAAGCTGAAAAAAGAAATAATTAGGAGTGCAACAAACAATGACGCTAGGAAAATGTTATTTTCATAGAATATAATAGTTTAGTTGGAAGAGAGCTACAATGACCAGCTAGTCCACCTGCCTGACCACTTCAGGGCTGACCAAAGTTAAAGTCAAAAAGTAAAGCATTTATTACAGACCAGAAGTTACAGGCCGTTACCCAGGGCACTGTCCAAACGCCTCTGAAACACCAACAGCCACAGGGCCCTGACCACCTCTCCAGGAAGCCTGTTCCAGGGCTTGGCCACCCTCTCAGTAAAGAAATGCTGCCTCACGTCCAGCCGAACCCCTCTCGCGGAGCTCAGCAGCACTCCCACATATCCTGTCCCTGGATCCCAGGGAGAAGAGCTCCCCACTTCCCCTCCTCAGGAAGCTGCAGAGAGCGATGGGGTTGCCCCTCAGACAAACACCGAGTCCTAGGCTGCTCCTCAAGCACATGCTTTCCAGCCCTTCCATAGTTTAGTGTTATCCTCCTCACTAATTTTACACTAGTACTATGAACAGTGAAAGGCATGAAATAAGTTCCTCACCGTGAAGTAGTACTCGGATATGACCCAATGCATATTAACTGTCTGGTACACAATAAAGCAGTAATATACTGTCTTGTAACATAAGACAGGTACAAGGAAGGCAAAATTCCTAAGAATACAGACCCTTCTTCACACCTAATCCCAAATCAATGAAGGACTTGGCACCACAATACCTAGGTCACTATGCTCTGCAGTTAGCTGTCAGCCCTTGCCCCTGCTCTACTCTAGAAGTTGTTTTTTATTTCTTGACTCCTTATACACAGGAGAACCCAGCACGACAGAGTGCAGGCTACCAAACCGGCATACTATACAAAAAGTTGCCCACCACTTGTCACAAGGGCAATGCTGAACAAGAGGTTGCCTTCAATCCTGTACCTTTCCTGTTTCAGATGCTCTACTCGGAAATGCAACGCACTGTAGATGTGCATGTGAAATCCATTCCTGATGTTTATGCAACTTTTTTCTATTTCTTTTGTTGTTTTTTTTAACTTTGTCCCCAAAAGAGAAAGCAGTACTGCGTGCAGCACCTCTTTTCTATAATACCTCATAAGTTAGAACATTTGCCTTCTTAAAAAGTAGAGATGCAGATTCAATTTTCATCTGTCTCAAATTATTCCAATCTGTATTTTCCACCTTTCTGGTGCACTGCTAGCAACCAGATTGGTGATGAGAAATTTCCACCCTTCCTGTTGAATGAGGTTCATCTTGTAAGAATAGGTAAATCAGACAAAACTAAATTAACTTTGGCCACAGAGAATAAAGGATCAGTATCATTCATGATCACTCTGTTTGCTCCAATGAGTTTTGACATTCTCCTAAGTAGTGAAACCTTAAAATCCACAGAAGAAGAAAAGAAAATCTGAAGCAAAACATTGCTATTAAGACAAGCACTAGGTACAAAGAAATAAGAACAGTGCAAAGCTACCACTTCCACCCTGGAAGAAAGCAGGAGGGGGCTTTTTGGTTTGAAGAATGCCTACTTTCTAGATTCTGTCAAAGCTTATGAGTGATGCTTCTCATAATGTGCAGAAGTATAACAATACATCACTATGCTACAGTGCAAATGTGGACTCCTGCAGGACTTAGGAGGCAGTTAATGAAGGGGTCCCAGGGTCACCATTTAGATTTAGGTGCCTTATTCCACACAAGGCCCATCTCAGGCAGCTGCACCCTCACTGTTTCTGTCAGAAGGTAAAATCACCCACATTTTCCTGAGAAGTTTAGTAGCACTGAACATTAATGAGACAAACAGTCACAAGATTTGCCTGGCTTTGAAGGCATCATTTGAATTCTGGCTGCACTGTGCACGTATACATATCTAGATGAGTAGGAGTGACAAACATTACCAACTGCTCTGCCTTATTATCCTGGTTCTGTGCTGTATCTTTCAGTAAACGGATCATCTTCTTCCAAAGCTGATGAAGCTCTGCCTTTTCTGCACCATCCTCCTGTTTCACTTGTGTTAGTTTCTGCCATGTTTCAGCTGCCTGTCAAGAGGAAACAAGTGAACCATGCTGTCAATTTTCAAAGAGCTTGAGGTCTGACACAAGCTTTTCAATTACTGTCAACTCTACCACACCAGGGTAGACAACAGAGCAACACATAAAGCAACTTTCTGATTAAAGCAATAACAAGTCCCAAAGCACTGTGTGGGACCTGCCCACCTTCCAAGTTAGAGTAAATGAGGGAGGCAGCATAAAGACTATGAATTCTGACTCTGGTTCCTGAAGGAAACCAACAACAAAAATAGACCCAAACCTCTGATAAAATCTGAGGAAAAAATGGAAGCCTTGTTGGATCTACAGCACTACGAACACAAACAGAACAGTAGCATACATGTTGAAATTCCAGCATGGAAAAAATCAACGGAACTGAAAAAAAGAAAACAGGGCCCGGAAGTCTAACTCGCAGTTTTCCTGTTGCGCATAAAGCAAGTCTGCCTTCATATGTTAAAATACTAACATTTAATGTAGTCACAGAAACTGGTATACAAAGAGGCTCTGGAGCTAATTTATAGCCTCGATCCTGATGCCAAGTGATATGCAAATTTTTTCATTTTCCATTGTTGGAAAGGAGAGAAGATAACACAGAGTACAACCATGCACCACCTTGTAAGAAAGCAACGTTTTTAAAGAGTAAAGAACAGCTTAATCACAAAAATACGCATTCTGCAATATTACCACAGAGACTGTAGGCAATATTACTGTTGAACCATTCAGCATTTAACAGCTCCACCTCGTGGTAAGCGGACAAGAGCTGCCAGTACCTTGCCACAATCACGCGGACACAAATTTTGGGAGTGCTAGGCGAGCTGAAGTTTGAATGCCCTGGAGCAGCTTTGCAGGTCCTTCTCACGTGCACGCAATGCAACAGGTAAGCAAGCCACAGGAGTGGCAACGGAGTGTACAAATTCCACCTCACACGTGTACCAACAGTTGTGTACAAATCCCACCTTACCCTCTGGCATGACCTATCAGGGACAGCCTAGGAAGGGACCACCACACCACCGAAGGGATACCTAGAGCCGATTGCCAAGCAAAAGGCAAAGGACACCCAACTCAGGCACGCAGCACCTAAATGTGTTTGGGATCATGCTTGACTTCTAGAAATAAAACAGAAAAACGACACTGCATCCTTTCAGCCTGTACACTAACAGCCTTTGTCAAGATTTTTCTGATTAAGGGATTGCATCCAAGTCTGTCTGTTACTTAGTGGAAAAGAAAGGAATGTAGTTAAAATCAGTTATTCCTGGCAGTGGTCCACGAGGAGGCCTTAAGTGGTCAGTGGCCCTAAAAAATTGGAGATACTTGATGAAAAGTAGTTAGTTCTGATCAAATGGAAATTTCTTGGTAGAATAGAGAAAGTAAAGTACTCAATCTACCTCTAAATATTTCTTTTCTTGATGATATAGTTCCACAAGCTTGTTACACACATCACACCATTTCTGCTTGTCGCCACTAGAAAGGAGGAAAGAAGAAAATCCCACATAAAAAATCTAAGTTTTCCATAAAATGCTACGTTTTTCAAATTCTGACAATTTTTAGTGGGTTCAGTTGCCAAACAAATATTCAGAATAAATACTACAGATCAACCTACAAGTTTTACTCATTGCTGCTGTAACTGAGTTTGAAAAAATATACTTTAAGAGACTGTATGTTTTTTAAAATCCTTATTTTCAGAGGAAGGAAACAAATCGAACACTGCTGCCAGCTATAGTGGCAGCCGAGAGTTAGATTTGTTTAGAACTGTACCTATATGAATCCGGTTACATATATCCTTTGATCTTAAAGCAAAGCAAAACAAGTCTACTTATTAATGCAGAGAATGAACTAATCAGAGCTAAATGCTTCAAGGCTGCAAGTTTAGACAGAGGGCGTAGGATGACATTAGAATTCTCTAAAATATTAACCTCAAGTACAACTATTTCGAGAGGTTTTGCCCTAATCAGAAGGGATACGATCATGAAACCTTATACAGGTACAGAAAGCCGTAGTAATAACTGTTTACCCACTCATGTGACGAAGCTTTTAAAGAAAAAAAAAAGCCTGAACTTGTAGACTATCCTGCATAGCAGTGATAGCATTCAATGAACTAGAAATTAGACCGAATTACGGTATTCAATATTCTTTACCTTTCATAGAGTTGCAAAAGCTTTTGGTAAACATCTGCTAAGTCTCCTTTGACATCTGGTTGGCTGGATTTCTCATATAAATTTGCTAGTCCCTTTAAAAGACACGATAAAAAATAAATGAGATTTTATGTCAACAGTTGTGTGCTATGAGAACACTGCAAGTTCTGCCTCCAAAAATTATTCCATTGCCTTCAATGGGGTCAAGCGTTAATCTCTGAGCAGAATCTATGTTGATAATTTCATACAGCCTTCTGAATCCACTTATTTTACACGAAAAGCTTTCCTCACTTTAACTAATACCAGCAACTATTTGAAACCTGTATACATCACATAACGTCATCTGCGTAACAGACAACGCACAAAGCGCACTAAGTCATATCACAGAAGACCTATACCCAAGTATCATATTGTGTAGCAACAGAAAGCCAGAAGCTGTAAAACAAAGGAGGGAATTCCAATGTACCTTTAATCAAGTACTTTTAATGTGGTGTTTTAAAAAGCTATTTATGTTGAAAATACTAAGAACCTTACCAGCTCAAAAAAGTACAGATTGTTGGTATCTGAGAGACACATCTCATATGCAGTCTCAGCTTCACAGGTCTCCAAATAACACAACTGTATGTTGTAACTATCTAGTCCACACATGAAACACAAACTTAAATGTACTGAAATTACCATTCACTATACATATGCAGCCATCCATGGCTTTACTTTGGACACACAAATTATACAAACCTCAGCTACTCCAAAGCCCTGGTAGAACTAAGGGCCTCAAGAAAACACAATGCCAAGTCCCAGTTCTGCTTTGTTCCTGTATTTAACTCCATAGTGACACTTTTCAGAGCAAGAAAAAGTGAGTCTGGATGCTCACATACCTGCCATGCCAGTAACTGGTTTGGTTCAAGTTCAATCGCCTTCTTATATGCTCCTTTGGCCTGATCAGGCTGCTCCAACTCAGCAGCTGCCAGGCCAATAAATACCCAAGCATTGTAGTTATTTTTTTCTTGCTTCAAGACTGCCTAGAAATACACAATTTTAAGTGAAACTTATGAATGAAATGCATCTCATAGATCCATGTATTGAGTTTTGTCATTACAGTTTGGTGAATTATTCTATATGGTAATATTAGAAGTAAAGTAATTTTTAGGAAAAGGCTAAGATTAATAACTTCAGCTTTTCATGGCAGAGAATGCTTCCTGTATGAACTATTGTGCCAGTAACCACAGCTGTAACTCAGCAATTAAGCACTCGTTGAGGTCTGGATTAGAAATGGATTTTTCTCTCTACCATTCTAGACTTAATACTTTTACCGCCACTCATAAGCAATGAGGGGGAATAAAACGGGAATAAAAGTTTATGTGTGGACAACTAACGTGAACGCTCAATCTCAGCTATTACATCAATAAGGTACCCCACACCCTGGATTACAAGACAGTTGTACGGCTATAGAAACAGCAGACAAAACGTGCTAAAAATACTACCTTCCAAGTAAAAAATTAATTACCTTGCAGTGTTTTAAAGCTTCCTTATATTCTTTGTTTCGGATTGCCTCTCTGGCACTCTTCAGTGCCGCCTTCACCTCCTTGTTTGACATTGTGGCTAGTACGCAAAAAGGACATATAATCAGTTCTCATAAAAAGATACACTGAACTCAAAACATTGTTTTTATCCTATTGTAATTACATAGGGAATATTTTAAACAGAGAAATATAGTGCAATACGCCAAAACGTACCCAGCACTAAAAACTGCTGAAACAAATAGCATGGTTAAAATTAGGTCCTTATGCTTCACTCCAACCCAGGATTAAGTCAATATTGCAAACAGCTAGAAGATACAAAGTAGCTATGGGTGAAAGAAATTTTGGTTAAGGTTTAAGACGAATTTGAGTAGGAGGAGCAGTGTTATATGACAGGCACCACAGTTAGACACCTAGAAAGACACCCTGCATATAGTTTTTTTAAAAGAGGAATTACCAAGCGGTGAATTGGGCTTAAGAGGCATATGGCACTGGACACGTGCCCAAGGAGTTCCCAAGGATCTGTCTCTCGTGTGCTACTTGTGAACACAGGCATGGGTCACAGAGCCCCCTGCCCTTCACATGCTCACGGCAGACCCGCTTCGACTACTGCCCCAGGGCGAAGGAGAATAACCATTTACAGACATACCGGAGAGGCATTCACGCCTCTGAAGCCTGATGTAATCCTGCACTATTTTGACAAACGTGGTACATACTTTGCCTCAAATGAGCTTTAGAAACACCACGGTCAAAGCTGCCTAAATGGGACGAGGCTGAGGAACACCACTGCGGGCGCTGGAAGAGACTGAAAAAGTGACAAGCTGCAGAACAAAAAAAAAACCCACAACTTTTAGTAGCTGAAGAGCAAACAGTAAAGAGAAGATGAAGGGCCTAGAGAGAAGAAAGGACCAGGAACAGAGTGGATGTCAAATATTTCCTCAGAGCCCCCAAAAAAGTACAGAAATGAGTCGGACTCACATTGCCCAACAGCTCCTGGAGATAAATCTGCTTCCTAAGAGGGCACAGGTTCCTCGGTCATCACAAACACACCCCCCCGCTGACATCTCCGAGCCCGAGCTCCATTTTCACCTGTGGAGAAACCAGACACCCCGTCAGCGCAAAGCCGGGCACCGCGGAGGAGGTCGGCCCCGCGGCGAGGGGTGCCCAGCCCGGGCCGCGGCGGAACCCGGTACCCGTGGGCGGCGTAGGGGAACCGGCTCCCTCCGAACGCGGTTGCTCGCCCCGCCGCAGCCCGGGCCCTCAGGCCTCTCGGTGGGGGGGACGGGACGGGACGGGACGGGACGGAGGAAAGGGACCGCCACGCCG
>VWZZ01005512.1:98707-126533 GCA_013399095.1 Psophia crepitans
GTCCCGCGGGGCGGGGCGGAGCGGGGCGGAGCTGCTCTGTAAATAAAAGTTTCTCTCTTCGCTTGAGAAGGAAGGTCGCTAAGACCTGTTGGTTTTGCCGTTGTGAATTCTTAGAACATTAGGCCCCTGCAGCAGGACGGAGGCTTTCTGTAGTCACAGATGGAGTTAAGCTCTTACTAGGTATAAAAAGTATTGCAATAAACTTGTCAGATGAGTATCTAAAGCTAAAAGGATAAAGGATCCAGTAGGTAGGTTTTTATAAATTTCTAGCAGCTTTATTACAATGATTTATTGATAGATTTGTTCTAACCCCGAGGCTGGTAGAAAAGTTGTGGTTTTTTTCATTCACGAATTTTGTTGCAGATAAAGGCAGCACGTTTTTTCACAGTTTTCTCACCATGCTTCTGTCTGTCCACCCAGCATACCGGGTAAAAATGCATTTATCAAGGTTTGACTTTGAGGCAAGGCTTTTCTGCCTCATCTGAGCACTCCTTCCTGTGAAGTCAAACATAAGCTCCATGGTATTGTTTCCAAGGACTTTCACATCTCACCACTTCTCATTCACTGTTGAAGAGCCAACACTTGGCTCCCAGAATGCTGTTCTTGACTGCACTGGTAAGAGCACTTGACTTTCTTGCCTGCTGCCTGTCGTTTGTGGGGTGAATTCTTCGTAAGTATTTGGTAAACATGTCTTAGCCATTCTTCAGATGCTTTCTTAAAACGTGTTTGCTGTGATTTCAAAGAGAAAGCAGTAGAAAACAAGAAGACTTGAGTAGAGTTGAAACTTAACTGTTTTTCGGGGGGGAGGGGAAGTTTAGGTCCTGCAGGCTGTCGAAAGGTACGAGTTTTCACTTGAAAGTGTGCCTGCCTTTGTCATGTGTGTCGTGGTTTTGCCCTAGCCAGCAGCTGAGCACCAGGCATCCACTCACTCACTCCTCCTCCACGCCCCCTGCAGTGGGATGGGGAGGTCAATCAGAAAAGAAAAGGTAAAACTCATGGGTTGGGGTAACAACAGTCTAATAGGACAGAAAAGGAAGAGACAATAATACTAATGATGAAAGAATATACAAAATGAGTGATACACAATGCAATTGCTGACCACCGATGCCCAGCCCATCCCTGAGCAGCAGTCATGCACCTGGTCACCTTCCCCCCAGTCTATACGGAGCATGATGCCATATGGTATAGAATATCCTGGTGGCCAGTTTGCGTCAGCTGTCCTGGCCATGTCCCCTCCCAGCTTCTTGGGCACCCCCAGCACTGGCTGGTGGGCAGTGTGAGAAGCTGGAAGGTCCAGAACGTGGTGTAAAAATTGCCAAGCAACAACCAAAACATCCATGTGTACCCACACCATTGTCATCCCAAACCCAAAGCACAGCGCTGTACCAGCTACTAGGAAGAAAATTTACTGTATCGCAGCTGAAACCAGAACAATAATGATGTCTGTGAAGGACTCGCACCTGTTTAGTCAAGTGCGACAAGGATTTTCGTCTCAGTGAAGAAGCTGGATTGTGTTTGGTCTCCAGAGCTGTGACCTCTTGCTTGAACAGGCAGCTTTCTGCTTTTGTATCACATCAAGCGCTGTGCTTCTCACAGGGCTGGCTGGTGAAATGTGCTAGTAGACAATTCACCTTCTAAATTGCTATTTCAGATTAACTGAGTGATGAAAGGCTTTGCTTGCAATGCAGCGCAAGATGAAAGGTGCCTGCATGTGTTACTCATAATTGTATAGCCTCAAGTACTTCAAAACCTGTAAGTCCCACACAGACTCTTGGAGAGGTGGTTTCCAGAAATAGCTGTAGAGCTTTCGCATTCTCAGGCTGTTCTCAGGCTCACTTCTTCCGCTGCATAGACATGTCATCTGTCTGTCCGGTATTGAAAGAATGAATGCTTGTCTCCAGCTGTTCAAACAAACAATACCTTTGCTGGAGAAACTTGTGAATACGTTGTTGACAGGATGACAAATCAGTTGTGTACTTTCTAAAGAGCACTTTGAACCTGAAATTCCTTTGAGTGTAGGTTGCAGATTACCGCTTTATTTCCAGTTTGTCCTACTGGATGCTTGTTCTAGTTGCCATTTGTAGTAGCGTTCAAAATTAGGTGATTGATTTTTCAGCATATTCTGATCTCCAGTGCCTCTGTTTACTGTGTAGTTGTCCACTGCACTACAGTGCTGACATGCCACAGTTCAGTCGCCTGGTACTACGTTGTGTGATTCTCTCGACAACGCCGTGTGATCCAATAGCATTTTCTGCCAGGAAACAAACAGAGGCAATCGTTTTCTTCCGCTTGCCAGGAAACAAACAGAGGCAATCATTTTCTTCCGCTTGCAGTCCCTGCGTTGAGCTCTAAAGAATGAAGAAAATTGTATTAGTCTCTGACTGCGGACTTGGTAGATGAACAGCAGCTGGGTGGCTGGTGAAATAATGAACTGCTTATGCTCCAAGGTTAGAATATTTTAAACAATAATGGAATAATTCTGGTCTTTAAGTATTTCAGTAATTTATAATAATTATTTCCTACTGTGGACTACAATTATGCTGTGCTTAACTGTTTTCTGGGCTCTTTCTGAAATGTTGCAAAATGACTATATGCTGTATGGCTTGTAAATTTTCAATTGGACAATTAGTGCCTGAGGAATCATTGTTAATGGAAACAGCAGTAACACAGACTATAAATCTTTCAGGTTTGCTGTCACTTACTTTGGTGGTGTTGTTTTCTGGATTTTTTGGTCTTCTCACAATTTATTCCAGAAAATTAAACTAGTGAAACTAAAGTGAAAATTCAGAAATACATCTGCTAATGTGCAGCACAGTATGAAATTGATTGGAAGTCTTAAGTTGTCTGATGTATATTCTTAAGTACTGGAGGCAGAAAGAAACTATTGTTCTTTCCATGTAAGTTTGCCTAATGTTTCATATAGGAGATTTCTTAAATACAGTGTTTGCTTCAAACAGTTATTTTCAAAACAAACACAGTCTTTCAAAAAGAAAATGCATTTTCTTAATGAAAAAATGCAGAGACCGGCAGTTCTCAGAACCCCTGTATCCATCTACCTTTTTTTTCTAAGCTTATAACATTTTCTATTATCCTTTTGAGTTTCACTGTGACTCGTATGCCCAAGAAGTGTTTGTATCTGTTTCAAATGTGCCATTACTTAAAGCTGAACTTTCACAGAAGGTAAGGCCTTGGTCCTGCATCCCTTAAGACTGTACATGTTCATTATGTTTTGAAGTAAATGTTCAAAGTTCTCCATCTGAAGCAGTCATGGAGTTTTTATTCGTTGAATAAAACTACCTGTTCAGTATTAAGAGAACTCATGATTCAGTGTTGGTCATATCTGCTGATTTTTGGTTCTGATTAAGCAGAGGCAAAGTGGTTGTTCATTTGAGTATTTTCTGTTGAAGAGGCAGTATCTCACTAAATAATTGTTTTCAAGATTTCTCACCTAACAAAAAAGATGGTAAAAGCCACAGTGTAATTTGCACTTAATGTCATGTAATGATGACAGCCACCAAGAATGCGTTGTGCCAAATGAGGCTTGCTCAATATATGGCATGGAAAGCATTTTTGGTAGGCTGCTGATGCTGATACGCTGCACAGTTGCAAGCAATCCCATACCAGCTGTTTTGCTGTGGTTTCTCGTATAGTATCTATTCTCATTTAATAAAAATAATTTAAAGTAACTTGGTAGGATGGTCCATTGCCTGTATATGGATTAGAGGTACAAATCTGCATGCTGGCGTTTATTATGCAGAGGCTGATGCTGTAATTTGTACGTTGTCTTTGGAACAAACAAACCAGTAGCTGAAGAATTTGTAACTGACTTTCTTGTCTGCCTGCTTGCATTGTCTTACAAACTAAATGCTGCGCAAAACACAACTTCTAAGCTACTCGTGCTTTAAGGTGTTTGTGCTTCAGTCACAAATCTGGAGGAGGGTTACATTACATCCGAGTAATGTCTCTAACTGGGAGATCAGTACGGATTCACCGTCAACAGTCTCTTCACCAAAGAGCCAGCCTGTGAGCTTGGGGCTGAGTTGAGACACCTCACTAAACCAAGGAAACACATGCAAGTGACAGGAGAAGACAGTGACCTGGAACAGGGCAGCGTACATTTGTACAGTAAAAGTAGCAATTCAAAACTTTGAAGCTTTTTAAAGTTACTGGTTAAATACTGTAGCTAAAGAAATAGGTAAAATGATCAATAAAGTATCAAAAGGGAACTATTGCACACGGCATATCCGTGGGAGAATAGACTTCCTTCAACTTGCTCATTGCTTTTCCAGTCCATAGTTTAAAATAAGTTCACAGAGATGTGGTGTGGATCACACACAGAATCACACAGAATAAACCTTTAAAAAGAGGAAAAGGATGAGGGATCAGTTATGGTTCACAGAAATATGTACCAGTACACACACCTGCATCAGGATTCAGCCTGACTCCTTTTCGTCTTTCGCCATAACTGTCCTCGTTGGATGTGTCGTGGTAAGACCCTATTCCTGCAAGAACTGGAGCTTAGATTACGCATAACAATGGAGAGGAAGTAATTTTACTGTGAACAAGCCGAGTTAGTTTTACACAACACTTTTTCATGAGTGATCCATTTTATATTGATCTAATTAAACCTTCTTAACACTTTATTTTCAATACCTGCATATAATTGGCAACATTTGAGTAATACAAGTTAAAGGTAACATACCTGTGAATTAATGCAGCCAATATTTGGGGATAATGCTGTTTACATACTGTTTTTCTCTGTTTGATTGCAGGATGGACGCTTGACATTTTATCCAGGAAATCAGACTGTGGGTTTGCCTTTCATAAATTTTATGAGAAGATATGGCACCATCTTTCTCAATGCCTATACTAATTCCCCAATTTGTTGTCCTTCCCGCGCAGGTAGGACCAAGCTGAACATCAGATAATTACTTGCATGTGTCAATTGAAATGTGTGGTAATAATGGGAAATTTCAAAGGACTGAATTTTGGAGAATTTGTTGGGTTTTTTAAATAAAACTAATTTTTTTTTCCAGTTTGTGTCTGAACTTATACAGTATTCCCATGTTTGATCTGTTTCTCCTCTCTGTTTCTCGTACTTCTTCCTTCATTTTTCTTTTTCATTCTCTTTTTTTCCAGTTACATGTGAGCTTCCACATCTTTTTGCAAACTTCACTGA
The DNA here is from genome assembly GCA_013399095.1 of Psophia crepitans. Classification (NCBI taxonomy): domain Eukaryota; kingdom Metazoa; phylum Chordata; class Aves; order Gruiformes; family Psophiidae; genus Psophia; species Psophia crepitans. The sequence goes on from VWZZ01005512.1 coordinate 103,887, forward strand.
AGCTTCAGTGATTTTAAAAATCTTCAGGATTTGTAGAGAAATGGTCAGCTTGCCTGCTGCAGTGGTGATGTGACATCCAGAACTATTCTTCCCAGTATGAAGTTAATAAATCTCTTTCCTGTTGTCAGGAAAAAGTGTTAAATAATAACAACTGACTAAATCAATGGCAGTTAGCACTGCCTTGCGATGACATCTATTCCAAATGCTCTGTTAAGTATATAATGTATCCTTGGGCAGCTTTAATTGACTACTTCACTATTTTTCTTTACTTGCTGCAATCATTGTCCTGCGTGCAATTTCAGACTTGCAGAACTTGCTGGGAAGTTAGAAAGAAGCTATATTCTTGAATAAAATATTACATCTTAAAACACTTCTAGCTTTTTTCAGTTGTTACAAAGACCCTGCAGCGGTAATGTAAATGAAATTTCGTCTATAGCTGAAAGAGAGAGCCCCCTTTCTCTCAAGCATACATTGGAAGAAGCAACCTGACCTGACTGCAGCAGGCACAGGATGCCAAATTTAGTGTTAGTGTTTAGTATTCCATTTATTGGTAACCTAGTCCCCTTTTCTGTTTCTCATGGTCACATTTAAGTGAGTGAGATTACATGAACACGCCATCAGTCTTGTTTTCTTTTTCTTGGTTTTTGAGTCTCTCAGCCAGTCTTTGTCGCTGAGAACAATTACCTTGTGTTAGGTTATTTTATTTTAAGACGCTTTCTGAAAATAGCAGCTAGTGCTCCCAGGGAGGAAGAAATTGCATGATGAATTCAACAATTTTTCAGTTCTGTTTAGCATTTTAAGTGGTCCATCAACATCATCATGACCAATGCTCAGTCATCACAAGTGTAGCTCTGAACTAGCAGGAGATTTCTTGTTTAGCGAGGAGCTTGGGACCTACAAGAAACTGAGGGTATGTCTATTGTAGAGGTGTCAGGGATGATGCTGTAAGAGATGGTGGAAAGGAGGTCTTTGGTGTGGGGAAAGTAGGAGTATTGCCATGGTGTTGGGTTCAGTTGACACTCTGTTTGCACGTGCAGGATATTTCCATTGCCTACAGAAGAGCTTAGTTTCATTTCTGGACTCCCTTTGACTCTCAGTTAGCACTGGGAGGAGTGAACGATTCTTGACAACCTGCAAAGAAACACCAGAATTCACTAATAAACACTTTCCTTACTTTCCCTATAGTTCCTTTGCAACACTTCATAGAATCATAGAATCACTTCCCTTGGTTTCATTTCTTCTTGGCCTCTTCCTTAATAATCTTGCTTTGTTTCTACAGCTGGTAGTGAAGTAGATTACTAAAAATTATAAAACTGAGGGCATATAGTGCTTATAAAAATAATACACTCAAATTCCCTTCACAAGCATACTTAACTTTAGAGTCACAGTAAAATCTGACTGAAATAATGGTAGATAATGCTCTGGAAGACATACAAATACATGACTGTTTCATAAGGATCTGTACTACCCTGACATTTTCTGTAATCAGTAAAATATTTCCTGATCCACAGAAGACCTTGCTATAATGATTTCATAGTGCCTGGAAAGACGGCACCTTGTTTTGCTGTTCTGGGGATTATTTTAGCAAATGTTGTTATATATACTGATGTCAAAAATAAGATTTGGAAGAGTTGTACTTTGTATTCCCTGCTCTATTAGATCACAGTGTGGATTTTTACCTCTAAAATAGTAAGAAGATTGATCCCTTCTCAAGTGTATTGTTTACATTTACATAGGAAGTACCACTTACTCATGAAAAAACTAGAGAGTTGTTTTGTTTTTTTTCCCCAGCTATGTGGAGTGGTCTTTTCACTCATTTAACGGAATCTTGGAATAACTTCAAAGGTCTAGATCCAGACTATGTAACATGGATGGATCTCATGGCGAAGCATGGCTACCACACACGGAAGTATGGGAAATTGGACTATACTTCTGGACATCATTCAGTAAGGTAATCAGAGAGGTTCTCCTGCCATGAAGTGGCCAGGAGTGAATAAATCATGTAATGTTCTGGCAAGTGGTTTGATTGAAGTGGTAGTAGCTTTAATTTAAAGGAAATTGTGTTAGAACCTAGCAGGGGTCTGTGCTGCAGCTTTATGCAGAAGCAAGTGTATGCCATACAGATGCATTTTGGCTTTTAGCTGTAGCTGGAAGTTGAATATCAAGACTGGTTTTGCCCAGCATGAATGAAGATTGGTTTTGATCATTGGTACTGCTCCCTAAGTGAAATTCATAAAGCGTTTTTTCCTTGTCTTGAGACTTCCTGGCTTGATTATGGTAGCAGTGTTGGGAAAGCAGAACAAAGAAACATTTAATAATACTTGAATATTAGACTAGGATCACAAAACGTGAAGAGGTTTTTTTTTGAAGGCCGTATGTTTTCACACACTCATGCTATACTTCCTATACTGTGAAGCTTTCTTTAAAAAAACATGACTAGAATTGAAGCAATTTATGAAAAATACTTAAACGTTTAGAGACTTGGCTGCATTGTGTTCCAAAAATAATAAGCATAACGTTTCTGAACAGTTGGGACAAAATATGGTATCTTCCTTCCTAAAAACATAGTTTTTATGAAGATGTACTATCTCCCTTATTAATAATGATGTCCATTCTTGAAATACTCATGAAGAGTAGCTTTTTCTTTTGTATTAAACAGGTTAGAGTTACTTAAAGTTTCCTCACTTCCCTCATTAAAATGAGCCATTGGAAGTTGAAAGGTCGCATTAGTAGTTAATAGTGTGTTGCACTTACACACTGCTTTTTATCTACTACTTCATAAATAGTATGTACTTCAGAATCTGGTCAAAGCAATAATTACCTCCCCAGTTTAAGGCTGTCAAAAAAGAAAAGAAAGCTTTTTACCATTTTTCCATATACCAGTTCCACACTGGAAGTGAAAGATAATTCAAATACAGACTTAGAGCAAAATCTTCATGTTTACTTACTTTACCTGACAGTGTATGTTTTTGTGTACTACTGATGCTTTTCTCTTGTCTCTGTCTGCAACTCTCCTTAGTAACTTAGCATCTAAGTATGAACAGATGGGTGTTCAACCTCTAGTCTTTTGCTTTGATTTTTTTTCCTGAAGACTGCATGATTCTGCATTATTCTTAAAACACTTTTTTCCCAGTAAGAAACAATTACTTGTAAAACATGCTAAGAAGTCATCTGCTGTAGTATTATGCTGATTTTTTGTGCTTGCTTATAGGAACGTTGGGAAAATTTCCTCTCTGGCAAGAAACAACTGAACATTAATATCAATCCCTACAGATGTTTATATTATTGTAGTTTAGACATGGTTTGTTGTGACTGCCTCACGCATTCGTGCTTTTCAGAAAGTAAAGGGTCAGATTTTGTTCTATGTAGTGAAGCAAGATAGCGATGATTCTGTGTGTGCATCTCATTTAAGCGTTTCTAGAATACATGTTCAGTAAATTGAAATTACTCTGAAAAATGAAAAATATCTGCAGTAAGCATAAGCAATATCTTTTACCATTCTTCTGAATCATTTTTGTGCAGAGAACCTTCTGTGTTGTCTAAGTAGTGTACAGTATGCACTCACCCTGACCTTCAGTGAGATAGAAGAAATGTTTCATAACATGGAAATCTGTTTATCTCTAATGTAAAGTCACTCAAAGTTTAAAAAAGAGCAGCTCTAAGTAATTCCAGAAGTTCCTGGCTGTTTGCATGATGACTGGAACACAAAGGTGGCACTGAAGAAAAGGTTGGTTACATATAACTCTGGTTTCTGAAAGTCTTGCTTTCATTTGCCTGAGCTGGAGACCATAGGTGAATTCTGGCTTCAGTACAAAGGCCTTCACATGGGTAGTGCAAAGCTGAAAAAACAGATAGTCCTTAGTTCTCGTTATTGTGTAGGATTTAACACAAAGAAAACCTTAATGTGAGATTTTGTACAGGAGGAACATAATTTTTATGTTGCTTAATTTTCTAAGTTGTCGACTCAGCTAACTCACAATTCGATACCCACAAGTACTGAGATGCATGTTCAGTTGTTCTGCACAGCACTGCTGGCATGGGGCAGGGCAAGGGATGTCATCTGATGAGGTCTGTCCTATCTTGCTGTTGATTGGCAGTGATGGTACGGCATTTCGCATAGGTATTTTGCACTGTTGAGGAGTGAAAACTTGTTATGGTATGACACTTTGCCTTGAAATCTTGCATACGTCAGTCTTCAAGAAGGTAGGGCAAATCGCCGCCTTGTGTCCTTATTTTGGTGCTCGTATTTATTCTCTTTTTCTGTTTGAATAACAGGAAGAGGAATGGCACACAGAGTGCACAATGACCTGGCTGACATCCTGCTTTCAGGACACTGCGGCTAAGTCATCTGTACGGTCCTCTCAATACTGATAGCCCCCTCTTCAGTATTGACCTGTTTCGCTGATGTCATTCATGTTCTTGGCGATTGATGCACGCCGTTGCGTTAACCTTGATCTCATACTTGTTTTCTCTGGTACTCTCACATTTGACTGGTTCTATTGATAGAATTCTAAATATTTTTGTTACTAGTCTCCACAGACAAGAAATGAGGAAATTCAAGGTTTTTCAGTGGAGTCGCAGTCACGAACTCTGGTTGTTTCTCATTCTGCCACATACAGATTCAGCTACTTTAGTGACAGGGTTCAAGTCACACAAACAGAAATTACAAAGTGACCATATAGTCACATCATGTTTGCATAGCTGGTGGTCCCCTGAAGCTAAATTCTTAGGCACTTCAAAGGTGACAGAAAAAACTGCAAAGTCTGTGGTGGTGTGATTTTTAATTGTCTTTTGTCCTAGGCCTTTATTGTACATCTTCACCTGGTGCAAATTTTTGATGCGTTTTTTCCTAACTTTCGTAACAGTTTGAGATCTGTACTTAACAGAATCTAGCTCTTACTGTTACTTGAATAAATGTGGGTAGGGTTTGAGAGTAAATGAAAATAAATGCATGGTTAGCCAGCCTTTCTGTGCCTACAGGAGAGGAATTTGAAAATGGCAGTTTATACAGCTTTTAATGTAAAAAATGAAAACTGTAAATACAGAGAAATGTACATATCGTTCGCAGCATGGCATCTGTGCAGGCATTTAAAAACCCTCAGTAGCCAATTAAGTAATCTGTACATAGTGTAGGAGAGTTACAACAAAGGTTCCCACTCATTGTGGGGATAATTAAAATGTTCTGCCGTTCTAATTTCTTGTTAAAAAGGAGATGCGAAGGGATGTGGGACAGTTAGCTAGCGCAGGATGAGTGGTAGGTTCAATGGAGACCAGCTTATTCCAAAGAAACCAAATTGACAGGACACAGCAGGCAGTATTATCTCTTTAGAAACCTTTCTTAAGCACGTATGTTGTTTCTTTAAACAACAAAACCACCACAGCTCCCTGATCCCGTTGCATTTGCTTTGTCTTAAACTACTGCAAATGGTGCATTGCTGATACAAATCATCTCTGTAAATAAGGAAGTTTACGTATCTTAAGAATACAAATACATAGTGAAATATGCTAAGTATCCATTTGAATGTGACTTTCTCATAAGATTCATAACTGTAGATTAACGATACTTGTGGAAAACAGCTTCTATGAAGCGCATTTGAAGAAATGTGCTAACAGAGAGGAAGAGCTGGATATTCAGCGCCCAGACTGTTGAACTCGTGAAGCCTCTGCTTCCTGTCAAAAACACTCCATGTGTCCTTTTCAATATTGGTGGCTGTCCTACACTTAAAATTTAAAATAGATGTAGTTACTGACTGTCATAAAATTACCTTCACCTAGGTTGATAATGTTGGTTGCTCATTAAGGTTTTCTTCAATGTTACATTGTTTTATTCCCATCCTTTATTTATCAGCTTTTTCCCATTGTATGGTTACTGGTGGAGTACTATCTGCTAGCAAAGGAGAGATGCTCCCCCTTCATTCCCATTGAAAGTGTTGAAAATCAGAATTAATTTCTGAAGCCTTTAAATAATTAACTGTCAAGTCGTTGCTCTTTCCTTTTAAATTGAAGATTTGAATCTAGTATTTTCCCCTCTTTCAGCTCTCCACCTGGCCTTTTCAAGATTATTATTTTGGCATATCTTTTCCTCCTCCTCTGCTGGAGGATTAGTTTTCCTCTTGGATGTGTTAAAACGTCTCCTGTGTTGCTCCAGAATGTGGAAAGGGTCTGAAGTGGAATTTTTGGGTTGGTTTGTTGGGTTTTTTGTTTTTACTTTTGGGGGGTTTGTTCTTGTTTCTTAACTGGATCCTAACCTCAATCTGATTGCATAGTCAGACTGGTTTATGGCCTACATAATAATTTTTTCTGTATAAGTCAGTATTATGACATTAGATGTAATTTCTCTCTGTCTCTCTCTCTCACACACACCCCCGTCTACCATCATTTAATTTTAATGTTTATGAAATAGAATTTCTCTATAGGCCATCTAGCTACCTTAATTTGTTCTAAGTAATTTGTTTAAGGCTACTTACCTTGAAAGTGTGAGCCTAAACAAAGAGTTCAACTGTAATAAAACTGTTGTTACAGACAGTTCTGAATAGTTTTTCCAGAGGTTTAAAGTGAACTGATAAAATTCCTATGGGGACAAAGCTGGTTACATGTTCTTTAAACAGTAATAATGCCGTGGTTTAATGAAAGTACATGATCAAGCCTTGAGTAGTTTCATATCTTCTTTTATCATTTCTTTGGTCATATTGAAATTACCATGAACAACACGAAGATGAGTCAAGGTCTTACTGGGATATTTCACCCCTGCTCTTCTTCATGGCAGTTGTGGTGTCATTCACTCTGGCAAAGAAACAAGGACATGTGCAGCTCAGATTTCTTGGTGTTTTACAGAGGCAGTAACTGTCATGATATTAGAAAATCTGTTCTAAAAATATTTTATCATTAAAGTGTTGTCTTTTTTTTCCCCTTCATGCTTTCTTCCTACATACTTCTCCCCTGTTATTCCCTTTTCTTGACAGGGTTTATCAACTATATCAAAAGCCATTGTACAAGATAAATCACTCTTACAGATTTTTGTTGCAAGTGATAGCGTTTAAAAATATTGTAGTAGTACAGTCCAAAGCCAGAACATTGCTTCTAAAGGCAACGTCTCCAGACGAGTTATTTCCCGCAGGACTTTTTCAAATAACAAAAATCTAAGGCCCTCTTTAGCAGCTAAACAGTGTGTGAATCCATGCCAGAATAGGGAGCAGGGTCAACAAGATGGAGATACTGTTTCTAAACGTTCTTTTGTAAATGTGAGAATAACCATTCTGACATGAAGTTAGAATAAAAAAGAAGGTTCAGAAGCAGAAAAGCATGGCTAAAGCTTTTGAGGTGAAAATAGATGTACAATAGCTGTTGATCAATTGAATAACAATTCATCTTTCTGTAGAAAGTGCAAATAGGCTGCAGCTAAAAAAAATATGTTCTTCAGGAATTCTTAACTCTTTCTACTTGGAGGAAAAGTGAAGGAAACATTTTCCACTGAGTATGTATCTTGTGTATATATTTTCAGTAACCGCGTGGAAGCCTGGACTAGGGATGTTGATTTCCTGCTCCGGCAAGAAGGAAGACCCATGGTAAATCTTACTGGAGATAGGAAGCATATAAGAGTGATGGAAGCAGATTGGCAAAATACTGATAAAGCAGTAAATTGGATAAAGGAAGAAGCTATTAACCTTACCCAACCGTTTGTTCTTTACTTGGGACTAAATTTACCACACCCATATCCGTCACCCTATGCGGGAGAAAATTTTGGATCCTCTACATTTTTAACATCTCCCTATTGGCTTGAAAAGGTATGTGAAGATGAAAATGAAACATGAATTTATTTATAACTGTATTTATTATGAACAGTGTTTTATTCCTCACTTGATTTTTCAAATCAGACCCAGTTTTGATATTTCGGTAGACTGTAAGAAATTACTTAGATGAAATGTTAGATTTCTGCTATAAAGCTGAGCAAATAGAAGTGGAGAATTTTTCTCTGTTGCAGGGTCGTTAGCAGTGGTCAGTGAATCAATATGGAAATTTGGAGTTCAGTGGCTAGAAACATAATAAACGGAGAATGAAGTCACTGCTATACTCAGCTGTAACTTTTTTTCCGTAATGGTCTGAAGTTCATTGTTTATAACGTTCCATATTGTGCTTGTTATAAATGATGCTATATGTAATCATTTTCTCTGAGTTTCATAGTGAGAGATAAACTTTTCCTACAATGTGGACTTAGAACATGAAGTAGTAAGACACGACAGAAGTGTTTCTTCTGCTAACTTCTTTCCGTGCTCCTGCAGCTTTTCAGCGTTACGTCCATATGTGGAAAGCTAACAGATAGCACTCCCTCCCAAAGAAGTAGTAAATGTTTTTCTCTCTCTTGTGCCATATCTGTCAGTATGATAGAAATGCATTACAACAGCTTTCACTGCATAAAGGCATTAAGATTCTCTACAACTGAAGAACTGAGAATGGGGTTTGAAAAGACGTCACACTTCAGAAAAAAAGATATGCAATTTATATAACTGATTTGGTCTTCTCTACAGGGGAACTGTAAAATCTCTATCTAGGTGCAACAAAAATACAAGGACTTAGAAAAAAAGAATATGCAGATTAAGGTTGGGAGATGCGAACATCTTTGTAACAGTGAGGGTTCTGGGTTCCTCTAGGAATGGTGAGAAGTTTGGGGAGAGGAAGAGCATGGGGAAAGAAACCTTAGTTTGCAAAAGCAAGATTAGCTTGGATATTAAGGAAAACTTCTAGGTGCTAATTGCTGGGCTAGACATGTCTTGGGAAGTGGGGGTACCTTTTTGTCAAGTCACAGAGTTATAACATCTGTGACAAATTTTTGTTATCCTTAATCCAGTTAGAGTAGTTACACTCCATAGTTTGCTGAGGTCCTTTCCACCACTACATATATATATGTGATTACGTGAACCATGTATTACCATGTATTGACCATTGTCTGATTCTTCTGAAATCTATCTGTGTCTTGGCCATGGAAGAAGCAGTCTTTGACAATGACAGAAACCAATCTTGTGATTAATCTATCAATTGATCTTCTGTTTGATCAATCTTGTGATTGATCTAGGTGAAGAACTTGAGTTGTATATTTACTAGGAAGCTAATATAGAACAGAGTATCAACACAGTGTGTTTATGAAACCCTGTGTTGCTAAGCAGGTGGTCCCCTGTATTTTGCAGAAGCCGGGACTTTTTCGGGGCATGTGGCTTCTTTTCTAGCTATGAATTACAACAGACAAAGGGATTATGACTTTCTGAATCCTTAAAACGAGGTTGTAGTCCTATAGAGAAAGGTTCAGTCTTCTGAAGAATTGTGGATAGAGAGGGACACATTTTGCTCCCATTGGATTTTAAGCAACTAATAAATACCGTTAGGGGAGTCTAAAATGTGACTTTTTGTAGCCAGGGACTTTCAGAGATAGCTACATGACTGAAGCAGTTGTCTGCCATTGTTTTATCTCTGTGATTTCTTCTTGCAGCCTATTTTCTGTAGAGCTTAAGGAAACTGAGGTTTTGGCATGTTTGTTTGACTGTTACAGAGCTGGGTTTTATCCCTATGGTGTGGCACTTCAACTTTTGCTGTCTTACCAGCTGTTTAGATTACTTAATACACCTGCTGGGTAACTCAAGAGAGAATATTGGCTGTTGTGGGAGGTGGAGCTCTGTGGGTACTGCAATACATGGCTGTAACAGCACTCATGATCAAAGGTACCGTGCTCGAGAGATAGATGCTAGGCTAGCAGATTGTCATGGTTTTACCCCAGCCGTTGGCTGGGCACCACGCAGACGCTCGCTCAGTCCCCCTCATCGGAAAGCGGGGAGAGAATCAGAAGAGTGAAAGTGAGAAAACTCCTGGGTTCAGATACAAGAATTTAATCAGTGAAGCAAAAGCCGCATGCACAAGCAAAGCTAAACCAGGAATTCATTCCCCACTCCCCATGGCAGGCAGCGGTTCAGCCATCCCCAGGACAGCAGGGCTCCGTCACGTGTAACGGTGACTTGGGAAGACAAACGCCATCACTCCGAACGCCGCTGCCCCCCCTTCCACTTCCCCCCAGCCCCTTACAAACCGAGCATGACGCCATATGGTATGGAATGTCCCTTTGGTCAGTTGGGGTCAGTGTCCTGTCTGTCCCCTCCCAACTCCCCGCACACCCCCAGCCATCCCACCGACGGGGCGGTGCGAGAAGCAGAAAAGTCCTTGGCTCTGTGTGAGCATCGCCCAACAACAGCAAAAACATCTCTGCACTATCACTGCTGCTTCCAGCACAGATCCAAAACACAGCCCCATGCTGGCTGCTGTGAAGGAGATTAACTCTCTCAGCTGAAACCAGGACACAGATCCCCAGACAGCTCTTACCTATCCATGCCACACCTTGGGGTAAAACTAAATTGGGTTCAGCAGGGTGCAGGGGCGGATTTGGTCTGATTGCTTTTGTGCTGCCTGGAGCCCCTTGGACAGTAAGTGTCTCAGTGATGGTATGAGGAACTAGCCCATGTGTGGGGCTAGCCCAGGAGTGGAGCTGGGGCTGCAGCCCTGGGAACGTGCTGCACAGGCACCAGAATTGCTGTGCCATAATCTAGGCCTCAGCCTTGTTAGAGAAGATTTTCAGAGGTAAATGAGAGCAACAGGTGTGGGTTTATTGTTTAATAAATTTAAGATTTCCATACTGAGATTACGTCATCTCTGCGTTGTGATAATTTGTGCTTGAAATCTACAGTATAGAAGTGATTAACTCTGTTAAATGTAGCACTCACTTAAGGGAATGCTTACAAGTATGACTGCCTAGTCTACATGTCTGTGTCGAACGTTGAGGCTCTAAAGCTGGTACTGCAGCAGACAATATCTCTGAGCATCCCAGTTTGAATATACAAATCCAGCATTATTTGTATTTGATTAGCTCCTATTTTTTCGTTTCAAACTGATCTCACACTTCTTTAAATGGATTAACATCTCTAGAAACAAATAGAAAAGTATTAGAAAATTGGCTAATGTAGTTAATTTGTTTTAGCAAGATGTCAAGGCTTGTCATCCACTGTCCTACAGACTTTACCAGACTACAAATTTCCGTGGTGTTCTGTAGGCTCAAATAATACCCTGTCTTTCTGATACATACCATTTATAGTTATCCTATTGTTAATGAGAGACTATGCCAACACTTATGTACTTACTCTAGAGTACAGTTCTAGAAGGTTGTTCTGTGGTATCCCTCTTAAAAAATGTATCAGCTGGTAAAGCACATATTTCTGGCTTCTAGCCTTATTTTCTAGCTGATATTTGTAGCACGCTTTTAAAATTACTTGATACCTGTGGAAACAGGGGAAGTATAGAGTATAGAGTAGGGAGCAGTACCATGTAACAGATAAGCAGCTGGTGTTTCTTGGACCACAAATTGAGAACTGTGAATTTATGCTAAGAAGTTTCAAAGTAAATCTGTTTTTTTTTAAAAACATAGTTGTTTAATTCAGTTGCTAAAGTAATATTAATTTCCTCTTATTTTTAGGTAACTTATGAAGCTATTAAAATTCCCAAGTGGTCTTCTCTTTCAGAGATGCATCCAGTAGACTATTACTCATCTTATACCAAGAATTGCACAGGAGAATTTACAAAGCAAGAAGTGAGAGATATTAGAGCATTTTATTATGCTATGTGTGCTGAGACAGATGCCATGCTGGGTAGGTAATGTTTCATTGTACAGTGGGTTTTGTGGTTCTGATTTTTATTTTTTTTTTTAAGAGAATAGAGCTGGTGGTCTGGGGTGAAAAAACAAACCACGGTTCAGATCTGGGAGTAAGTTACATGGATGTTGCTTAAGCAGTCTGTATTGATCTATATTAATAACTGGATAGGCTTTAAGGCTATTGCAAGGTGAATTCAGAGCACTCTGAAAAGTAATCACAACCACGAGTCAGAGACCCTGTAAAAGGCCAGTAACTGCAGCAAAACATTGCTTGACCCATGTGCAAGAGGAGCAAAATACTCCTTGATTAAGTGCTAACTGAAATAATGGAAACAATTATTAAGAGGACAGACTGGTAAAGCAAAACTGGAAGGAAAGATACATTTTAGGGCATAAGCAGTTTCCTTGGAGATTGATTTGAAATGCATAGACTGGGTGATAGCTATTATGCATAGAATAAACAATAAGGTTACCTTTGAAGTCTCACTTAGCAGCATATTATTGAAAGTTAAGAAGAAAAAAAATTAATTAGGCATTCAGAATTCTTCTAGTTTGCAGTAAGGTCTACATACATAAAAATTATAATGCAAATTGGTCTTCATTTACAGTATTTTATTTCTTAATTTGAAAAGTGACCGTGAAAGAACAAGAATTTCTTTGCATTCTAATATGAAATTCACGAATAAATAAGCTAATCTTTTTAGCGATGTTAGAATGATAAAGTAATTTGACAGAATTACTCTTACATATTTTATGAAAGAAAAGAGATCACCAGGATCGTGACTGTTTCAGGGAATGAAGGTATTGCAAAGTAACTGCAATTAATTTGGAAATGTATTTTAAGATTTTTGCTAGTCTGTTTAAGCGAAGATGACCTTAGTATTTTAACGTTAAAGATGTGCAAGTGCTTTGCTTAATTACCGACTTCATTGATCTTGGCCCTGTCTTTGTTGCACAAATGTATGTGCAAGGGGCTCCTCTGGGTGTACAGGCACTGGAGGGAGAAAATTCCACTGATTACATGGAAGGTGGATAGTGTCAGGAGCCCTTCACCCTAAATGTTGTGTCAGGGCTTCTGCTGACCTATTTTACTGCTCTTGAAATAACTATTATTAGTCATGCTAGGAACTAAACAGAAGTGGCGACAGCAAAAATGCAGCTCATCCTGTGGTGCATCCTTGCCTTTTGAAATCTCTGTGGTTGTTGTTCAGTGCCCTCCACACTTCACTGGGAGCCAGACCCCTGCAACTCATTGACAACAGTACGTTATTCCGGACTGAACGCTTTGGGCTCTGCCTTCTGCGGCAGAGAGGCGAGTCTCCAACCCTTTGGCCTAGGATTCATCAGGCTTCGCGTGCTGCTTTGCAGGTACAGAAGTTGGAAGAAATGCTTTGAACATAGCCTTTTCAGTATCTTTTTCTTGTTGCAGGTGAGATTATTTCAGCTCTGAGAGATACTGGGCTTCTTAAAAAAACAATCGTTATATTCACTGCAGATCACGGAGAACTTGCGATGGAACACCGGCAGTTCTACAAAATGAGCATGTATGAAGGAAGTTCCCATGTTCCTCTTTTAGTTATGGGGCCAGGCGTAAAAGAACAGCAGCAAGTGCCAAATGTGGTGTCTCTCGTGGATATATATCCTACTATGCTCGGTGAGTTAAGTCATTCAAATGAATTTTTTTTTCCCCAGTTACTGCTGTTATTATGCTATTGTGTTATAGTCAGAATTGCGTCTCCACTTTGTGAGGCAGTATAGTAGCACAACAGGAGATAGCAATTTATCTGTGGAGCATACATACTCTACACAAAATGCAAAAAATGAATGTAAAAATTAAATAAAGGGACTGATGATGTTCCTTATTGCTGTTACTGTCATGAACATAATTACAGTGAATGATTATATATAGGATTATTTTTTTAAAAAAGAAGATGATAAAGAACAATCGGATATGGTTTAGATGTGAATAATCCTTGCTAGCCTTCATACCTAAACTCTACTGTAGAAATTGCAGTGTAAATGCGACCAGAGATGAGGTTAAACCTGAAAGGATGGCATCTTCATTAGCTTATCAAAGGAATGTCCTTTACGAAGGGTCATGTGGAAGAAACATGATAAAGACTTTGCATAGGAAATGTGCAATTGATCTGGTCAGTCATAATAGGATGTGAGGATGGATATCCATTATTACCTTGGGTATGGAAGTATTTATTATGGGGCAGAGAATCAAATAAAAAGGACTGATACCAAATTACTTAATACACAGATGGAAATTACTTTTAAGAGTGAATTTTTGAAGTTACCTGTGATAAATCATACAAGAGATGAGTCTAAACGGTAGGTCAAGTCACCATTCAAGGGTTTATGTGGGATCTTTTAGGCTACCAGTTAGAAAAGTGTTCCTTACAAGGCAGTCTGCAAAGCTTCCTCATTAAGAAGTGTGACATGTACATTGCAATCACCTGAGAGAATGCGGGACAGTAGATAAAAATATTTTTTTTTTACTTCTAGCAGTAAAAGCCAGTGAAAAATCCTTTTGTATATTGTTCTAAGTTAATGTTCTGAAAACGGAACAGAAGATATTTATCTACCTGTCTCAAAACTTTTGAAGCAGTTATCCAGTTGAAAATAGGATGTAATCTCAGTAGTTTTCCCTTACAGATTCTGATGTCAGATCTTTTTTATATATATGTGTATATATACATTTAATCTGGTTTAGGTATAATCCTTATATAAGTTGTGATATTACATGGAAAGAGTAACAAATCTGTTTTTTTCTTCTTTATGCCTTTTCCCCAAATAACATAATTGATCAGGTGGTTTAACATCCTTCCTTCTTGTTCTCTTCCTCCGTTGTTTTTGTCTTCCCAGAACTTTGTGTTTATAAGTCCTTTCCTTCTGTTCTGGCAGTTCCCCTTTCCTGTAATCTGAATGTCAGAAAAGGCACATACATCAGGATGAAAGTGAAAACATGAAGAATCATCTCTGTCATCTATTATCTCTTCAGGCTGTATGCTACTGCTGACTAGTGAGGAAACAGATTTCAAGTCTTTTTTTGTGATCAATGTAATCCCTTTGCTTTGCGTTGTCTCAAGGCAATACTCTCTCTTTAAAACACCATCCAAATGCTTTGCTCAGTACTTCCTCCTCCTTTACTGACTTTGAAATTAGGTGCACCCTACAGCAGGTGTGGTACAGATGGTTTGATTCCAGCAGAACCTGTGAGATATGGATAGTTTAGCCAGGGATGCAACAGCTCTTTCATTTTTGAAGAGGATGTAGCAGAACCTTTCCTCCAGACAGCACTGGCTTTGTGTGTCTGGATGGAAGTGCCTTCGGATCCCTGTTGAAAAAGCAAGAGCTGCTGAAGGCACCAGCATGGAGCCTTCTTTGCATGTGGAGAACGCAGTTACTGTAATTAATAGCATTACTAGTTTAGGATGACAGAAAAGGAAGGCCTATACCCCTTTTTCATTTTTTCAAATGTAGTTCAAGTGTTTGTTCAAGTTTTTAGCCCACACACTAGAAGCTAGTGGATTTCCATGTTACAGGTCTTCCTAGCGCTTAGCCAAATGCTGGACTTTTTATTTGCTAGAGGAAGGAGTACGGATCAATGACAGATATGTAAACTGTAGAAACAGAGGAGAAAAAGGAAGATATGTGCTGAAAATATCACCTGTGGGCAATCTGCATGTGCTGGGTATCAGCACTTGGCGTAAAACAGAAAATAAAATACTAACACAGTGCTTTGTGAAATGGAAATCATTGAATTTTGAGTGACTGTATGCTATGTTCAGTAGGGTGATTAAAAATAGCAGTACTGTCATAGCCTGGGTTTAGGGCATGCTGAAGTTTAGATGACATCCATGGGATTCTCAACTGTTTTTCAGAATGTCTCTGAGAGATCTTTGCAGCCTCTTAATATTGACCTGATCTTGGGGAGCTAGAGACACTTGTGATGTAAGTTGATAATGAGGAGCTTATTCAAGTTAGAGCATCTTCTAGGGGCCATCTAGTAGGCTACAGAGTCATCCAGTGTTTTCCATGTGTGCACTGTGTTGATATCACCTCTGATACCATCTTTACCTCCAGCCCTGCCAGAGGAACAAGCGTTTCTCAGTTTCCCCACCAGGTATTGATGCTAACCATAATGGCCACGTTGTACAGAGTGCTTTGTTATTCACTGGTAAAGAATGCTAGATAGGAGTTTAGCACCACAGTTATCAAAGAAATAAATGGTCAGACCATGTTCGATATGGAGCTTCTGTGGTCCTTTCATGCTGTCACAATCTCTCCCTCTTTCCTCAGGCAGTCAGAGCAGAAGGGAAGGCTATAAAACCAGGATTTTAAAATTAAAAAAGCACCACCTACCACTGGAGGCTCTTGCAATTGCTTTTAACATCCATTAAAGGCTGACTTAGACATAGCTGTCACTGCTTCTGATCAAGATGGTGGGCAGCTGACCTTGAAAAGTTCATTAAGGACATTTTTTTACTATTATTTGTGTATTTTTGGGTTCGAGTGTTATAGAAGGAGAATAATTAAAAATGCATGTTTTATTATTGTAATAGCATTCATGTTCAGACACCTGTAACATCACATTAGGCTTTTTGAATCACAGCACCTGCAGCAGCATTTTGACTTTGTGTGTCTTTGCTTAGATATAGCAAGAATTCCCATCCCGCAGAACCTCAGTGGGTATTCTCTTATACCGCTGCTACATGGAAAGGCAGAAAATGAAGTGTCATCCAAAGGGCCTCGGCCCTCCTGGGTGTTGAGTGAGTTCCATGGATGCAATGTGAATTCTTCCACATACATGCTTCGAACTGGCAAGTGGAAATATATCACGTACTCAGATGGCCGTTCAGTGCTTCCCCAACTGTTTGGTATGTTACAACTGGTGTGTCCTACCTGACTGGTTAATTTACTCAAATGCAAATTGACTCTTAACTGACTTTCTGTTTGTTCCAGACCTTTCTGACGATCCAGATGAGCTAACAAACGTTGCCATAAAATTCCCAGTAACTCTACATTCCCTGGACAAAATGCTCCGCTCTATAGTAAATTACCCAAAGGTTTCTTCTTCAGTTCAGAGGTATAACAAAAGACAGTTTATCAATTGGAAACAAAGTTTAGGTCAGAATTATTCAGATGTTATTGCAAACCTTAGGTGGCATCAGGACTGGTTGAAGGAACCAAAAAAATATGAGAATGCAATTGACAAGTGGCTTGGTCAGATTAAGTAAATAAAAACAACCTGGATTTAATGTGACTGAGGATAGGAAAACATTCTGCATTTGTAACACTATGCTGTATTTCAAGTGTTAGGATTTCTGTCTTACATAAGCTGTTGAAAGCAGTGATGCCCAAACAATTACCACGTTGTGTTAGAAAGCCAAAAGTGTTTTATATAACTGGCCAGCACAACACATCTAGGTTTTTACATGTTATAACTCTGTAATACTTAAGTATACATAGGAGAGGTAGTACCTAAGTACTGATTGCATGCATGGAGTATTTAGCTGGTTGCAAAAATGCAGAGTATTAAGCATTGGAACTCAACGGGAATTTCCATTTCTAAGGACAGACTAAAGCAAGGATTGCAGAATTTTGTGTAGTCTGGTGAAATGTGCTGGAGTCCACTTTCCATCAAGATGGATTTTAAGTCCACTGTGAATACACATCATACACCTTTGGAGAAGCTATAGCAGTTAAAATATGATCAGAAAGTTAACGACTAGTATTGGTCTGAATGTGGATGCAGTTTATTCAGCTACTGACTGTGTCAGTATTCCTGTTTTATACGTGATTGACACCATCTTTCCAACATCTGTCTTCTAACCTCGCTTCTGGATCTGGTACTTATCACTCCTTGCTGTTTAATATTTCATAATGTACATAGGCTGGTGATTGAACTTGTGTGCACGTGAAGAGGAATCACATCTCTGGTCACTGTTGGGGTTTGAAAAACCAAAACCAACCCCTGACCAAACCTGTGAGTAGAGCAGTTCTCTGAAAAGTGATAGTGTGATTTTTGTAGCGTAAGATGAAAACTGCTTGAATAGATCTTCATCAGGCAGAGGTAAATTGTGCAGGTGAATGTTTTGATGTGCATCAGTGAGTGGAGAACCGGAAGCTGAAGTGTATACAGAGGGGATGCAGTTGAAGCTTGCAGAAAAAGTTAAGGTAAAAATAATCTTTCATATTTTTCCAGGGATCTGACCAAAAAAAAAAGACAAACCAACAACCCAGAACCAAAACCAAAACGTTTTTGGAAGAAGTTAAGATTTAGCTAGTAACTTGTAACTTCTGGTTAAGGAAAAAGGTAATCGTAGCAGTACCTACATTTGCTTATTCCTGATCACAGTTGTTGCTGCTATAGTAACAATTCAGGGTGACATTATACTTCATATCTACATGCTTTCTGGAATCTGTAATGAAATACTCAGCAGTAGCAGTAAGCTAGTAAAAACAAACGTGAAAATTACATGTATTTTCTAATGGCTAAGCATTCTATATGCATTTTGTAAACTACTCAACACACCAGAATTAGGTATATATTTATGAATATTTCAGCTGGTTTATATTTTTGTGTTCATAGAACCCTATACTACTTACTGCTACGGTAGCAATTTTTCCTCTTTTTTTGATAGGTTAGGAGCAAACCGGTAGTCAAAATAAACTTCCAAATGCTGTAACACATGTAATTATCATTCTTGCTAAAATGAATTCAGATAGTTATGAAATCATTTCAATGAAGAACACATTTTAGCAGTGTAACGTAAACATGAGTAAAGAAAAATAAATATATCCATATGAAGGCTCATTCAGTAGGGAAAGTAATAAATAAATTGATCACTGTCCAGAGGTCTGGACAGAAGGCAGCATGTTGTACAGAATATAGTACAATAAAGTCATGGTGAACTGGCTGTGTTTTGTGTGTGTCTTTTTTTTAATGACCGAATGCTTAAAGAAATTACTGGGGAAAGTTGTATTGTGTCAGTGTCTTTCTTTAAAGGCAGAAACTTTCAAGGTGTACGTCTTTGCAAGTGTTAGGCTTACAAAAGCGCAGTTTGTGATCCTCTGTGAAATGGGAAAAACAGACTTCTTAACACGATTCCTTGCAGCAGCTTCTGTATCGCAGGCTGCCCAAAGACGCCCAGCGCACTGGGGCAGGTTTCCAGATCTCGCAGGAGACCCCAGGAACGTGCCAGTTCGCGAGGTGGGGACGCTCCCTCGCAGGGTGGTACCGTGGCCGGTGAGCCAGCCGGGAGCAGGCTGTGATCCCGTCCCAAGTCAGTGTGTCTGGTGTACCAGTTCTTTCTGTGTCTAGTCTCCATAAAATTCTTACTTAAAAAGAAAACACTGACTTTGTTGAAAGTAAAACTTTGACCCTTGCAAGTTGTTTATTATTTCTGTACAAACCTTTGTTCTGAGGAGTTAGAAGGAAGGAAGGCATAAGCCTCCTAGTGCCTTCCTGCCTCCGTTTGCCACAACAATCTACCTGTGCTAGTACAGCAGTGAGCTCATTTAACTCCAAAACATTTAGCTTTTAACGATGTGGTCATACTCAGTTAGTTACACTAACGCACCTGCATCACCGTAACACATCAGATGAGGTTTGCAACGTGCAAGGTTGGCCAGCTGACAAGATTTCTGGTTTTGGATCCTGCTGAGCGAGTTACACAGTGTGAGTGCTGGAGAGCGACTGGGCTGAAAGGGAGAGGGCAGGCTGGCATGCGAGTGGGTTCACATTACTCACTAGGGGCAGCCAGGTCACGCAGCCCCCGGAGATTCACCCGAGACTACGGGGGACATTGGCCTGCTGGGCTTCTGCACCGTTCTTTTATACAGAGGCAGGAGAGGTATCACGGTCCTGATGAACAAAAATGGGAATTACTTGTGTAAACACAAGGTCCTCGTGGTCACTGGGGAGGTAAGAGACTGCCACTGTCAACGTGACAACAAGTGCCATGAAAATAACCGTCCGCCACCGTTCTCAGGGTAACTAGCCTGATCGGTAAGAAGAAGATCTGGGGGAAGTCTAGGCTTTGAATGTGCTTGGGCAGCAGCCTAGCTGATCTTATTTTAAGCGATCTATGGGCATGCAGCCTAGATAAAATTACTGTGTTAGGTTCACAACTGGCTAAAATCAAGCTGGGTGGTAGGTAGCAAAAATTAAAAAGTGGAAAGGCTGATCAAATAAGGTCTACAAGAAATTGATGTAGTACTGTTTGGTGCTTTTTTAATAATTTCAGTGCAGGAGTAGGCACTTCTTATTGAACATGAGAAAATGCACCCTGGGAGAGCGACTGGCACTTCTGGGGATAGGCTAAAATTCAAAGTAGTCTTAATTACCTGAAAATATTATATGAAATCAATCAGGTAAAATTCATCATGGATTAGTCAAAGGTCAAAATAAAAGGGGGAAAAATAGTAAAACGGTGATCAACAAACTGTCTAGGCTGCAGTTTTGCAGAAGCAGAAAAAGCCCCACGTGCCTGGAGATTTTAGGGAACCAGGAGCAGAGTGTGAATCAACAACGTGATGTGGTGACGAAGGAAACAAGTGACGTTCCAGGGTGATTAAAGGAGTGTTGTATGTAAGACACAAGAGGCAATTATTTTATTATTATTAACACTAGTGAATCCTCGGGGTATTGTCTTTGCTTCATGGTTTTTAAAGATGTAAACAGATGAGAGGATTTGGAGCAAAATAGTATAAATAAGGTATTTGTGAATCATACAATTGGGTTTATTCCAGCTGTCAGAGAAGCCTCGACAAGTCCTCAGCTGTGAATAAGGCTCGTGTAAGAACACGGCAGGCGCTGCCCCTGAGAGTGGAAAAAGGAAAGTCTGTGTTTTTCAGGCAGGTCTGTTCTGATGAGCTATTTGGAGGAAAAAAAGACCTGTAATTCGTTTTACTACAGTCTGTCAGAAGCCATCTAAACTCTGCCACTGGAATTTATTAAAGATAAATTGAAAACACTCGCTAAGAGTGGCTGCGGTAAGTGCGACCCTGCGGTACATCAGGGCGCAGCACCGAGTGCCCCGTGGATGCTCCTTGCGGCCCCTGTCTGCCTGCTGGTCGGGGATTTAGGCTTCACCACTATTTATTTCTTACAGAACAACGTTCCCTCCCATTTGCACAGCACTCGCCTGTATAAAAACCCTGTAGCAGCAGCAGTAATTACGGGTAGACATGAATTACTGTAATGAGGTTCGGTTAAAACGTGCCACGAGGTCACTGTTTTCGGACTGTTGGTGACTTCTCAGAAAAGTCACCTGAAGCCTGACTGCCTCGGAGGCAGCTGGCTGGGACTGAGGTGCTACCTCTGCCTGCCCGGCAGCAGCTGGGACCTTTGCGAGTGACCTCGGCACAACGTGGGCACCCACGGAGCCAGTTCTGATACAAGACGTGCTATCTACGGGAGAGAGTGAGGCGTGGAGAAAGGGTTATTGGATAGGTTGGTGAGAGCCAGATAGCAGGGATTTAATTAGCCTGAAGTCTTGTGTCGTGAAGCAGTGCCGACTTGCTACCCAGGACGAGCAAGAAAAGGCTCTGCTGAAGAGCCAGCGAGACCCTGCGCAAGTAGTAGCCTTGCCCTGAACCAACCTGCCTGCTTCCCTGCCTGCGCAGCATTAGCGAGAGCCTGAGTGCAGGCACGCTGCTGCAGGCTGCGAGAACTGCAAAGCCCCACCTGGCAGTTTCTCCTGAAAGCAGATGTTGCTGCTGAAATGCTGTGAGCTGCTGAAGCCTGCGCAGACAGCCACGCTGTTCCCCGCGCTGTTGGACCTGCACAGAAACTACGGCAGGGTCTTCGGGGGAGAAACAGCTTCACGCGGTCACAGCGTGAACACATTTTAATTTGTGTTCAGCATCTGGGACTTGCTGAGAGCGTCAGTCGGACTGGGAATCTACCGTGGCAACCAGATGCAGAGACGCAGGTGGACCTGCCACTCCATCAGGTATCGGCGAGGTCCCTCCCGGGTCCGACCACGGCATCTGACACGGCTCCCACCTACAGGTACAGAGCTCTCGCTGTTACCCACTCTGCTTTGCTGATCGTTTTCATACATGTGAGCTGTCATCAACATATCGAGTGTATTGATATGCATATGCTACTAGCTATAAACATTGCACTTCATTCGTGCCCAGTCCTACCAAAATAGAGCCTTCGTATGTCAGAAAAATGTAGGTTAGGCTTAATTTGTAGTGTCAACACAACAGAAAATGTTCAGCTGGTGAAGTGGGTGTAATGGAAATCCTGCAAATAAAACTGGAGCTAAATGAGAATGATACGGTCTCAGTGCAGTGTTCCTCCATCGCCCTGCCTGAAAACATGCCAGGCAGGGATAAATGTAACTGTTTTAGTTGACTTTTGCCATGTTTTACACACATGCATCCCATTGCAGTGTGCCTGTTACAGCTCGGTGTGTACAGCTAATTAGTTAACTAATGCAAGAGTTGCACCAGCCCACCCGAAATTAAACGGTCACATCCATACTTTTCTAGTGGGTTTAAACAACAGTAACCACAACAACAGGAGTAATTTCTTGGACCGATCAGTTTTATTTCTCGATGAGGTATCACGAAATTCACAAAGTGCACAAAATACTCATGAGGCTTTGCAGGGATTGCAGGTGAAAGTCGGGCTCTGAACGGGAACAACACCGAGGCAGTTTGCATAGCAACCGCCGTCCTGCTGACTTTGCCCTCTTCCATAAGCGTGTTTGGCACGAAAACTCACCAAAAGCAGCAAAACCACAAATAAGAGACAATGTATCCCCAAAGCTCAGCCAGCGCTACGGCACAGGACTTGGGGCACGGCCGTGCGGCAGCCCGGGCGCTCCCCCAGCGCACAGCCCCGGCCCGGCCCCGCTACAGCCCGACTTGGGACGGACCGGGACGGCGGCTGCCTCCAGCGCCGGGGCGCCGGGGACCGGGATGCTGCGCGGTCCGGG
>VWZZ01005515.1:0-16678 GCA_013399095.1 Psophia crepitans
TGCAACATATAAATGGGTTTGTGATCGAGGATTGACTTGATCACAGACACTATTTCACAGGTTGTCCATGAATGTGAAACATGCAGTGTGATTAAACAAGCCAAGCAGTTAAAGCCTCTCTGGTATGATGGAAGAAATATAAATATGGGGAGGCCTGGCAGATTGGTTACATCACAGTCCCACAAACATGTCAAGACAAGGATGTGCTTTCAGTGGTGGAAGCAACTACAGGATGGCTGAAAACATAACCCATGCCCCATGTCACCACCCAGAACACTATCCTAGGCATTGAAAAACAAGTTTTATGATGACATAACACCCCAGAAAGAACTGAGTCAGACAATGAGACTCATTTCTGAACTCATAGACACCTAGGCTAAAGAACCACCTGGGCATTGAGTGGCCCTGGGAAAATCAAACAATACAATGGAGTGCTAAAGACCACACTGAGAACAATGGGTGGTGAGACCCTCAAACATTGGGATACACATTTAGCAAAGGCCACCTGGTTAGTTAACACTAGGAGATCAACCAGTCAAGCTGGTCCTGCCCAATGAAAATCTTTATATACTGTAGAAGGGGATAAAATCCCAGTAGTGGCATGAAGAATATGTTAGGTTACTCCTGCCTCAGGCAAAGGCAAACCCATCTGTGGGACTGCTTTTGCTCAGGGACCTGGGTGTACTTCGTGGGTGATGCAGAAGGATGGGGAAGTCTGATGTGAATGTCAAGGCAATTTGATTTTGGTTGAGAATAGCCAATGAATTAAATTGTATGATGTTGATTGCTAAATAGCCCTGCCACTGTGTCATCACTACTATAGTTGCTATATACCATATCAATTATATTACAGTAAGAATCATCCAAATTAATTAACTTTGATGAACCTGAGCAAAGTGCAGTGGTAATGGAAGCAGAACTGTCTTCAGCATGCAAAAATCCAACACCACACACCATCTCTCCTGCCCTAAAGGACTGTTATGACAGATGGAGCCTGAAGTCATGGANAAATCCAACACCACACACCAGCTCTTCTGCCCTAAAGGACTGTTATGACAGATGGAGCCTGAAGTCATGGACTAAATGAACTCAGCAGACACTGTAGAGGGATGACCCATACACTAAAAGAATGATATCTGTCTGTACATATCAAAAGACAGGAAAAGTGCAAGTGATTAAGTGGAATGTATTGGAAAGTGTGGGACCTAGGCATGACGTAGAGGGTATAGAATGTCCTTGCTCTGGTTGGGATAGAGTTAATTTTCTTCCTAATAGCAGGTATGTGCACAGCAGTGCTGTGTTTTGGATTTAGGATTAGAATAATGTTGAAAACTGATATTTTAGTTGTTGCTAGGCAATGTTTACACCAAGTAAAGGACTTTTNTATTTTAGTTGTTGCTAGACAATGTTTACACCAAGTCAAGGACTTTTCAGCTTTTCATACTGCCCTGCCAGCAAGGAGGCTGATGGTGCACAAGAGGCTGGGAGGGGACATGGCAGGACAGTTGACTGAAGCTGGCCAAAGGGATATTCCATACCATAGGGTGTCATGATCAGTATATAACTTGGGGGAAGTTGGCTGGGGACTGGGACAGTGGCTCAGGAACTAACTGAGCATCAGTGGTCTGTGATTGGTGAGCAATTGTGCTATGTATTACTTGTTTTGTATATTGTTGTTGTTACTGTTATTATCATTATGATACTATCTTCCTTTCCTGTCATATTAAACTGTCTTTATATCAACCCACAAGTTTTACCATTATTTTTTCTCCAGTTCTCTCCCCTATGCCACTGAGGGTGGGAGTGAGCAAAGGGCTGTGTGGTTGTTTTAGCTGCCTGCCAAGTTAGACCACAACACAGTGGGGCTGCATCTGCAAACTAATTTTTAGTATAAGGATGAGACAAACATGCCTTGTAAATCTAACCATGATTCCAATAGATCCAGAAAGGAATTATAACAAAAAGCAGAAAGAATGAAAATAAACTTGATCTTGGTTCAGATTGGGCTAGTAGAAAAGGAAGAAAGAGAATGAAATCACAATTCTTGCTTACATAAATAGCACCTGTTTTGACAAATTTTGTATGCCTATATTTTCTGAATTAGCATGCTTCCAAAGTACCACTTTTCTCAGAACATAAATGACAGCATTGACAAAAAATTATACAGGCTGTTACTATATATGTTTATAATATTTAAGCTTTGCAAGCAAAGAATTGTTGAATTAATCCAGTAATTCCTGACATAGAGCAAACTTTCTTGGTCTTAGCCTTGGGAGTTAACTCCTTCAGCAGTAGTACAAGACTCAAATATTTGCTTATTGATGCTCAAATGGTTGTGATCAGCAGCACTAGTGGTGTACTCCAGATGTCGTTACTGGGTTCAATACTGTAAGATCATGGGCAGGTACAGCCTCCACTAGACCAGGTTGCCCAAAGCCCCATCCAACCTGGCCTTGAATACTTCCAGGGATGGGGCCTCCACATATTCTCTGGGCAACCTGTTCCAGTGCCTCACCACTCTCATTAATATTCATTAATGACCTAGTCAGTGGCACAGAGTGCGCCTTCGACTAGTTTGCAGACAATACAAAACTGGGAGAAGCGGCTGATGCACCTGAGGGTCATGCTGCCATTCAGAGATATTTCAAGAGGCTGGAGAAATGGGCTGACAGGAACCTCATGAAGTTCAACAAGAAGGGCAAAGTCCTGCACCTGGGGAAGAACAACCTCAAGCACAAATACATGCTGTGGGTCACTCAACTGAAAAACAGCTTAGCAGGAAAGGATCTAGGAGTCCTGATGAAAACTAAATTGAACAGGAGTCAGCAATGTGCCCTTGATGGAAAGAAGGCAAGGGGTATCCTGGGCTGTATTAGGCAAAGCAATGCCAGCAGGTGGAAGGATGTGATCTTTCCCCTGCGTTCAGCACTGGTGAGGCCACACCTGGAGTGCTAGGTCCTGGTCTGGGCTCCTCAGTACAAGAGAGACATGGACATACTAGGGGGAGTCCAGCAAAGGGCCACAAAAAGGATTAAGGGGCTGCAGTGTCTGTCATGAAAGGAGATGCTGAGAGAGCTGGGACTGTTCAGCCTGGAGAAGAGAAAGCTCAGGGGATCTTAGCATACATAAATATTTGATAGAAGAGAATGAAGGAGAGTGAGAAAGACTCTTCTCATGAGTGCTCAGTGACAGGACAAGAGGCAATGAACAGAAATTGCAATACAGGAAATTCTCCTTAAACACATGAAAAAACTTTTTTTACTGTGGGTATGGTCAAGCACCGGCACAGGTCGCCCAGAGAGGCTGTGGAGTCTTCATCCTTGGAGATATCCAAAACCGAACTGGGCATGGTAATGAGCAACCTGCTATAGTTCACTCTGCTTGCAAAGAGGGGTGACACCAGACAATTTCCAGAGGGCCCTTCCAAACTCAACTCTTCTGTGACTGTGTGATAGTTTTTACATTGCATCTGCAATATTGCAGCAGTACTCTTTCTGCTGATTTGTATTTGCATTTCTAACATATCCGCAAATTATAGACATATTTATTTCTCATAGCATTCGTGTTCATAATTCTCTAGTGCTCTTTAGGAGATGGGTAACTTTAACCACATTTAAGCATTAAGACTCTTTGGTTTTAATGACCCAGAATCAAGATGTCACCTTTTGTGCACGACAGCACTGAAAGATTCACGCTTGGAAATGCCTCAGCAGGATGGGTTTAAACAATTCTTTTCTTAGTAAGACCATCACAGAAACTCACAAACCAAAGTGATATGGGTGTCTGTTCAGGATTTTCAAATATGTTAACAAGACAGACACCACCCTTAGTCTGCCTTTTTTTTCCACAAGGCCTTAAGTAAACAAGATTATAAAGCCCATAGCAATCCTCATAACTATCTAAATTACATACTTTTGAAAATGAGCAGGGCTGAGAACCATACCTAGCTAATGCTGAAGCATGAGGCATGAGTGATGGGAAACACAAGGCCATTTGTGGCACTTAGCTAGCTTCCCAAGCATCTAAAAACATTTCAAAATGTGGTCATGACTTACTAGAAAAATGAACAAACTGAGAAAAAACATATGCAAAATATTTATAAAATTAGGACAAGACATACATAAGCAAAATTTACAAAAATTCTTTTTGAAACTTCTTACAAGTCATTCAAAGTTTTCTTCATCCATTCAAGTCAAGACAAGAGCACTACAGTTTACTGTCTTATTGAACCAAACCAGATGGGATTCATCCATTACTACAATTCCAATGACTGAAATAACATTTGGCTCTTCTCTCTAATCCCTCTTTCTCTGACATTAATGCAAGAGTCATTGTAATAGGTAGACTTGTTATGGAGAACTCAATAGTAATAAAAAACCACAAAAATTGCTGTTCTTGTATTCCTCTTGTTGTTGAAGAAGAAAATTATACTGTAAATTAAATCTGATTTTATGACATTTTGCATGCATATAGATCTTCACATGAACTCAGGGGAGCACACTTTATTTGAGCTCTGTAGTCCTTATACTTTTTAATTAATTTTTCTTTGTAATTCAGAATAAGTTTCTAATGGATTCATGGAACAATATAGGGTCACTTGGGGGTGATTTTAATACCTGCAATTCCCATGGTTATTAATCAAAGACTTTTTAGCCTTTTAGATAAATTATCTGCCTTCTGTTTAGAAGATTGAGATTAAGCATGTGAGAGAAATTGTCCCTACTGACACAATGAAAAAAAAAGTAAGAAAAAACAAAATATGGCATTTTGGATATCTCACAAAACTGCAGAATATGCTGTAGATTTTCAATTTTCTTTCATCTAGCTTCATGAAAATAATTTGTTATGAAAATAGCAATGATTCTCAAAAGGAGTGTTTTTCGTTTACTGACTATAAATTTCAGAAGCTGTCAGAGTCAGTAAAACTTTTTCTAATTTGGGATTTACAGTTTACTAGTGACAGTTTAAAAAAAATCATCAGGCTTTCTAAACACCTAAGAACGAAAAAAAAGGGTTCATTTAGCATGTTTAGTTGAGAATGTAAATTTGCATATTATCCACTTAGACAGGGGTGGTTACATTTTCATCCACTGAATCCTGAATCACATAAACAGTGCCAGTTCCTCTGCAATTGGTTTAATTTCTCTTGACTTTTTTAGGTTTAATAATTTGAAAAGTCCTGGTAGATTTTCTGTTCACTAAAGAAACAAAATGTTTGTTTTTCATACATTTTTCCTTGTTTTAGAAGTGCAGAACTGTAGGGTAAAGTCCCCAAGGACCAAAGACAAAAGGCCATGCAACTGAAGCGATACATTTACTAGGTTTCTATGTATGTGAAAATACATCAGAATATCAAACCTCACAGTTGTGTTCATCCTTCAACAACAGTTAATCTTATATCAGTAAGTCTCAACAAAACAAAGCATTTAAAATATCTGTGGACTTGACACCAACTTTTCAGATGCAACTATCCTTGAAGCATGTGGAAATTCAATGTTTATCTGTAACTCACTTGTAGCTCTCTGTCAAAGAGAAATTAATCAAATTTTACGTAAGTATTTTAAGAATTTATAACAGCTTTGTCATTATAACATCTAAGTATTTCACAATTTTTCCTCACCTTCTGAAGAAGGGCTCGATTTATCAGTTTGCTAATCTGAGACACAGCTGCCCACAGAGGCCAGTGTTGTGAACCGTTCAGGTTACTCAGGGTGTCAGAAGCAGTTTAGCTGCATTACTGCATTGGTTCAGCTGGGTGGATTAACCTGATCCGATAACACATCCAAGTGCCTCGTCAGGTTGAATCACCTGTCCTGCTTCCACTACTCCAACTGGTGGCTTCAGCCAATGCTGTGCAGCACAGCATTATTCCCTTTTAACTGCATGAAAAAAAGGCTAAGATAATTGTTGAAAGTCATGCAGATGTCTGTCACAGGACCTAGACGTTGCTTTCCTAAATCTGGGGCTGTTACCTCTTCTGAATCCTTTCTTCTTTCTTAGCCACCAACCACATATAAGTTGGAAAGTAGCAAGGCAAGGCGATGACAAAGCAGCAAGTCAGCAAAATTATCAGCAAGAAATATTCCTATAAAGAAAAGAGACCTCAGTGGATAAATAAAATATACATCCTCCTAATATGGCGCCAAAACAGACCTTACAAACATTTTTCTCTTTCATCCCTCAGGAGCTCTTTTCTGGAAAGGTAATTAGAAAAAAAAAAAAAGGCCTTGATGAAAGCCACAGAGCGAGTCAGGGAATAAGGCCATGAGATGAACAAAACAATCAGTCCTCGAAGACAGCCCTACACTGTGAAGTGCAATGATCTCCATAATATTTGCTGTGGAGAACATTGCACATCACTGTGTAGGGCTGCATTTAATAAATCGCAAAACATCTTCAGGAAAATACATTTATACACATTGTATGGTATGCAGTGCACACATAGCTTCATCACTGTGATATTATGAATGCCGCATGCCTTTTCTTCCTAGGAGATGTCTTCAGAGGTCGCACTATTGGTTCTGCCAACAGAGTAGAGAGATTGGCATAAATACACCTTTCCTCCATGTGATGTAGAATATGTAGCACACCACATTTTGCATCTTCATGGAAGAAAACATTGTCAAAATACACATTATGTATACATATATTTATCTATACTGTACAAAAGAAGAAGAGAAGACACAAGATTTAAGAACGTGCATCTATCAGCAGGTTTTATTAAGGTGTGAGAGCATTACTGTTGTTCGATACTCAGCCTTGGCACTTTGCTAAGCTGTCTCATTCTTAAAGTAGAGCTAGTACAAACCATATTCCTGCCTTCATTTGCCACGATCCTTTCACGAACTTTATTACATTAAACATGGCAGGAGCATATTTGTCTAGTAACTGGAATACTAAAATGGCTATTAGGAACATCATCCATATTTCCCATAATTCAGCCACCGGCTTTGTTCAGGAGCACAAGTGACCAAGTGGCTCCGTATCAAATGAGAAAGAGGAGTCAGACCATATGGCTGTTGACCTTAAGACAAGGCAGAAATGAATGGAGAAAGCTATTCCCAACCGTGTTCCAGACACTACTCCAGAAGCTCACTTAGTCCTAGTAATAGAAGTTTTACTTTTAATATCAAAGTATTTTTCCTTTTAATATCAGATACTTTTTTCCCGATAACGCACATACATTTTTATTTTTTTTAAGATATGTAATTTGGATGACAATAGGAGAAGTAATGGAATTTCCTTTCTTGCATCATAGTACTGCACAGTCTGAGTGGAAAATCTATAAAGCTGTGAGAGCATCACCTTTTCTAAAATCACACACTGCTAATATTATTGCCCTTCAGAGCTGACCGTTGGAACAATACTCTAAAGGAAAAGGACTTATTTTTAAGCTGAAATGCATGCTTTCATTTTGAAACAACTTTGCAATTTGACAGTTTTCATTCTGTACTATATGAAATGTGTTACAATATGAAATTTTCAAAAGCTGAAGCAGAACTGTGAGACAACCTGAAATTATCATTATTATTTTAATTTTTCTTTTGGAGAATATCGGTAGATATCTACTGAATTTATTCTAGGTAGAAGAAACCAGATTTCTGAACTTCAAAATCCTTTGTAAAATGGACCTGCCACTCTCTGTCAATACCAATTTGGTGTCTGATTTGAGGTTTGAATCAAAGGCTTTTGAAAACAGCAGAAGCTGTTTAATGCAGTGTACTCTGGATTAGACCCACAAAAGCTAAATTTGTGGGCTGTGAGATAAAATTACATGGAGACACCTCTCTGTAGCTGTATATCTTGACCACCTCTAATGTTTTGCTCTTATAATGGTATATTCATGACCTAACAGATAAAACGGAATTAAACATAATCAGTAAATCACACTTGAATCATAAAAAAAACCAACAACAAAACAACAAGAACCTTTCCCAGTTATTTTTACAAAAAGATGGATATTTAAAATATTTCTATTTTCTTCCTATGAATCTACTGGAAGTG
Source organism: Psophia crepitans (assembly GCA_013399095.1). Lineage (NCBI taxonomy): Eukaryota > Metazoa > Chordata > Aves > Gruiformes > Psophiidae > Psophia > Psophia crepitans. The sequence continues at coordinate 8,005 of VWZZ01005515.1, forward strand.
TTAACTAAATATGTTAACTCTGACTGTGGCAAGAAGGTATGCAAAGTCGTCTTTACGGTTTTGTCATTTTCTGTGTTTTATCTTACTTTTCAGCAATACCTCTAGTATTACCAAGATTTATTATTATTCCTGAGAGAGGGTGTAATTATGGCACGTTGTATCATTCTGAGTGGGTCAAATAACCTTTATACCACATTTTTTAAGTATCAATGATGCCTAAGTATCCTACAACGTATGCTGCTGACTGGAAAATTAAATTTGTATTTAATTATGCAATACTGTGTGAAATTGAGAATATATTGCACAAATTCTCTATGACTGACTGTTACACACTTTCTGCTGGCATTATTGTACACTGCACTTAACGTAGTTTTCTTTGTGTTTTATGGAAATGAAGGGGTCCAATATTGGGGATATTATATATTTAGAGGTTCACAACTGCGTAGTTTGCTTTCCTGGTTATACAACTCCTCTCATTCAGACAGACTATATCAGTTTGCAAAAAATCACACATACCCTGCAGGATTTGGTATTTGGTAACGAAAGCCAAGTTTATTACCAGAGCTGAAAATGCTAGTATTTTGTATTCCCCAAAATGTGTACACTTGACTTTGTGGGAGCCCTGTTCAGTGGCACTAGGTGAGAACCTGGCTTTGTGCTCACTGTCCCCTGGGAATGTCGTGTGTTCGTTACACAAAACTCATAAATCACTTTGATGTTATCTGGAACTGTATTATCCTAGGTACTCGACTAGTAAAATCTGCTTCTAAATCATGTAGAATCCACCTATTGCTTCTGGGCATTGAGTCTGAAATTAAGATTGCACCCCATTCTGCCCTGAAACACACGTGTGCAGCATGGGTGCATATGAGAGCAAAAGCAGGTCACTATCTCTGCTTATTACTCTTTCGTTATATCTTTACAGAGCTATATTGACAACTCATGCTGTTCCTGTTTAAAAACCTAAACAAAGCCAGACAGCACTTACAATCTTTTCACCCTTCAATATTTGCAGATTATACTGAACTGAGGAGATGAGTAAATAATGAGAAATATTGCGGTCCAGTAGAAGAGGACTGAGAACACAGAAGTGCCCGGACTAATAGATAGCAAATACGGTTCATTGTCTATAAGTGCAAAATGATGAGTTTTAAACAAACAACAAAAAGGAGGAAATATCTTCTAAATGGTAAGAAACTGATTCTTTCTGAACATAGGAAAGATTTGGAAATTACTGAAAAAAAATAACTTCACAGTCCTGAATCCAGTGTTCAGGCACAACGGTGAGTTCAGCTGAGATGTGGAGAGGTATTCTCAGATAAATGCATTACAAATCAAAGCTAGAATCATGACTGCCTAAGGCATTCATACAGATTCTGGGGATATGGCATCATACTGGCCACAGTTTTTCAGGAAAGAGGGCAAAGAATTTGAAGTCTGGGCATCCCATAATATGCACACACACTGGAGTGCAAAATTGGACTGCAACAAGATGGAAAATAATGATCAGAGAACAGAGAATAAACTAATTGCACTGAGAAGGAGCAAAAATAAGAATTCTTAATAACACCATTAGGTACCAAGAAGGTTGAAAACAAAAACCTTGGTACGAAAATTCACTTCAGGAATTATTTTTCTTTTAAAAACTCACTGAAGCATGAAGTGCTGCTGAACTTAAGTGGCTACATGATTTTCTAAACAAAGGAGACGTAGGGAGCTACATGGGAAAAGAAAAAGTCAGGAGTGGAAAACAAAGGGACGGAAAGCAAGGAATAACTGTAGTAGTATTTTAACACTTAAAGGCACCAGCAGAAACTGGGCAGAGGTGAACACGTCAGTGAGCATATGCAGAGCAAGAGACAGACTTTTCAGTCAAAAAGCATACAGTTTAAATCCTGCTGAAAATTTCTAACCAGGTGACTTTATATACAAAGAGCATTGTGCCCCAAGCACGCTCAGAAGGTTCTGCTGAATGATCACTGCTTTGGAAATTTAGCTATTGGAGCCAGATTAAAACATTACAAACGTATCTGTGCCTCTGACTTTCAGCATCTGGTAGGAACACCTTATCGATTTCTGTGGGTCTGCCTGCATACTGAAAATATAATTTGCAATGCTGGTGCCTTACAGTGGATTTCAATTTCAAGTTCTGATTAGTGGGTTTGAATATTTTCATTCCTTCGTTTGTTTACAAGAAGACAGCAATTTTTTTTTCAGAGATCTTCCCCTTTACACATACTTAATAAAAATTGCTGCCACAAAACCCCTATTTGACCTGTCCAAAGAGGTTAATATTATGTTTAAATCCAGTCATAAACTATAGGAGAAGGATCTTCAATTTTAAGAAAGCCCAGATGAAAATCTTTTGCTTAACTCTTTTCACCCAGTAAGGACCAAACCAAACCTTGACGTAATTGTGCAAGTCAAATAATTCAAGTTCTCAATTCTAGATCAAAAAAGAGCTTAGAGCTTGTCTTGAAACAGGTCTCATCCAAAACCCATGAAAGACAATAGAAGTCCTTCAAAGTGCTTTGTAAGCAGTGCTGTTACCTTTTGGGTCCAGCAGTAAAGCCTTTCTGAATAATTACTGGCTCTCTGGCCAATAAGCAATTGCACTGAAACATAGTTAATCCTCTTACATATTTCAGATATTTTCTATTCAAACCGTGTGTTTTCCAGCACACCTTGAATTAATGAATAAGGGTACCAAATTATTAATGTTATTACACAGAATCTGTTTCTCGATCCTTTAAAATTTTTCTCCCCTTTTGGTTACACTTTTTAGCTCTTTTTTTTTAAATTTTGTTCTTAGCAAGGTTGTTTTTTTACTGTAATCACAGAATCACAGAAGATATTAGTCAGATAACAGAACTGGTTTCCAACTCATGCTGTAAACCATTTCTAACTCTGATCTACAATAATGACAATTGTCCTTGTGCTTAGCTTTTGCTGTACTCATTACCACTTACCTCCTCCTCCACTCAAGCACTTTTTTATTTTGTTATACTTTCTTCCTTTAGGCAAAACCTCCTTATATCAAAACTCAGTAAGGCTTCCCAGTGCTACACAGCTAATGTAACCTAATGTAACTTAGCTGCAGGAATTTAGACTGATTTTCTACTTAACATGCACCTTCCTTCCTTCCTTCCTTGGCCCATCTTACAATGTGTATCACAACCGTTAATTCAAATACTGCTAAGAGGACTAATGTGTGTATATTGACCAAGGTTTGTTATAGTCATTCCACATTTTCTTCTGTGGATTCCATCTCTTTTTTGTTTATTCAATTTCATTAAGAAAAACAACAGTGCTTTAGTTTTAACTGAGTATGACCTTTGTATTAGAGGTGGCTTCCTGAAAATATTTCATTTGCAGTAACTCTCCATTATTGCTATTAAAATAGCAAGTGTCAAAAATGACCTTTTCTTACATGGTTCCACTGTCTTTTCATTATATTCTATTTTTATTTTTATTCTTTATTAATTTGCTTTACATGAAAACTACTTTTTCACTTTCCTTTAAACTTCTACAGTGCCTACTCTTGGTTACTCAGTTAAAAGTGTTCATTCCATTGCATATGGTGAAGAGACCAGCAGGTCAGGCACTCCCACACCAGTCTGTTGTCTAGTTTCAGTGAGAGCCTGCTGGAGCTAAACAAGAGGTTAAGCAATGGAAATGACAGCAGGGCATTTCTGCTTCTGCACTCATTCAGGCTTGGCTCTATCTTCTGGGACCATTAGGAAGTGTTCTCATTGGTGTCTGTTATAAAGAGCAAAGTGTTTTTGTGTTAAAACGTGTAGTGAAAGTAACAGCATAGTTTATGTGAGTTACTAAGTAGCCATTGCTGGTGAGAAATTTCAGTTATTACTTACCTGAGCCAAACAAACATAGACTAGTATTTAATATTTTATTCCTAAGTTCTTGATGCATACAAAATGCCTCCTCCCCCAAAAAGAGATGTTTTCTGGAACAGTTTTTAGATTGTCTAATAGTGTTCTGAAAAGAGGATATAATAAGGAAAAAATATATCTATTTCTCTGGGTAAAAAAGAAGTCAAAAAGAAAAAAGGATATTCGCAGCATCTGCAATGGATTGTATCATTTGCCTGGTGTATCCTTATCCTCTCATGAAGAGAATTCATGAGCAAAAGCAGCTTCTATTGGAATGTCAGTATCAATGTCAGTTGATGGGATACGACTTCAGCAGAATTTCCTTGTGGTGTTGCTGTAAATAGCTTGTGTTGATTGGACTTGTTGTGTTTTGAATTTTCTATTGTCTGAGCTAATTACAGGTTGGAAGCAAAACACAATGTAATGCATGTGAATGACTGATTTAACTGGAGTTTTATTCTTCTTGAGCCACAAAGCCAAAATCTGGTTTTCTTTTCAGATGGAGAGATCCTGCAAGGAATACTTACCCCATGGTAAGCTGTAGCTCCAGTTCTGGGGGTGAAGGAGGAGACGTGCCTTGACACTTTTAGACACAGAGCTCAGCTCGGATCACAAATGCTCTGTTGGATTGTGGCCAGAGGGTTTAACCTGCAGGTTTAAGCTGCTATGTGCAAAGCGAGCCAGGAAATTGCAGAACATTAAACTTCACAACTGAGAGATCAAAACACATCCAAAAAGATAACTGTTTGGTTTTTTTTATTCGTGCTATACCACAGCTTTCCAGTATGAGGTATTGACATTTTGTTAAAGCTACTGATTTGTTCAGATGTGAAAGCAAGTTCGCTTACCATGTAAGCACACAGGAATTTTTGTATTGACTTGGATGGTGCAGGTTGAAGATCTGTATGAGCTGCTTCAGTTTAAAGATGAAACTTCTGGCAGTGGTGGGAATACAGTTATGAACTCATATCCAGAAACTCATGAGTTTAGAAACTCATCCTAATAATGATTTATTAAAAAAATCCAAAACACTTTATGATATAAGACATAAAGCCAAGGCTGATAATTATTGTGAGAAGTTCCTTTAATATTGTGCTTTCTTTAGTAAACAATATTTTTGGGTTTTGTCTTTACTACACAAGATGATGATACATCAGTTTGGAGTATGAAATACCTCTATCATAACAGATGTAGAGCTTCAAAATTTTTTGGTCTGAGTGACCAGTTATTCCTGCCAGGAGGAAAAAAAAAAAGAAAAGACTAATTTCTTTGAAAATGTACTAAGCTCCATATTACTAGACATGGAAAGAATACTATGACACAATATTTTTCACAAATGTGGGCAGTTCTACAAAAATGTCAGCTCCAGGAACAAGGTTAAGTATTTCAGTAAAGTTCATCCTTTTTATTACGTTTATTTCATTTAACACTTAAAGGTTCTTTAGCCTCTTCAAGCTTCCTCATAGTGTGACAGTATCTCCCACCAAAGCTCTGCCCACAGAGGAAACCCAAAATGCTGTTGCCAGCTAAGACACATCACAAACATGGAAAAGAGAAAGAGCTACAAATGAGATATGGTTAACTTTTGCTGTCAGACATCCTTCCATCAGTAAATGAAATCATGTTTATTCCTATCTTAATCTCTTTGTGGATACTTTTTCCCATTTTTTTTTTCTTTTTTTCTTTTGTTTCGACTACCCAGAAAAAACTTATTCCAATACGCCTCTGAGAAAAGTTCTTTGTTTCTGTAGTCTCTGCTGATAGCACCTACACCTCTGTTCTGATAGAGCGTTCATCTTTGTAGCAGCTCCTTTATCCTCATGTTCCACAATTATCGTCCCACAGCTTCAGGGAGGCAGCTTTTCTAAAATCACGTCTCTGTGCTGCCTCTTCAACTGGTGCTTAGCAAGTGGGTCTTGGCTCTAAGCTATCTCCTACGCACCACTCTATTTACTCAAGCCAATGTGGTACATGATCTCACCATTCATAGGCCTTATCATCTCCGTTCTTCCCTCCATGTTACTATTTAATACAAAACATTCTAAACGTTGTGTGGGATACACCTCCCTTCTTTTCAAATTAAAGAAGTAATCATGATCTCTTTTTCTATAAGATTTCCCTTGCAATATTTCTCTACCACTATAACTATTTAAGACAAAGTTATTTTACAGAGCTCAGACTTTTAGATTCCATCTTCTCCATAACTTCCTGCTTTTTGTTTTTTTTTGGGGGGGTTTTGGGTTTGGTTCGGTTTTGGTTTGTGGGTTTGGTTGTTTGGTTTTTTTTTTAGTATTGTAAGTAAGCATTGCTTAAATTTGATGGAAAAATGACGTTTTTCCCTGACCATTTTTATTCCTAAGGGCACCATAATTATTTCTTCCACCCTTACATGCCAGAGTTATCATCTACCAGCTTGCATCCTTGATTTTATTCTTCTAATATAATCAGTTAGCTCACTTTCAGGATCTTGCAACTTTTTCACCATCAAAGAAGAAACTATTCATGCAGGTAGATATTCCCTTTTTGGAATCCTTTTTCTGAACAAGGAGTATACATAAAGTCCTGTTTCCCTGGACACAGTAAGAATCAGGAAAGAATTTAGCTTTTCTTTGCCACATCTTTCCAAATTCTTTTCCAGGTACTCTTTCTCTCTTTAGTTTTCACTCCTCTGTCTGTCTTATAGCACCTCTATGATATTAATGTTGGAATACTAACACAAACTTGACATGAAAATTCAGTTAGCAGAAGGGGTATTTATAGGTGAATAAATATTAGTCAGCTATAAAGAAAAAAATTATTTTCTTCGATTTCGTCTGTTAAGGTACAGGCATAGTCTTGAAAAAAATATATATTAAAAATATGCATTATCTATTGTATCACAATCTGACTTAACAGAATATATGAAAGGTGAAAGCATTTTGTTGGTGCTACAGATTCTTCATGAACCATGTGGTGTTTTGTTTTTCTTTCCCACATGTGGTCATGAATAAAAATGAACCCACAAGCCAAACTCCACTGACATTGAAATTGCATTATCTTTATGTAGAATGGTTACATTTTAACTAACTTAACAATTTTAACTAAATATGTTTGTGAGTAGAATTTCAGCTTGATCATGGACTTGTACTGTTGTAGAAATAGCTAATCAAAATGAAATCCAGCTCACACATTCCGAAATATGTTGTCACTTCAGAAAAAGAAATACTAAATGATTAAAGCCTATTTGTGCTACTGGAGAAGGTTGAGAAACATTTAAATGATCTTTGCTTTCTGTTTAGCAAGAACACAGTATTTCCATCAAGTTAATGTGAAAAAAGACCTCTGCATTAAATCCAGAATAAATAAACCAGCTGAATTTAATAGGTTCTGCAGTAGGAGTTATTTCAATGTAATAGTTTTATGCTGGTCTCTCAGTACTCAGGGATTTAGTATTTTCTAACAGAATTGGCATAACAATCAGTGGAATGAGTGATGTCATTTCCCAGAAGAGCAATTCAGGTTCTCCTTTCCCAGATAGATATTGTATGCTTCAACTTTGGTCTTTATTAAACAGAGATACTTAAACCTCAAGCAGAGATTAATTTCAAACTTTCAAATGGAGTTAATACTTGAATTTCTTAATTCTAAGGTCAAGTCTTTATCAGTTTGGTCTGGATGAACAGAGAAGGTAAAAAGGACAGTAAAAAAAACAACCCTTAAAAAGTCCTCCTGCCTACTTCATCACTGGTCTTTGGCTGTATTCAGTTCTTCATCTTCCCTTTCATTTGAATTCCTCTGCCTTTCCATTTATGTCTATTCTGGTTTTCAGACATATTCCTGAACCTTGCAGGTGTTATTTGGTTGAAGTGATATGGGAAGGTAGCTTTGAAGAATTTTCTTGGTAAATTTCATGATTTTATCCCTCTCTGAATCTTTATTTACATTGTTGGCAAAGATGAGATTTAAGATATTAACACTAGTTGATGACTCATCCGAGTTGAGGTCTAAGAGCAGTGAAGATACTTCAGACTGTGTTGTCCTATGCCGTGAATTAAATATAAAATGTAAAAGTATATGGTATATGTGTCCAGGTTAGGAATTCAAAAAAGTATTTATTTTATTTCTCTTTTGAAGATTCTCAAGTTCATAGATATGCAGGGCTTGAAAGGGACCTCTGGAGATCATCTAGTCCAACTGCCCTGCTAGAGCAGGTTTACCTAGAGCACATTGTACAGGATTGCATCCAGACGGGTCTTGAATCTGTCCATAGAAGGAGACTCCACAACCTCTCTGGGCAACCTGCTCCAGTGCTCTGTCAACCTCACAGTAAAGAAGTTTTTTCTCATATGGAAATGGAACTTCCTGTGTTCCAGTTTGTTCCCATTCCCCCTGGTCCTGTCACTGGGCACCGCTGAGAAGAGTCTGCCCCCTTCCTCTAGACACCCACCCTTCAGGTCCTCATAAGCATTGATGAGATCCCCTCTCAGACTTCTCTTCTCTAGGCTAAACAGACCCAGCTCTCTCAGCCTTTCCTCAAATGAAGATGTTCAATTCCTCTAATCATCCTGGTAGCCCTCCCTCTGGAAGAGTCTCAGAATACTCCAGGCAAGATCTATGGATGGATGTTAGGTTCCTCTTTGTATTATCTGTAAATGCATATGCAAAAATGGCGGTGAAAGGAGCTGGACAATTTAAAAGCTTCATCGTTACTATAGTTCTTGTAATTGGGTTAATTTCATCAATTCCTTTGGTGCTAATTTGATTTGCTTTAGTTTATCCTAAGGTCCTGAAGGGCAAAGGGGTCC
>VWZZ01005516.1:1535-27936 GCA_013399095.1 Psophia crepitans
GTTCTGGGCCCCTCAGCTCAAGAAGGACAGGGAACTGCTTTAGAGAGTCCAGCGCAGAGCCACAAAGATGATCAAGGGAGTGGAACATCTCCCTTATGAGGAAAGGCTGAGGGAGCTGGGTCTCTTTAGCTTGGAGAAGAGGAGGCTGAGGGGTGACCTTATCAATGTTTATAAATATGTAAAGGGTGAGTGTCGGGAAGATGGAGCCAGGCTCTTCTCGGTGTCATTAAGCGATAGGACAAGGGGCAATGAGTGCAAGCTGGAGTGTAGGAGGTTCCATGTACATATAAGAAAAAAATTTTTCACTGTGAGGGTGACAGAGCACTGGCACAGGCTGCCCAGAGAGGTTGTGGAGTCTCCTTCTCTGGAGACATTCAGAACTCGACTGGACACGTTCCTGTGTGATGTGCTCTAGGTGGCCCTGCCCTGGCAGGGGGGTTGGACTAGATGATCTTTCGAGGTCCCTTCCAACCTCTAACATTCTGTGATTCTGTGATTCTGTAACTTCCTTTTTCTTCCCTATCAGATTTTTAATAAGAAAAATATTAATAAAAAAGCTGTTATGGGAGTTAGACTGTGTGATAAAACTAGAATACTGTCTTCTAAGAAAACAGCTTCTTTTCGTAGTTCATACAAAAGGAGATTCCCCTGGGGAAACTACTGAATCTCTTGTGGGTGATTTTCAGTATCTCCCTCACAGACATGGACTATCTAAATCCTGAATTTCTGCTTTTTGAAAAATGCTAGATATATAACCCTGGTGACTGACAGTTACTTGTGACAGAGGAGGCCATGGCCTTCACGATGCAGCTTTTTAAAACTGTCCTGGCAAATGCCTGAGCAGTTACTGGGAAAGACCACGTATGGAGTCAGTAGTCCTGGTATTGTTTGCTTACTTCTTGGTCTGCTTACTAGGGATGGTAAAATAGTATTCATATCAGTCATCTTTATGTCAAACAATGTCAACCACATGAAAGGCTAGAATCAAAGAGTTTCAATTTTCTTTAAACACAAATTACGTAGCTAGAGGTTTTCTCCCAAATCCAGCTGCAGTGACATATGACATTACAACGCTGTTACTTCTTACAGTTCTTTTCTTCTGAAGGTTACTGCCCAAAAAGCTCTGTCAACAGCACAGTTCATGTAAGTTTTTACCTCACTCAGGTGATACCAATCATACCTGTTAGCTCTGCTGATACCGCAGGGAGAACACTAAGAAACAGCCTATTAGCACAGCTGTGTGAGCAAAAGCCCATAGCAGAGGGCTAGTAACCACCAGCTGGAGGGCAGTAGTACCTTAAACTGCTACAGATGTTTACAAAATGTACATCTGTTCACAGTCCAGCAAACAGCTTAAGACTGAGTTCCCAACCGCAGTTTCAGCAATCAAGATTTTTTTTCTAGTCCTTTGCACTTACACCAAGTTAAAGACCTAGAGAAAAATTCAGCGCCAAAAAAAAAAAAAAAGAAAGCAACTCTTGCTTGGAAAAGGTAGAAAGAATTAAATAGTAAATGACAGATAAAAGAAACCTCCACAATATCTTTGATCTGTTTAGATTAACTCAGTTCCCAACATGCTCTTGCAAACAGGCAGCACAGAAATGTTTTTCTCCTATGCCTTCAACACTCCTCCGTGTTTCGTTTCTGTAGACAGCAAAATCTCAAGCATCCCAGGACCAGGCTTCTCTCCAATTCACTAAAAGCCCTATGCATTTTTTTCTGGGCTGTGTTAACTGATCTAAATGTAGTAAATTTATTTTAGAAGGTGTCTGAACACAGTGACCCTCACCTAAATTTATTTAGTTTTGTTACGTTCTTTACAGCTTCAGTACAGAGTGTTCCACTGATCATCTCCTATTGGAGAATCCTCTATCACAAAGTTGTTTGGTAGAGGTAAAGAGGCACAGGAAAGACCCTTTAACAGAATCCGTACAGTGAGGGTTATATTCTTGGTTGAAATATAAAAGACTTTACCTTCTCGCAGGCAGCTAGGATTTTGCATTCAGTTATGGTAACTTCCAAAATTATGCTAGGGGTGAAAAACCAAATTCATTTTGCTTTGCTAGCCATGTTGATGACCAAACAGAAGTCACATGAATGACAAAGGTACCTTCCACATTAGATTTTTTCCATGTGCACTCTAAATACATGGTTTAAGCAGATAAACTTGTCTCTCCAAACTGCAGGGTATGGTACTGAACAGCCTTGAGCATGCGCCGCAGGGTGGTGAGCTTGCCAAGCCACACTGCAGCTCCCTTTTTGGCCTCCACATCCTAATTTCCTTTGAGGAATTGAGGCGTGGAAAGAGGAATTGTAACACAGGATCAAAACCCAGCCTGCCTGCACGCGTGAGTTTAGGAGCTGAGGTGACCTTGTCTTCCTGTTCGAAACATAGCGTCAGTGGCCATTCTTTTCTGTTTTCAAACAAATTAATAGAGATCTCCTTACTTTCTATACTTTTAGTCACATGGATTAAAAATAAATCTGTCAAGATTTCTCTAAACAACAGTAGACCTTAAAATTATTTGTTGGGTCACGTTACTCTTTACTTTTTAAAGTGTAGACAATCGTGGAAGTACCTGAATCCCAGCACAATAAGTATTCATTTGAATACATAAATCGTCTGTTTGTTTTGGTCTTGTTTGTAAAAGTTTCAGTCTACCAAAGAAAACCAAATAGTGTGATTTAGATGACTCATAACGCAAGGTTAAGAGTGAATACTTATTCCTGTATATGCTAAACAATTCAGAGACTACATCTGACAGTTATTAACTGATGGTAATTATTGGCCAAGAGTTGTTACATTCCCAGTAGATGTGACTTATATATGAAGAATTTTACCTCTAAGAATGAGGTAAGAATAAATGAGTCTTATTGCAAATGAAGAATTCAACCAGCTTCTTCTCCCATTCAGTCAAGGCACCAGTTCATAGCAATGGTCCCATAACAATGACATCGTTTTGATTACAGTTTTAACCAAGCCAGAAACAAACTTCAGAAGTGGGAATTTTTGATATCTCAATTAAGTTGAGAATCTGTTATTCTGGTAGACTGCACAAGACGTGTTGTCATTAGCCAAAGACATATCTCAGCAGAAGAGGAAAATGAACGCGTATTAGCAAGTTACAAATCCTTTATGATATCCTTTCCTTTATCATTTATACATAACCTCAAGCAAACCCCCAAAAAATTAGTACATAAATCCTCTCACTGATGTCTACTTGGAAGGCATACTGAAAGAAAAGTTTATAGAGGAGAAAAAAAAATGAAGCCAGGTTTACAGGTGGCATCAGTAAGAATAACATGGTAAAAAGGCTCTCATGTAGGCACAAGCTATAATATCAGACCCAGAAAGAGCAGTCAAAAATATGTTTAAGTTCAAGAGACTGATCCATTATTGCAAAAATACATGGAGTTGCTCAAAATACCTGTTCAAATGGGCCAAATCTTCCAGTTCAAGTTCTGTGTTTCCATAGACTAGGGACCCCTAAAGCCATGTGGTGGCCATGAACACGTCTCTGACTTTAGCTGCACACTGTTGTTGTGCAGGTGCTTTTTTTTGGTCACTATGAAATAAAGCAAACAGGTGCTTTTATCAACATATGTTACAGCTGAAGTAAACTCAAAATGCCACTACTGAATAGTCATAGCAGTATCTTTTCACAGTAAATATACAAACGAAACTATGCCAAGACAAAGACATTTCTGAAGAGTTTTACCATCTCGAGTGAGCTCAAGGTGTATGAAAAGTATTCCCCCTGCTTAAAACAGGGGTACTAATCTTAAGGTTTTGCCTGGGGAAAAACTACTGGGGAACACTGCTCAGTTTCTCTGCCCCCCTCCCAGCCCTGAAAATAGTTTTGGCAACTTTTGCTGCTGAAGGAAGGACCTGTGGTATGTAAAAAGTGTTAGAGTACCACTTCCTAACAGACACAGTGTTTCCCTCAGTAAACTCATTATGATAAATGAGCATTTAGTCTGGCTTCTCAAGCATTCCTCAGTGATTAAAATACAGTTTTCCTCAGAATGCTCTCAGGCTGCAACTGCCTTAGCCCCTTTTTCTTCTTATTTGACACCAGAAAAAATTCAATGCTCATTTTTACCTGCATATATTACTACTGCTTAGCCCAGGTCTAATCAGGAAATGTCTTTGTAGGAAAGGTTTCCTTTTAACTCTTAATAAGATATTAATACGAAATACGATTTGTTGAAAGCCTGAAAGAAGACTGTTTTGTGTCCTGCAATGGGCCAACTATATTTCATTACAGACTGAGTAACTGTTCACAGAGGGAAAAGATTTTGGATATCATGAGTTACACCAGAAAACTGAGGAAGGTTTCCATGTATTTGACACACAGGACAGAACAGACAAATCAAAAAGGTGTTTCCAAGAGATATTCCACTCCTTAGCATTTACAGAAAACAGAGCTAGATTAAAAAAAAAAAAAAAAAAGCTGCATTTAAATCTGAACTTTGATTTGGAATGTAAAGGAAGCTTTGTACCACAGAAAAATAATAATAATAAAAAATTATTCAGACTGTAGGACTTAAAATACCTCAGCTTTGAAAATTTTTCCCCATTCTTATTAGAGTTGAAAGCATGCCTATTGATCTAGCAAGAACAATTTGCTAATAATTAGACCAGCAAGGGAAGACCTGGGGTTTCAGCCAGGAGCAGGGGGAGGAGGAGGTGCTCAAACCTCACAAGTCCCACTTTAATACAGAGGAAAAGCGAGCAACTTACACACTTCCCTACAGCAAAATATGTACAATTATGCTAGTCACTATCAAATTATCGTACGAACCCACAAGTCCAAGGGTTTATAGATTCATACAGAGATTCAGATAGGAGATTATAGACAGCAATATTATTTGAGATCACCATAAAATATTTTTAATGCTTACTGATACAAAGTAGGAGTACTCTGTCTCTCTCCATCATCTGCAGGTGAGTTTTTTGCATTTACCTCAGTACATGTTACCAATGCTTGTAGCTGGATTACCCTAGAAGTGGTGGTTTGCATTACTGTCCTCGTTTCAGCTGAGAGAGTTAATTTTCTTCACAGCAGCCAGTGTGGGGCTGTGTTTGGGTTTGTGCTGGAAGCAGCGCTGATAGTGCAGAGACGTTTTTGCTGTTGCTGAGCGATGCTCACACAGAGCCAAGGCCTTTGCTGCTTCTCGCACCGCCCCGCCGGCGGGATGGCTGGGGGTGTGTGGGGAGTTGGGAGGGGACAGACAGGGCAGCTGACCCCAACTGACCAAAGGAACATTCCATACCATATGGCGTCATGCTTGGGTTATAAGGGGCTGGGGGGAAGAGGAAGGGGGGGGGGCAGCAGCGTTTGGAGTGATGGTGTTTGTTTTCCCCAGTAACCATTACGCGTGAGGGAGCCCTGCTGCCCTGGGGATGGCTGAACCCCTGCCTGCCATGGGGAGTGGGGAATTAATTCCTTATTTTGCTTTGCTTGTGCACGTGGCTTTTGCTTCACTGATTAAACTCTTGTATCTGAACCCATGAGTTTTCTCACTTTCACTCTTCTGATTCTCTCCCCCTTTCCAATGAGGGGGACGGAGAGAGCGTCTGCGTGGTGCTCAGCTGCCGGCTGAGGTAAACCATGACAACTACATAAAGCAGACAGTAGCTCAGAAATACATTACTTTAAGTAATAATTACCTCTGAAAGCTTTTACATGTTTGTACATTCTAGCTTAATAAAGCTTTTTAAATGAAATAAAAATAAGTGTGAAAGAATGTAGATTTTTATGAATAGTTAAGAAGGTAACTGTTCCTCTCATCATGCTAGCTGTGAACCCTTCTCAATCAATTAAAAAAAAAGAAATCAAAAGTATTCATTTTCTCATAAAATATGCATTGTTTTTATTTTAAAAGAAAGAGAGAAATCAATTTTAGTTTGAAAGGCACATTAAAAATGTAAGCTCAAGAGTATGGGATACATTTCACAGAAGATTGCAACTGCTAACATTTTTTTTCTCATCTACCGGAAGAAATCAAATGAAAACCCGCTTGCCTCTAGGGTTTTAAACATCATTACAATTCATCTTAATAATGAAGTTAAAATTAACTGAAAGAAGACAAAATTAAAAAAAAAAAAAAATCCTCAACCAAAAACTATTCCCCTTGCCAACATATGGGTTTATTCAAGAAAAATAGAGAAAAGTAATACCTGCTGTATATATTTAAAATGAACAGTCCGATACCAATAGCACGGGTGTCATTGGATTCAGGAAGTACAAGACTGCATGTACATTCTGCAGATACATTTTCAAAAGCAATAAATGTATGTTTTCCAAATAAGATCCAAAGCATACAACATTCAAGAACGAAGGTTGGAAGATAAGCTATCATTATACTGATAACAACACTCTCACTGAAAATAGATGGTTCAAATACAGTCTTTTTATTTATTTATCTACAGAAGAATGAAAGCTTCGTACAGAGGTCAGTAAAGGCATCTAATCTATCCAGGCCCCTATAAATGCTTTAATGAGTTTGCTTGCATTCACTGGCCTTGATCTTAAACTACTGAGAGCTTTCCATTCCTACAGCGTGCGGAAAGCAACTTACAGTATTAAGCCTGTTGTCTCCCATCCCCTTGGAATGTGCACTAAGCTTATTAGGAATGGTTTATATCACAAATTAAGTCCTTTAGGAAAAAAAAGTTGTCACATCCCAGCTATGACAATGATGCTGACAATAACAGATAGTGCTGTAAAGCTGAACAAAAGGACAGAGCTGGTGGTTTCTACAGCTAGCAGGAAAGATCCTCATCTTACTATTTTTTTACTCTGACTGTCAATTTTAGTAGCACTAGATCATTGTGCAGCTATTTTGGACATTCTGCATGCTTTAACCAGGTCTGTGGAAAAAAATGAAAGTGTTCACTCCAGCTTGATGAAGAGTGTAAACAGGAAAGAGTCTGACCCTATGAAGTATTTCTACTTGCCCTTTCACCCTTGATGCCTAGAAGAAATTTTTTCAGCAACCAGCATGGATGAAGAAAGGAGAAGGTTGGATTTGCTAAAGGAAAATTGCCTTCTGAGAAGTTTCATCACAGATTTTTTCAACCTAAGATTTGCAGGGTAGCAAAATGGCTGAGTCACCCATGTCTAAACCTGAAATTATAAACTCCAGAGAGGGGGCATTATAGCCAAGATAACACCAGGATCAGTCACTGGCACTGTAGTACTTTTCCTACACCTCCTCCTCATTTTGTAGCATTGCTGTGTACATACAGAAGCAACACCAAAACCTTGAGTTTAACCCCACTGGTAGAATCTAGAGATCTACAAAGCTTTGCAGCCAGTCAATGTAAGCACTTTTTTTGTTACTGTCTCCTCACAGTCTGACTGGTTCTGGAAACTGCTATTGCTATTAGAGACTGTGATCATTCAGCACTCATTTGCCTGCTTCACATTTCCCTCCAAAACGTGACCTTACCTTCTTTTAAGCCTCTTTGTAACATCAGTTGCTTTCACTATGCAGGATAGATAATGCCTGGGTGGAACTCCTTGCTTCAGCGTGGTTTGGATGCTACAAGCTAACGTGTGTCCAAAAAGAAAGCTGACAACTTTATGGAAGAAAAATCCACCATAGACTATTAACACCATGACACCACTTCAGGAAGTCTCTGAGTTTAATTGCTAGAGACTAGGAAAGTATTCTGGGAAAGCATTTCTACATCTGTCCCTTATTGTCTTCCTCGTTCATAAGTTACCGACTGCTCTCTGAAACAGAATACCATGCTAGATGGACCTGTTGTTTGACTGGGGTCAGTTGTTCTTCTTTTCACCGGCAATTTTTCAACTTGATGTTACTGATAAAAACAGAATAAAGTGAAATGAAAACTTTAGCTGCAAAATGCGCCCATAACTAATTACTGTTCTATTCATGCTTGCTGGCTAGTAATTTGTTTATAATACTGTCAAGAGTTTTGCTAAGACATTAAGTCCTTCACAACTTCAAGGTTTGCTTTAGCAATACATGTGCTCAGCAGCTATAAGGGATCCCAGTCTGGTTTCCTCATCCAGATGCTATTGTAGTACAAACAAAAAGTACAACTGTACAATGTTTTTCTTGTGTTCATATAGGTGGAGTCTAATTTTTCTCCTCTGAATCCTCCTTGAAACTGAAAATAACACACCAAGAAACACAGATCACAGGTTTAGACAGTTTCTCTACTGAGAAGGTGGGCAGGCTGTTATGGTTCTCTTTGAAAGATCTTCTGTTCTTTTACATTTTCTACTCACTTACTGTACTTTCAAAAACTTTATGGTTTGGTTCACAGAGTGAATACTTGGAACAGATCTGCAAATCCAGTAAGTGTCCAAGAGTACAAAAATAGGATGCAGTTCAAAAAAACACCGCCTGCTTTTTTTTTTTTTAATTTACATACAACTTTTATTTGCATTTTGAACTTCACAGAAGTAAACTGGAAATGTTTTGTTCTAATTAGCTTTTTCAAATTCTTTTTTTCCAATCCACATTGCCTACAGCAAAATATTACCTTGAAGATCTGAAGGCACATAGCAGAGAAGATATTGACTGAGCTGTTAGCCTGAAGAGTATATCTCAGTGGACTGAGGGGTTGGGCTTTGAGGGAGCTAGCATAACGAATGGATATTTTCCGCCAGCACAAGTACTTGTTTGCAGTAAATACCCAGTGTAATAGTGATGTCTTTGCAACTGTTTAGCAATATTGCAAGAGCAGGATCTCTCAGTAAGTAAAGAATTGTGCACCTAGAACAGTGTCAGTAGTGCTTGCGCTAACAGCAAATGCCTCTTCATATTTCTTAATCCTTGCTAAATGGATCAGCATGATTCTGTCATAATTTCCTGCTAACTCCACACTTAAATTTTAAGTGCTCTGAAAGGAATAAGAGTGGGAACACCCCACGACTGCAAAGAATTGTCATTTCAAACAAAAGGAACACTTATTAGTTTCATTCAGCTTTTCCCAGGCCATTAGGTGTGACAAACAAAATGACAGCTGTACGTGGACCTCTTACATGATAACTAGTTTATCACCATTAATTTGAAATGGTGGACTACAGCTTCTAAAATCAGTATCAGAATAATTAATGACAACAATAAAACTAATGAGAAGTGATGCTGCTCTGGACATTTCAGAGACCTGTAATGATCTGTCAGATCCAATGGCAGAACCCACACGGCATTTCTGTAACGATCAGTTCTTCAGGTGTTAACAGATGTTTTGCTCATGTGGCAAAGTGACACACTCAAATCTTACAGGAAATCTGTTTCCAACATTATTCATCTGCAACCAATACAGTTCAATAAATAGAATAGAGTGAAACCAAGTAATCAGCTAACCAATATTTTTATTTCAGTGGGGTCTGGGTTTTCTCCCAGGATCCTAGAAGGAAAGAAGATGTTGATACAGGAGGAAACCTTTCCTATATAATTACTGAAACCTGAACCCAGTATGACCCAAAGTTATTTCAGAATATCTAGTTGCTGCTACACTTCTAAGCTCAGCAAGGCAGGGTATTTTGCTTGAGTGGTATCTGGCTCAGCCTGACAACAGTTCTGACTTGAGCATGTAATTGCTATTGTCATATAAATATACAATAAATATACAATAAAAATAACATTAAAAAATAGTTTAGCTTAGATTGGTTACTGTTCTGCCTATGTGTAAAACGACCCTCCCCGTCCCTCTTCACCTTGCAAGTGAAACATTCGCTAATGTATAATGATCATTAAGGACCTGCTGAATGAAAAAGTGCTGATTATTCAGTGAAAATTGACTTTGCTTATTAAAAAATCCAAAGAAAATACAAGCTCCAGTTTGTAAAACAACCGTGATATCAGAGGTTATACATTAAAACATTAGATATAGTGCTGCTCACCATCTTCCAAGAAGCAGGAGTAATCTTTTGTGTAACAGTAACCACTGTGGCAGTGATGATTTGAATTTTTATGTTTCAGATTTGAGAAGAGCTCATGCACCTGAAAGCCTGCACCAGGTTTCTGGATATATTGCTTTTTCTAAGGAAAGATTTTTCCCTATAAGTCTTGCTGCCTTTATAAGCCTTTATGACATTCACTAACATGACATCATTCTTGTGGATTTTAATCTACTTTTCCAGCCCAAAATGTCAGGTCCATCACTGCACAGTGAATAAGACAAAGGAAGGCAAAGAAGAGTAGCAAGAATGGGTTCCCAACTCTGTGGAGTCTTAAAAAGGGTATATATAGATGTGCACATATACAAAATATGTGATTTATCTCCTGAAATCCTGGGTCCTATGGACATGAATGGGAAAACAGAAGTCTTAGTGGTTAATGGGACCAAATAACTGAATCCAGCAAAATATGAGGGATCGTACAGCTGAGGCTTTCCACTGTTCACAGATATATTTCTGTTATTACAAACTGCCAGCAGTTATGAAAAACCTTTAGTGCACAATGTAATGATTGGTCATACAGGGGGAATTCTCTTTACTTTCTATTCTGCAGAGGGTAAAGCTGACATTAAAATCGACACCTTTGTCTTCAGTTGTTTAATCCTTTGACTTATATTTATAAAATATAATAATGTATCAGTACCAGAAATGAGTAATAATGGTGTTTAGTCTGCTACACACGAATGATTTCTGCACGTGCACAAAAGTCTGATGTGCTTTTGATTTTTCATTCACCGGTAGGAGTTTTAAAGCTTTTCATCGCACCACTGGTTTCAATCTCAGCAGAGACACAGAAATAAATTATCTGTCTTTAAAGTCTGAGGTATTTTCAGGAGGAATAAGACTTATGATTAACTTGCATTGAGTGAAAATTTAGGGATTTCTTCCCTGAATAAATTAAAGTATGTGATCAGTAGGTGAGTGAGAGAAAAACATTCAAATAAGCACAGGAACAGGAAGGAAAGTTTCAAAAGTCCCAGAGTCCTGCCTCAGCCTACTCTAAGCACAAATTTTGAAAAAGAGAGAGAAAAGTGTATCAATGTATCTAAAAAATATCAATTTGAGTGTAATATGGAAAATATTAATTTGAGTGATAAACATATTGCTCTCTGTCTGAGTTATTTATGCCTTTCAAATAATGTTCTGGAAAAAAAAAATGAGTAAAGTTAGTTTCAGCAAATTCTTATTATAGTTGCTAAACTGATAACAGTAGTTTGTTAGATAACTGGGTTATTTTGCCTACCAGGAAATAAATACATATTGCTTTATGTACTTTCTATAGTTGAAAAATCAATGACATAACTTCAAGTGTGGGAGTTATTTACTGATTTAAATTCAAATTATCTCGTAAGTGAATTCCCTGTCTTTTTAATTTAGTTAAAAATTTACTTAACAACTTACTTAAAGAGACCACAATTTTGAAAAAATAAACTTCTATATATGTTTTGGAGAACTATATGAATTATTTTATGCTGTAAACAAAATTTGCATGTGGAAAATTAATTCCATTGATCTAAATATAGCCTTTTAAGCATATTTATTATGTATGATTCTCCCGTTTATCATACATTTTAGAGTTGCATTCATTTTATACTTCAGCTGTTGTTTTCCATTATCAAAAGTAGTAATTGGTGGTATTATATCCAGTAAAAGATGGAATTTTTAAAAAATTTATGTTGTTTTTCAAATTGCATTGGCTTGAAACAGGTGTATACTTAAGCAAATTCTTAAACATCCATTTGAATTCACTTGCCATCTACAGGAGGCGTGTACCTGCAGAATTATTGCAGGATGAAAGCTGAAGTATTATTCGCCTATCTTTTGTTTTGCTTTGTTTTAAGCTTATAGCAATAAAATCAGTTCATTACCTGAAGCTATTCTTTACAGCTCTTTCTTCTGAAAATAAGTACCACAAATAATAAGTATACTCTATTTAGAATTTTAGGCAGGAGAGGAGGGGTTTTCTTTGCTACTGTTCTGTTGGATTATGTCCTCAGGTATGTTGTTGAAAGTTAAATAATACATTGAAAGATGGAGAGTGCTAAATAATGCAGGTATACCGGGTGTGAGTTTTCTTATGCTAAGCAAGGGAACATTCTTTGAACAGAAAATTGCAACTGGAAGAAAAATATGTCCTTGTGCTAGAGAATTTTTTCATTTTAATTTTAGTTAATAAAAACAATTAATTATGTTTCCAAATTAGCTATTATACATATATTCTAGATCACAAATTCAGGCAACTGTTTGAACAACTATGCATTATGTATTATATATCAACATGTGAACAAACACAGGAAAAGAGTGTATGTTCTTTTGTGCCATAATCATTGTGGAAAAATTTACCTTCTCCACAATTTCATAAGATGCCATCTGATTGCATAGACTTCTCTTGTTGAAGATATTTGCATTTCTCTGGAGTTTCTTGTAAATTATGTGTCATATCTCAGGCCTAGTTTGTAACACAGATAAAATTAAACATCTAGAGAGTTAATTCCAGTCATCATTTCTATACTCTTTATTTCCAAATAAACAAAAATGTCAATGAGGTAACTAAATAAATTTTTTTTTTCCTTTTAGAGCCATAGGAACTAGCAGTGGTAGCTTGCTGAATCATTACTGTACTAGTTCTTTGAACAAAATGCCTAGGAGCTCATCAGAGTGGACTTTCTGCATCTGAGACTAGAGACCCTGCCTTCACAGTCACGGTCTTTGTGTGTGTATACTGGCTAGCTCATGTCTGTAGAGCAAGTGTGGTCCATGGGAACCTCATGAGAGGTTCCCATGTGGCTGAGAAATGGGGAGCAGCACTCATCCAGCTGTTGTCCTGATAAACAACAAGGATGTGTCCTAGGACCACACAAAGGGATCAAGACTGCTGAATATACCTGCTTCAAAGAGCTACATCACCTGTTTCAACAACAACAGAAAGTAAAAGTGGATTTTGAGACAACATTAGGCAGTGTTATAAATAATTTTTCTTCTGTTAAGCAAGACTCAAAATAGCAATTCCGATTTTATACATGTTTTCATAAAATTGTGATACCTTATAATTTGGATGAGATTAAAATCGAGAAATTAGATCTGAAACCCATAAGGTGCTCTGCAGGGTTTGTGACGTCCATACCAGTAAATAAAACAGGACCAGGGGCCCAAGTGCTGACCCAAGTTTGTTCATAATGTTAACCCTTCAGGACTCTCCACTGCAGAGTTTTGATGTGTACCAACCATCATGCTCTCAGACAGCTCCTGGACGGAGTTCAGGGACTAGGATGTGCCTACCAGGGATCATTCCAACACAGACATAAGTCTCTGAACAGGAGGAGTTTGGGTTTGGGGTTTTTTTTTTTGGTATGAGCAGCGGTTTGCAGCCTGATTTTGCAATATCTCTGCTTTTTGGTCTCTCGCAGCCCTTGAGTCTAATGCGTCCATTCAGTGATGAGCTCCAGCAGTCTGGAGACCAGAACCAGTACCCTGCAGCACTCTGATCAATTGCCAGTGTCACATGTTAAACCGTTTAACTATGCAGGCCATGTACCATGTCCCAGTATAATCAGAAGTTCAACATTACTGCAATATTGACTACTTTCTGCAAACGTTTGATTAACCTGTGAGATGCCTCAGTGATATTCACAGGTAGGTTTCAAATTTCATGTTTAAGCTTTTGATGACATTGATGATACTTCAGCTAGCCAAATCCTCTCTTCCAAGTTCCATCTTTGGCTTATACTTCACACTTCATTGCTTAATTTTTTTTAGGGTAACACCTGAATTTGAGTTATTTTTCTCCTATATTTTCCCATTCGTCTGGCACAAACTAATACTAAATATTTCATTCCCACATGCTTTGCTTTATTGCTAGGAAGCAAAGATTTTTTTTTAAACATGTTTACCCTAATCAAGTTTCATAACTTCTAGTTTGATACATAAAAATCTTCCCATTAGTAATTCAGCAAGCACACATTTCTAGACTATATGCTGTTATTTGATAAGACAGCAGGAAAGAAGCTATTTTCTGATTTAAAGATAGTTTATCTTCTTTGACAGTTTTCATGCCAGTTTAAAAAAAAAATATCTTGGAAAATACTGTCTTCTCAAATAGAACACAGATTATGGAAGGCAGATAAAGTATCTAAATATTATTGATCTCATATCTTTCCCTACATTCATCAGGGTCCATTAGGAGAAATTAATTCACATGGTAGCACATACATCACAAAGTTAAACCTTAAGGTTAAAAACATTACTTGTATAGCACTGACGAACTATAGATAACTCCTGCCTACACTGATGATGAATCTTCAAAGTGTCAAAAACTTTCAGCAAAGAAAGTATTGCCAAAATTCAATATAATCTGCTGGTCATGGGCATGATGACTATTTCAAGGAATGTCTCAGTGCACAAATTAGATCATTTATGCAAACTTCCTTTTCAGTCTTCTTTCCATTTCCCACCAGCCTCTAAGCACAGTCAAGAATGACACAGAACTCAGATATGATGTATTTCTTAGAGCACTAAAAAAGTCCAGTGACTATTAAAATTTTTGTATAACTAGACCCAGAATGACTTTTTTTCTTTCCCCTGACAGATGTTGCTGTATTTTTTAGTTATTAGTTATCCCAGATCAGATAAAAATAGCCAATACCAGCCACGTAACTATTCTTTTTTCATTGTTTCAAATCATGAAGTCTCTGAGAGGTTTGCATTAATATACAGTACATATAATTTCTATTTTTCTTATACTGACTTGTATGTACTTGCCTGTGTTTCAGATTAATCTTTAAATTATTCTGTGCATGTCTGGTGACAAAATGGTAATACCTGGCTTTCAGTCACTCCATGTTTTAAGACAGGTGGGACCTCTACTGCAAATGGCTAATATCTCTTTGAATTGTTTATAAAACTTCTGGTGCTGACTGCTCTGCTCTCTTAACACAGCTAGAAGCTGCTGAAATTCATTAAAGCCACACTACTAGATAAACACAGCTACATCTCGTGTGCTGCAGCATGCAGTTGCTTGGTTTCCACTGCATCTGCTCATCTCTTTCTTACTAATGGTGTTCAGACCAAAAGGCGTACCAGGTCTCTGGCTTTGAATAGCATTTCATGGACTGCTTTAAGATCACTGAAGACGATGAACAGCTTGCATGTTTTCTGTTGTGAAGACACTGAAGGATTTCTAGGGAGAAACACTACCTGCTGTAACACTGCTATTGTCTCTGCCTAATGCTTTCTAACTAAATTCACCCATCTGATAGGACAGGTTAAGCATGCGTGGCTAACCGAAAGTACGTATTAGTTAGGGAACATCAGATTAAGGAAAAGTCACAGAGGTTTATTGTTATTAGATATACCTCATTAATAATATATTTATTTTTAAATTATTATTAGGTATAATTAAGCAGTTTTTATACCTCAGGACTGTTAACTTTTATTGCCATTTCATATCACAGCACGTGAGATTATTTACAAGACTGTCAACCTGACTGTCTGCCTTCCAGACTGGGATGCATAGACAAACGAAATGGACATGAACTGGATATCACCTTACTGAGCAGGCAGGGTTTTCAGTGGCCATTTACAGCCAGTACAGCTAGTCACGGACCCCAGCCCTGACAGCCGCAACTACAGTACTGTGTTTCTGAACAGACATGAACACAAGGGACGCAGATGACCAAGCATTAAGTATATGAGCAATCATCATAAGGCTGAGAACAGTTTTCAGAGAATGTGGTAGCTGACAGTTCACGGTTCGGTACTGGGGTAAGGAGGTTCATAGCAGCTCCCATGTCGCACCCTGCTAGGAGCTCAGTTTTAGTGTGGTTTCACAGAAATGGCAAAACACAGCCAGACTAAATGCATCAGGAGTCTCCTCGCTCCCCGCAATGACTGCCAGCGGTGAAGGACGTGGGTAGCTGTTTTCCCCAAAGAGCTGTTAAGCCTGGAGACAGCCAGCCTGTGGAAAGCAGAGCAGCTCTTTGTCCGCCCTGCCCCACCGCTGTACGGCGGCAGGGCAGGGGCGGTAAAGTCAGCTGCTCATCCTGCCCATCTGCTTCTCCCCTGAGGTAAGCTGACTCCTCTCACTCAGGTTTGTAAGTATAGGCATGCATTACCCTGCTGCAAAGCAGTTCCTGACAAAGGCCTGTGAAAATCCACACAACAGCTGCGAAATATTTGGACTTTTCTAAACTAAGGTATTATACAACGGAGCATGTTATTTGTAGGCTTTTACGAGTCTTCAAAATCACACTGAGAACCGGCTGTGAATCGAGCCACAAATTTAAAGGAGGATCGTAAGCAGATAATACAAAGCACAGAGATGCTGAAAGTTAGCATAGCATTTTTTCCCACTGAGTGATGCTGAACCTAACAGTTATGTTTCAAATGGCAAGTTAATTGCTAAAAAACACCCCCATTCTCCCATTATTCTTAGCATAAACCGTCTACAGTATCACCCAGAGAGGCATTCAGTTAAACCAGCTCAAACTCAGCCTCTAGACTTCACTTAATTTATTTCTTTTTCTTCCCTTCCCCCTCACCCCGATACACATTACTATTTGTTTCACTTATTGTCACTTTTTGACCACTGAATGTTCCTGGACCGTCTTTGGTGGACACCTACAGTTCCTCAAGCTTTTTCTTGTTTATTTTTCTCAGTCATTGGGCTACTGAGGTACTGAATCACTTCCAGTACTATTTCCTTTTAATAATAACTTCTGGATGCTATTTTGATCTTGGATCTTTACTGACATGTTCCAAATTAACATCCATGCCAGTTCTTCTTCAGTCTCATTAGAATACATTACTGTTTCTAAATTGGTTACTTTTGTTGGTTTTTTGCATTACTTATTTGTGTTGCTCTTTTTCTGATGGTATACTTTGCTTAGATAGCTTTTTTTTTGCCTTTTTTTTTTTTTTTTTGCTATTCATGTTCTATATCAAGTTAATGCGGCCAACATTGTGGTATTTGTCACACCTGGCCTTTTATAAACATATACATGAATCAACTGGGTTTATTTACCCTGATGAAAGCTTTCTAGTGCTTTCAGTTTCTCTTCTGAAGTTACACATCTTCAATTTGTCTGTTTGTTTCTTTGCAATCTCATGGTTTCTCCTAAATATTTTTGCATGGACTGGTATCACATTCTTTCTCAGACAGATATACATTTACCCAGTAAAGCTTCTGAGACTTGTCCAAGCTGACATACACTTTTTCACTGTAAACTCTTCCTCAGATGAATTTACTGTTTCTTCAAATGAAACTGTAAGTAGAAGTTTGCCGTGTGGATCTGAAAGAACTTACCATTAGAAACAGTGCAGATAAAATCTGTTTTTAAAATGAGTCTTGATCCAAGTACTGTTGGACAATGCACCACTGTTGCCCACACCATCAACAGATTCAAGCTCATGTCCCATTGTAATCCCTTGTAAACCTCTGACACTAGATGGATTTCAAATAGTCATTAATTAATTGCAGATGCCCCAGATGTTTGACTCTCTAGTGAAATACATAAGCCAAATGCATTGGCAGGCTCTCTGTCTGGGTCAACTTCTTACACTACTTTAAGTCAGAATATTTGGGGATATTAATCCAGCTATTTGCTTTCTCTACTCGCACTCCCAGAGAACTGTCTTCTCCACTTCCTTGCTCTCCTCTTTTCTTCTTCTTTTAAAGTTGTCATGGTTTTACCCCAGCCAGCAGCTGAGCACCACACAAACGCTCACTCCATCCCCCTCATTGGAAAGTGGGAGAGAATCAGAAGAGTGAAAGTGAGAAAACTCATGGGTTCAGATACAAGAGTTTAATCAGTGAAGCAAAAGCCGTGCACACAAGCAAAGCAAAACAAGGAATTCATTCCCCACTCCCCATGGCAGGCAGGGGTTCAGCCATCCCCAGGACAGCAGGGCTCCGTCACGCGTAATGGTGACTTGGGAAGACAAACACCATCACTTCAATTGCTGCTGCCCTCCCTTCCTCTTCCCCCAGCCCCTTACAAACCGAGCATGACGCCATATGGTATGGAATGTTCCTTTGGTCAGTTGGGGTCTGCTGCCCTGTCTGTCCCCTCCCAACTCCCCACACACCCCCAGCCATCCCGCCGGCGGGGCGGTGCGAGAAGCAGCAAAGGCCTTGGCTCTGTGTGAGCATCGCTCAGCAACAGCAAAAACGTCTCTGCACTATCAGCGCTGCTTCCAGCACAAACCCAAAACACAGCCCCATACTGGCTGCTGTGAAGAAAATTAACTCTCTCTCAGCTGAAACCAGGACGAAAGTCAACTTCAAAATCTGGCCTGCCCTCTGTATAGCTCAGTTTTGTCTGTGTAATCTTTTTTTCTTGTGCATTTTTACTTGCATTAAATAAAAACAACCCAACATCAAAAAACCAAAACCAACACCCAAGTGATCATACATGCTTAGAAAGAGCCCTGGAATAATCTTTGTTTATTTCTTTTCCCTGCTCTTCATCACCCACACACATCATCACCTTGCTGGTATTTGGTCTGTCAGCTCGTTTGGAGAGAGACAAACTTTTCTGCCTTCTACACAGCAATTTCTGCATTTTGGGATTCTATTAAATGAGAAAGCCACCGACTGGTGACGGTGTAGTGCATAGTATTGTAAGTTCTTTCCTTTGTGACTAAGCAGTGATTCTTCTAAAAGCAGGTAGTACTGTTGACATTTTCTTGAGAAAGACACAAAGACCTAGGAGGTAATCTATGTAAACTATGGTCAAACTTATTTTTTGTGTCTTTGTATTATAATCCCTGGCTGTATCTCACCGATAGTCTCTCTCCCATGACTAAGCTGGGCCAGGAGACAAAGTAAATATATTTTATCTGTGTTAGAGAAAAAGGAAACCCCAAACACGCACAAACCCAGCAACAAGGGAGTCAAACCCTTAAAATTCCGTCTGTTTTCTGTGAAAGACAATGATGAAATGCAAAGCTTAAGTTTTTGTTGCTTTTTAGTTAGGCATATACTTAAATATGTCTGGAACTTATTGCTGATACCTCAGTAAGAATAACAAAAAGAGAGACAATTTCTCTAATATTTCATCGAAGAAGGTAGGGATTTTCCTTAGAAAAATATTGTAAAATTTATCCTAGGAAATTATATAACAAGATATTGTTAAATTGTCACAAGGTTTTCTGTTTTGTTCCATATTTGCCATTTCTTATAACTTATTTAAACTTCAGGGCCAGTGAAGGGTCTTGTTTTATAGGCAGTGAGAGTCTTGGCACTGAGTTTATAGATTGTCTTCCTCAAAGGGTCCTCTTCCAAATTGGAATTTCAAATGGGTTCACATAAAAGACAGAATTCAAACTAGTGAGCTTTCCTGTAATTAACTCTTATAACACAGGGGATGTGGAATGCCCTTTAAAACATAGCTGTAGGCTTGCAGCTGCCTTTCTGGGATGTACTACAGTTTAGTCATTGTAGTGCGCATTATGATTTAACAGACCAAGAAGCACTTTCAAAAGGTTGACATGCGATGTGGCAAAATTCGGTCATCCAAGCAAACAACCAACCAGCTCTTCTCAAGTTTCTAAAAAGCAACAGAAGCTACTTTGCCATTACGAGTTTGGCTAAAAGGTTACAGATCTGAATTTTGATAGCCATGGGTGAGATTCACAAAGACATAGAAATAGCCGGTCAGCTTCCACTCAGTAATTCACAGACTGTTGCACTGTGTTAACAAAGAAAACAGTCTAATTAGTGATTACAGGAAAATGGTTCCTTTGCCTCCCAGCTTCCACCTCTACTGCTTAGAACAGATTGCCCTGAGCTTGTGCTTCGGTCTTATCAAATCCAAAAGCACTACCCCCCTCTCTGACTTGTAGTTCCCTGTTCAGAATTAATAATAACTTGCAGCATGAACTTGCAATTAAAATGATAGGTGAACTTGTTTATTCCGTCAAAGAAGCACACATCTGTAACAATAAAATCTGCGAATACCATCCACAGGGAGAACCAGAGTGTATGTTGAGAATTCATAAGAAAACTTACAGAGTTTGTGTAACGCATTTGGTGACATTTGAGCCAGAGACATGCTGAGCATGACTCTTTAAGAGAAGAAAGTGCATATGCTTTACTGAACTCTGGAGAAGGGGCCTCACAAGTTGGGAACAGGCTGGTAGCAGAACAAAAAGTTTCAACAGTAGATGGATTAATTGGCCATAACCCACTGCTCCATGAATGCCAGGGGACAGCAGCAATGCAGGAATTGCCTTGAGGTTCTTGCCCTAATGATGAACTACAGAATAAGTTTCCCTCCTGCATTTTCCTCATGGGACTACTTCACCCTCTCATGCTTCAGGAGGTTGAAAAGACAATGAGTGATAATGTCTGGCTACAATTTAGATTCACAGGTAAGGAAGAGACACATAAACCAAAGCTGAACCAGTTTTTCTGCCTCATTTTGATTGCAGTCTAGATCATATGTATTTGGAATTATTAGGCACAAAACTCTGGAGAGAACTACGTTTTGTTGCATATATGTATATAGGATTATCAATACTGAGGCAATAATGCCCTCCTGAGAGAGAGGTCAGTCAAATGCATATGAAAAAACTTCATGAGAATTGAGTACCTGAGACTCCTGAGGTAGTTTTTCTGACCTGAGATATTGTCAGGAGAGTCACTTTCCTCAGTTACTGGAGTAGTGGCTTAAAAGAAGCAACGTTGAGGACTGCTTTGCCCACTAGTCAGTATCAGTGGGTTCTGTTTTTTTTTTAAATCAGGAGGATATTCTGCATCTTTAAGAAAGCACTGATCTCTGGTCTGAAGTTAATATTGCTATGTGGAGTGTACGGAAACAAAATAAAATTGAGGTAGATACTGTCTCATTCTGGCGTTCAGTTCAGAAGAATATCTAAAATTAGTTTTCCCCTTTATTTTATGTATTTTACTAATTTCAGGACCACAGTCACAAAAATACTTATAGGTAGGCTTTCTTTTCTGTTTGTTCACTATTTTTTTTCTTTTGACTTCCTTATACCCTTTTCTTTCCTTGATATACTGTCACCATCATGATTACTTGCAACCATATACTTTTTTTCCCTCTGTTGCATAGCTTTGTTTTACATTAAAAGTAAGGCACTGCAAGAATGCAGTTACATATTTCCAATGTTTATTTGAATAAAGTTACACCTTTTAATGACAATTTTCATTAAAATTGGGCATATGTGTGGACAAAAATGCTACTTACAGAATAACAGAGTGGAATGAAGCAGTATTCTGCCTTACAACATTTGGCAAGTTCATTATACAAAAAATACATCAAGAAAGTTTACATGAAATAAGCTTTCCAAAACATCATAAGTTGTACCTGCAACAGCTTAAGCAAATATTTTTAAGGGGAACATAAAAATAGATCTCTGCCTCTTTCCACTTACAAACCTGGCAAAAATAGTAATACACAATTCTGTAAACCTTTCTTTGGCTTCAATTTATTATGTGACAAGTTTGTGTTTGTTTGTTTGTTTTAAATTGAAAAGAAGAGAAATAGACAAAGCAAAGCATAAACAATAGAAAATGTTGCAATTCTAGATAAATAAGCAGACCAATTTTTAAAGGGTCAGACAAACCCTGAAACGCATTTACCATTATAGTTCTAATATTTCTTATAATCTATCATTGTGACAAACACACAAGCTGTTCTTCATTTTTCTGAACTGCGGACATTTCCTGCACCTAGTGCATTCTGGGTCACATCTGAGTCCGCGGAATCCACAAGCACTGCAAAACATGAAATCTGACACTGGTGTCACATGCTACAAGAGATTCAATGATATTTAAAATACCTGAAAAGTGAAAACATCATTGGGAAAGATTTTAAATGCAGACAAATGTAAGTGCTGCGGCTGCTCTAGGTGCAGAGACCCTCAGCACAGAGGCGTACAACAACGTCCCTGAAAAGCCCTGTAACTCACTTCCCTGGAAGAGCGGTGGGAGTCCCTGTGTCATCTCCAAATGTACTGCTTCTTTCACTTCTTTCTCTTCAGCAGGTCTGCAATATGTGCTGACTACTCTTCACCTTGACTAAAATGTCAGGTGCTCCTTCTCCCTTCATGGTTTTTGCCCCTTCCAATCTTATTGATCTTCATATTATCAAATCACTGCAGAAGAGACAGCTATAAAAGCAGTAGTGGAAGAAACAGGGAGCCAGCATGATGGAAGGAAACGAAGAAAGGATTTGGGAAAAGGTGTCAATGGAATTTGAGATGGAAAGATTAAAAAGACAGAAAAACGCGGGGNCTGTCAGCCCTTTCATTCAATTGCTCACTCACCCAGCCTTCATAACAGGATACTAAAATTTGTCTTGCATGACACACCCAATTCATCACAATTTATCCACAAGCTATTTATTGTCTGCTATGACTGTAGAGACTCCCATATAGTAATTATTTTTCTTGTTCTTCACAGACACTCACGTGCACAATGAAGATAATTTCACCAATGGTGGGAGTGAACAGGAGTGCATGCATGTGTTCACAGAAATCCATGTGCATGCGTGCACATGCATATACATTCACTCCCTACTTTGACAAATGTATCTCCATTATTATTACTACATATTCCAATACCAATTTGCATTACAAACACTTTTATAATTCCATGAAATGAAGCCAATTCTGTTCATAGATTGGTATCTAAAGTCTCAGCCAAGAACTACTGTTAATTAAAAAAGACATTAATGTGTTAAATATTTTGTCATAGTTCATAAATAATTTTCCTTGATGATCTATTTTAATGGCTTGTGAGTTACTCATTCTTTTATTACTTGTTTCATTTTTTAAAATCTGAAATAAAGATTTTCTAAACCGTGAAAGCTGTATTTATATAAAGTTTGACATTTCATCTTGTTGCTTTTAACTGTCTATGATCCAGGTATTCAGAAGTATTTGTATGTCTAAAAATGTATCACAGTTTTCAAAAGTATCTAGATACATAAGGTACAATTGAAGCATAAGCTGTGAAGTAGGCAGCTATCACGCTTAGGCATTTCTGTCAGTCCTATTATGGTGACGCTAAATGCTGTTGAATTCTAGTCTTGTATTGCTAAATTTATTTTTTTAAAGAGGAATCTTCTGAAGGCCAAGCACAACTATGCTGCCTGTCCAGAAATCATGGATACATAATTCATGATCTTGTGTTACTCATTCCTTTTCCAAAATAGATAATTTTAAATCTATTCATTTCAGTTCTTTGAAAAACAGCAACCTTAAAAGTTAGGTGGCCTTTTATTTTATTTATTACAAAAACATCCATCAACGTGATGTCAGACTGCTATGTGACAAGTGATTTACAAGCTACTAGCAGAGCATTGATATAAACAAGATAATAGGCATTTTTCCTGTAAGGGCAATTTTTACAGTATTCACCTATTCTGAATAAAATCAGAATACTTTCATCAAACTATATGACAGTAATATCAATGCCTAAAGAGACTACATGTTATTTGCAGTTATGGTTTACAAACTGAAAATAAGATTTACATTCTCATGGCGAGTCTATTTTACACAGGCAGAAGGGTAAGCTTTGGCTAGTTTAGGCCATTTATTTCAAAGAAAGAGTGTATGGAAATATCTTGTCCTCTCCATTAATATTTTAAAGAATCTTATCATTCTTTCACAAAAAATGTAGGAAAAGAAGAATCTGAAATACAGGAAGATTGTTCTTTTGCTTTAATGTTATTCTTTTCTTATCCCTTTCCTTTTCCCTGACAGAGGAAAAAAAATCAATGTTAGTAATGTTTAAGAAATCTGGGGTGACAAAAAGACCATGGAGACTACTGAGGATTTTTCAAAGACTCTCTCAACACATGGATGTCCAAGAATCCCACTTGAGCAGAAAATTATCTGCTCTCCTCTGCCATAGTCTACTGTGGTCCTGAGTGTACTTCCTATAAACTCTCTTTGCCCCTCTGCCAGCATGAAAAAAAATATACATTTTTTAAATCAGAGAATAATGAGAAGCTTTTGCAGAGAGAGACCGACTGGGGAAGCCAGAGACTGACTCCAGAATGAGGAGATAAGGATTAAGACCAATAGCATTTGAGGACAGAAGCGTTTGGGGAGCTAGTGAAGGGAAAATTCTAATATCAAAGTAGTAAGCAATGGTCAAAATGAGAGAAAACAAGAAAAGCAATCAGTAAAAAGGCTTGACTGGGAGAGAAAGAAATTAAAGAAGTCTCAAAGCAAAGAGTCAGGTTGAGAAGCTGGAAAGGCCATGAAAAGCAGTGCAGGGAAGAAGCAAATGGAGGAGGAAAACAGGTTCAGCTGGAACAGGCAGTAAGGGCTTGTGCTCACTGAAGCACACTTTCCAGGATCTGATGGAAGAGTGTGTCCTGGAACAGACATCTAGATTCCCACCGTTTACTATTGCCATGCTGTCAGTAACACCTGCGAAAAGTATGCGCAAATTGTGAATGAAGACTCGATTTGTGTTTCCCATTTCTCAGCCGTGCAGTGTGATCAGACTCTCTATGGCCTGCAAGCAGGACAAAACATATATACTGCACTCCAGTGTCCCCCAGCGTCCCTGTCATGTCTTTCTGGAGACTGAACAGATTCCAGTCCTGCTGATGACTCATTTCTGTGTCACTATGAACTCAAGGAATATGTTTTTAGAGGTCTGCTTCCATTTTAGTTTTCTTAAAAAAACAAGACAGGTAAAGCTATATATTGGAAAACAAACAGACAAACAAAAAAAAACTACAAAAGAAACAAACAAACCCACTAACCCAAAAGAACCAAAAAGCTAGTAAAGAAGTGCCTATCAAGAAATGGGAGTCAGAGGTAGTGTGATCCGTGCAAACTTCATACATTTTTTTGCACTCTCGTGTTGCATACCGGTAGCCTGTATCATCACACAGATGGATCAGACCTGTCACTGAATCCAACCATAAAATGAGAAAACTGACCTGTACAGCACCAGTTTCTTCTATTACATCATACAGGTTGTGCTGTAGTGAATGGGAAAGACTGGTCTCATAAAAGAAGTGATAAGAAACTCATAGATGAAAAATGTGGAAACAACAACAACAACCAAACAGGAAAGTAAACAGCGAATGTACTTATATGAGAAGATGAAGACATATTGGGGAAAAGCAGTGGCTGACATAACTTAAGAAAAGAGCAAGGAGCTTTTAAAGTATTCAAAAAATAGAGAAACACCATGAATATTTAAACAGAGCATATCATAAAATTGTAAATAATGATGCAGAAAAAATAGAGCCAATACTTCTGCTCAGGATTTGGAAAGAAGTGCAATGCTTTCCTAACATCACTTTACAAGGATCCAATTAAATCTATTAATAACTAAGGGGAATGTTAAAGAGAATCTAATAGAATTATGTAGTTTTACATCAACATGCCTGTGCAACTTTGACTCACACGTTATTAAGGAATTGGTTGAAGAATTTTCTGGACTTTTCCTCGCTAGCATACCAAAGACACTCTAGAGGATTCTGAAAAATATTAAGAATGTTCCAATGGGAAATTGTGGGTAATTATGTCATACTAGGAGAAAACATATGGAATTACATCAAGTGAAAATTAAATGAAACTGATATAATCAAGGTCAACTGAAACCATCTAAGAGAAAAAAAAGTTCTTGTAAATCAAATCAGATTCAATCTTTGGTGAGATTAGAATTTTGGCTGCTGAATTTACTGCACAAATATAAATTTTATGAGGCTTTTAACTCAGCATCTATTATCCTTTAATTAACAAATTAATGATAAATGCTACAACAAAGCATATATTAAGAAGAATAATAATTAGATAATTTTTAGTTGCAAAACCAACTGGTAATAAACAATTAATAATAAACAGGGCCTGTTTCTAGAGATGAATAGTATAAACCCTGTATTTCTGATTTAGAAGTGTGTATTATATCAGCACAGAAGAAGCCAATGAAAGTTTCACAAAAAGAGCAGACAAGGGTAAAGGCAAGGAGATCAGCTCTGTAATTGAAACACAATACAATTTTTACAGAGAAACAAAAATTCCCTTCCTTCTCCACCCTCTATCTCCAAAATGCAGTACATATCTACACAATAAGAAATTATTTCCTCATAGCAGCAAGTCTCAAAAAGAAATTCAGGGTCATTACAGATAAACAAAGGAAAAATAGTTCCTAGTAAAACATAGAGACAATGTGGGATAATGCAAACCTTGAAGGAACAGGCAAGGAGGAGGACTAATGAAAAGCAGTGGTGATTTTATGCCTCTAGATAGCACTGGTGAGATTGATACTGGCAAACTGCCTCCTGTTCTGCATACTGCACACAGTTCATTTTTAAAATGTCACTGAAAAAGTTGGAGATGATATAGAAAAATAGCTGCAAAATTATTCCAGGCTGCAGAAAATTCAGGTGAGTGAGGACTTAAAAATATCAGTCTGTTTATCTTACCAAAAAAAAAAAAAAAAAAAAAAAAAAACTGGCAGG
>VWZZ01005516.1:27942-52083 GCA_013399095.1 Psophia crepitans
AAAAAAAAAAAAGACTGGCAGGTAGCTTGATTGCAGTGTATAAGCACCCTCACAAGGAACTAAAGAACTCTTTAATCTAACAGGGAAAGACAGAAACCAATGGATAGAAAAGGAAGGTAGGGAAATTCAAAATAGGAATAGGACAAAAAATTTATCAGTGCAGGTGATTAACAACTGGAACAAACTCACAAAGGGAATGGTAGATTGTCCATTATTTGGGGCTCTCAAATCAAAGCTAGGCACCTTTCCAGAAAATGTGCTTAGTCTGGAGTCATTGGAAGAAATATAATCACAGAATCACAGAATCACAGAATCATACTGGTTGGAAGGGACCTCGAAAGATCATCTAGTCCAACCCCCCCCGCCAAGGCAGGNTTAACCCGAAACCTCCTGTGCTCCAATTTGCACCCGTTGCCCCTTGTCCTATCGCTTAGTGAGGCCGAGAAGAACCTGGCTCCATCTTCCTGACACTCACCCTTAACATATTTATAAACATTGATGAGGTCAACCCTCAGCCTCCTCTTCTCCAAGCTAAAGAGACCCAGCTCCTTCAGCCTTTCCTCATAAGGGAGATGTTCCACTCCCTTGATCATCTTAGTGGCTCTGTGCTGGACTCTCTCTAGCAGCTCCCTGTCCTTCTTAAGCTGAGGGGCCCAGAACTGGACGCAATATTCCAGATGCGGCCTCACCAATGCAGAGTAGAGGGGGAGTAGGACCTCCCTCGACCTACTGACCACAGCCCTTCTGATGCACCCCAGGATGCCATTGGCCCTCCTGTAACATTCAGGACATATGTGACTAGATGATCTAATGGTCTCTTCTGGCCTTAAAATCTGTCAGTCAAAGGTAAGGCTGTAAAATATTGCCATAGAAATTGGATTTTAACCCTCCTTCTACCACACAGCATGCCTAGATAGTATTTGGCAAATCCTTTGATTCAAAATGTCTGTGAACAGTTTCTGACGGTGTACTACTGTTTGGTGCTTGTATCCCTGTCTTACAGTCTTGAGTACTGACGCTTATAAGCACGACCAAAGTCAGTGAGAACAATGCAGAGGGCTCACCAGGGTGCCATGCATCACTACCTGAATACCAGCCTCTTGGAATTTCATAGTACTAGGTCTTAAATTTTTGTAACTCTGCTCCCTACATGTTAATGCCATTAAGAACATTTTCTCCCCATTTAAGTGTAATCTAAATAAACCAGTCTCCACAAACATTATCATATTGAATGTCAAAGAAAAGCATATGAGAAAACTAGTGATCTTTTTACTCAGAGAAAAGTACAGATGCGTTTTAGTAAGACGTGAAAGTGTTCATTACATCGTGACAGTTTAATGACTGAAAAGTCTTTCAGTTAGTTTATAGGTGATTTCATTCAATGAACAAGGAAGGAATCTATGGATAGTGCAGTTTCAAAAGATACAGTTACTGTATTAAACATACGCCCAAGTGCACCAAACCCATGTTGCATCTCTTCACAGTATGTTTTTATTTGCTAGGAATACAGCCCCATCATTGGTGGCTTTCAGACTGCCCTGGCCACAACTGGTGAAGTGGCCTTTTCTGATAATCCTCACAAATGATAAAGGAGTCAGAAAGAGAGAAATATTGAATGGATCCAATTATGCTGTCTGGGACAAAAATGTGGTCTAACTACTCCTGATACAGCAGCATAAACAGCTAAAAATTACAGAACTCTGGGCACCAGATGGCACAATAACATAGCACCTAATGACTTATCGACCTTGCAGCATAGCTTGAGAAACCTCTGAGCCTCCCTGCGCAAGATCCTGCAGCCCTGGGATACACGGCAGTGGATAAGGACAAGGCTTGAGGGGGCACCAGCTACCTTTCATAGTGCTGGAAACTTCAGGGCAGGGAACAGAAGCATACACCCACTGCCACTGCTCTGCCTGAACAGTAAGTACAGTGGCAAGTTACTAGCTGCTTGTATTTTCAATTTACTTCCTGTGCAAAACTTTAGATGATGGGTAAAACATGCACTTGATGTGCTTCAGTTCTGGCCAAAATATTCTAGGGATCAACCTTAGCGTCTGAAAGAGAAGTGGATGTTCATGTACGTGTAGAAGAGAAGTTCATGTACATGAACTAGTACAGTTTTACAGCTCCACCATAGGCTAATGGAGTAGTGGCTTCCATCTTGTTACAACAGAAATGTATGGTAAGGTCTAAAGTGTTTTCTCAGCAATTGATATTGTCCATTTTGTATGCAGATAAACTCAGGCATGGAAAAGTTAACTCAATTACCTGGTTTTAGAAGGCAATGTAGGGGCAGACACAGGAATGCATTTACAGATGGTGCAATTTTTCATCAAATGGTAGAGTTTGTCTTTTACATAAGTTTGGGATGAACTTAACCTGTTTGCATTTAAATATAGTGTTACAGTTAAACTTAATTCTTTAAGGAATTGTCTATCCATGAAAATTTAGCTGTGTCCTATGGACATGTATTCTACCTGCCATGTCCTCTGATATAGATACGAAGTTAAAGTTCATCATTTTAGCTCAACTCTAAGGTAGATACCAGTAAAATAATACAATTGCACTATTTTCAGTCAGCTATGTTTTCTAGGTGCAGGTGGATGAGATCCTTTGTAACTTCACATGAAGACAAATATCAAAGCTTCCAGCAGTGTTCTGTAAAATCAATTCTGAAGTCATGGTAGTGTATCTTTGTCCATCCTCTTGCAAGCGAGCTTTGTTATTGTCACTTTGTTAAAAATCAGGTTATTAAGTATCAGCCTTATGGGGAAAACAAATAATCATTACTTTTTCTTCCAAAATTACCCTATTTTAAATGCACTTATTTGAATTCTTTTACTGAAATAGCAAATTGCATTTATGCAGTGTTATGACTGAGACTAGGTCTGTTATTCAAATTCAGATCTTCTAACAGTCTTATTTTAGAAAGGCAACAGTAGACCTGGACAAGTTGCATAAAGATAGGTAAGGATTGTCCTGTACCCACTTTTCAGAACAATCAGTCAAATTATGGCAAGTACCCAAGTATAGACAACACAGGGTGTTAGCATACACAGCAGAGCTTGAGGGGTGGCACCGACAAGAGTGAGTTAAAGGAAAGAGGTCTGCAGGTCTTCTCCCCAGCCTGTACCATGCAGCTGCTCACTTTCCCACCCTACCCAGTACAGTGGGAAGAAGAATGGAAGAAAAACTAGTTTATTTATATATATATATACATACACATACACACATTTACATATATATATATAAACAAATTATACAAAATATAATTGCTCACCACCTGTGGCAAAAACCCCTGATGCTCAGTCTGTTTCTGAGCACCAATCCTGCCTCCCAGCTATCTTCCCCAGGTTACAGAAAATTAACTTTGCTCCAGTTGAAACCAGGATATTAGAATAACAAAAACTTGTCATTAGTCCTAAATCAGGTACAATCTCAATGTTCAAACATCATCAGTTATATCACTAAACTTACTTTATAGTGTGAGGATTTTTTTTGATGGGGTATTTAGTTGGCTTTTTTTGCTATTGTAAACATGCACCGCTGATTTTTATGGCTTGATACTCTTATCTAATCTTTGATTGTAAAGTAGAGTTTGTGTAAAATGGTTGGCTACAATCAGATCTTGACAAATTTTCTACAATCAACAGCATAATATAACCTTTCTCATGTCTTGTCAGGCTTTAAGAGAAGACTATGCCCACACTGGAGCTGACAACCCCTCAGTTATTTTCTCTGCTAATTTAGGTCTCTTCTAAAAGGTATTTTAACCTCATTTGTTACAATTAATTAAGTCTATTTGCTCATAATGATCATCCCAATACTCCTGATGCCAGTATAGAAAATGTGGTATGAGTGAGGAATTGAGGCGTCATGTGAGAACTTAGAATAATAAAGCATTCCCTTACACATTCAATTTCTAGGAAAATAAAATCTTGAGAAGATTGTATGCATATGTTTGACTACACATTTCTATCACACATAGAATGCCTAAACTATTATGCGTTTGGAAAGGCACAAGATAAAATTAGTTTCATCTGTCATCTGGGTACCACAGAAACTTCTCCTCCCCTTCCTTTTACTGATCCCCTCCTCCCACATGTCCTCTGCCAAATGAAAACGTATTCTGGTTTATCAATAAAAACTGCCTCGAATTAGTAATTCAGTCTCCTTTCGTCTTTCTGGAATAAAATAAACCAAGGCCGTACCAGCTAATCTCAATCACACTGCAATCTCCTCTCTTCTGTTGTAGCTTTTTCATTATTCCTTCTAAACTGACCTTTTGTTTCCCTTGTTTCACACCATGTGCCCTATGTAAGGGCTTTAGCTATTAGAGGCATAAGCTGCAAGATGACAAGAATGCAGCATTTCAAAACAAAATATTAACGACATTATATAAGAGACTCACATGACCATTTTCCCCTAGCAACAGCATGCACATCCTCAAAGTATGCCTTCAGTGGCTGAGCCTCTCAACGAGCATTCCCTATCTTTTTTCTAGCGCTTAAGCATTGAACAACCTAGTTCCCCTTTGATGTCATTCTTCTGTGTCGTTCATCTATAAAACGACACCATGCAGCAGAGTGAAAGATATGAACCAAAATGGTAGTCCTAATAAAATAGGTGTCCCCAGTTTCCTGGTATTCATAATTTTTATTCTCATGACAGATGCAGTTCAACAGTAGAAGGTGAAATCTTAGAAGAATAAGTCTTTCATTAGTAGTAGTGGTGATATTTTATATTAGGCAGCCACAAAGCAAGTGGATTTGCTCAATATAAGTATCAGGCAGCTCAGAAAATAAGGGAAATAATGAGCCCTAGTGTCTCTTCTTGACTGTTTAGGTTGTTACAGTCATGATGTGATAAAACATACTCATGTGGGAATTAAACACATAATCTTGTTATAAGAAATAACATCTGGTTTGTCTTGTTCTCAGGTCCCAGAGGGTTAATTTGTTTGCTTTTGTTCAGAAATGGAAGAAAGACCTGCATTTGAAAAGGCAGCTGGAAAATTATCTTCTGGATAGTTACAAAAGTAGCAGCAGTGAGTAATCACTCAAAAATCCCTGTTTCTAAGACCTCAGTGTGCCTGAGTATCTCTATCTGCCAACAAGCATTGACAGGCTGCAAATGCACTTGGTTTGAGACCTTCCTCTAGAGAGCACAAGTCATCGTATAGTTCCTTCATATATATCAATCTTTATTCCTGAGTCTTTGGCATGTTACATTGCATGCATAGCCCCATTGTAGTAAAGGCGTGCCCCGGGGAACAGACTGTTCAGTGAAGGATATTATAAAATCCCCAACTATTTCTGGAGATGCAAATTCTGTGTCTATTACTAAAGCAAAGAAATTCAGTGAAAACAGAAATTTGAATTCCAAAGACATGCCTGCAAGTGCTGCAATGCCAATACTGATACTGTAGACCTACATATAAGGAGCTGGTGAGGAACAGAAGCAAATAAAGCTGTCAGTTCACTTCCTGTTTTTAAAATAATACATTTTACTATTTTACTACCTAAAGATACATGAAAATGAAGACTAAAAACTCCACCGACTGTACATGAAACACTGCTTGTTCTGACAGTCAGCATTTTAATACAGAGATTAAAACAATTCCAAGCCTGAATAAACTGTTAAGAGAAAGAAATATATTCAGCCATGTGTTAATAAGTTTAAGTTGTAGAACTATTGCAATATTTACTTAACTACGTAGTTTCAAATGGTACAGCAGGTCTGCCAGCCATATGGCTAAATGCTCACTGCTCATCTGTCCACTTGCAGGATACTGCGGAATGCAGATTTCTCCTCCCTCTTTACTATGCTTGTGAAGCCTTTAGTAAGTGAAATGAAGGCTCATAGGGTTTTTTGCTATGTTGGTAGAATGTATTCATACATTTCTACCTACCTGCTCTGACTGAGGCAACACAAAAAATGACCTGAGTGTGACCATGGCTGGGGATTTTCAAGTTATCTTGCTTAGAGTCAGTGAAGTAACACTGCAGGAAAGAAGTCTGCAGATTTTGGTGATGATATCAGCCTTTCAAAATGAAACAATTTAGCTGCTGTTTGCTAGTCAGGCTGGTAATTTTTAGGGTCCCAAATTTAAACTCTTCAGGCCCTTCAGGTACACTAAATAATACATCTGCTCAAAATGTCACACTTCACACTGTCAAAACTAAAAAAGTCCTGACAATTCTGAACTTTGAGATCTGTACTTTCAAGAATTGAAAGTACATTGCCTCTGCACAGTCTTTCATTTCATGCTCTCTACTTAAAAATAACAGCTTAAGTGCTGTTTCTCAAAGTCTGCAGCTTGAGACCGAAAGAATGTATAAATAACCAACCAAACAAGAAAAGCACAAGAAGCTTCAAAGGTTAAAAAGTAGAACAAAACAAACCACACACCCCCCCCTCCAAACCTCAACAAACCTGTTACTCCGTAACAATAAAGAGCTTTGTTTGTCTCCACTGCAATATACATGATAGGCAGGAAACTACACCCAAGAGCTG
The DNA here is from genome assembly GCA_013399095.1 of Psophia crepitans. Taxonomy (NCBI): domain Eukaryota; kingdom Metazoa; phylum Chordata; class Aves; order Gruiformes; family Psophiidae; genus Psophia; species Psophia crepitans. The sequence continues at coordinate 34,462 of VWZZ01005516.1, forward strand.
CCATGGATAAAGCCCCAGAAGGCACTGATCCTGGCTAGACTAAAGACTATCTTTTCCAAGTAAGTGACTAAACAGTTGTTGAAGAGCAAAGATAAGCATAAAAATTATCAACTACATGGAGCCACTGCCCAGCCCAGCATGCAATCAGGCTGAAAACGATATGAGCAGCTCATAGCCTGGGACAATCCCAGCCATCAGCACTGTACTGATCCCCTTTAGGGCCATGTGTGATACATGGCAGAAAATGAAAGCACAGTCACCGTGCCTGGTGTCTCAGCGTAAGTGACTGCAAGGTGAGCAGCACTTACCTTGTTTTTTCAGTCATGGCAGCAGAAGCAAGGGGCATGGGCCCATATGAAGTTAACAGTGAAGCTCAAAAAGCTACAGTTGTTTTATATTAGCTTGTACCTAATAAAAAACTGTGATGAGGCAATCTCAGGGTACGCATGAGGCATGTGTCTCTCAGAATACTGAGTCCTTAGAAAGGGAAGAAACAAGGACAATTTGTGCATGTGGACTCTGCCTGGTCACAGTGCCATGCTGGTGTGGCCAGTGCATCGCACAACAGTTTGAGCTTTCTGTAGTAGAAGTGTAGTGCAGACCTAGAGACTACTAATGTACTGCTAACAAAGGTAGAACAGTAACTGCATTTGTCTAAATTCAGCTATGCCAATACATATATATTGATTTTGCTGTAACTTGAGCACAAACCACAAGTATGAAGATACACCAACAGTTTTTGCAATAATAGCAGATTAAATGAAGGCTATTCCCAGAATTGTCTGGATGTCTGTGCTATCTACTTGCTGTCAAGTAAACAACTACATTAATTTTAAGTCATGCGAGAAAGATGAGTGTGTAGTGGGGGATGATTGTATAAAGAAAAGTGTGCCAATTGGAAAATTGAAGAAGTTGACAAAATACATTCTGACATTTTATTCTCAATAATAAAAAAACCAAGACTTTTAACATTTTGACAAATCTTTCTTAGAACAAACAAAAAGGAGGAAAAAAAGAAAAAAGAAAAATTTTTTAAAAAGGAAAAAAGCAAGCTCATTCCTGGCATGCATGCACAGTTTCTTTGCTGCATTTAGTAAAGGATCACTTCCAAAGATGTTTTCCCACTTGGATGTGTGCCCCTTGCCTTTTCTAACCCCTTGAACCATTTTCATGTGCAGTTCAGGTTGAATAAACTGCACACATAGGGTTTGACTTTTAGATGAGGACAAAAGCTATCCCCAGGACTATGCAGGAGAGTCAGACCTTTAGATTAATGCAATGAAATTTCAGGACTTTCAGCATTTCTTTAGCAGCAAATAAAAAGCTTGCAAACAAACAGGAAGGCTAGTTAACGTATCTCTAAGGTATTCTCCTAAAGAAAAGACGTGTTTCTGATCTCTTGTGACTCATCTTCATTATGCTATTATTTCTGCTTTATTTCAGCTGGTCTTGACACAGTATCATATTGTATGACATATTAGCAACCACCTTTACTGCTGTACATGGGTTTTTCTCCCCTCCATAGAGGGACTAAACCAATGTAATTATGGCTACAATCTCAGGAGCAAGCTGATAAATATAGGCATCATATTTTCACATACATATCCATAATTTAAAAAAAAAAAAAGAAAAATGCTACTATCTTTTTCTGCTGTGAAAATCTCTCTGTAAATGCACATTTGTACACAAATGCCCCAGCCCATATTAGGAAAATTGTATAAGAGCTCAAAAGACAAAAATGAGATAAACTTCCATAGAAGGGATTGGCACCGTATGCTGTACCCTGAATCGAGACCCACTCCATGCCCTGTGATGTGGGGCTCCCAGCATCTGAATGGGGGTATGAAAAAGATACGAATCTTTTCACAAACACTGGCAACCAAGACACAAATAAAGCTTTGAGAAAATCTCTTTGTTTTGTTGTTCCCATTTCATGTGCTTGGTATATATATCTCATCAGTTTTCTCATCTGCAAATGTTCTTCAATTCAGAGATTCCTGTAGTAAGCCTCTTCTGTATGTTCCTCCAACTATATGTTCGATGACACCTATGCCTAATTCTTTTAAAATCCAAACTGTAGCTACTTCTAGCATGTAGATAATTAAGAAATTCAGAAACAATTGAACTAATTTTTTTTTATACTGTTATGAATGCATTCCACATGAAAAGCAATATTTTTCTGGGATATATGCATTTTCTGAGTGTCGCTGTTTAACCCCAGACATCAATTAAGCACCACGCACCTGCTTGCTCCCTGCCCCACCCCAGTGGGATGGGAGGGAGAATTGGAAGAAAAGTGAAACTCATGGGCTGAGATAAAGACAGTTTAATAGGATGGAAAAGGAAGATAAAAGTAATAATAATAATAACAACAACCAAGAAATGCACAGCACGATGGCTTACCACCTGCTAACAGATATTCAGCTAGCTCCGGGGCCACAGTGTGCCCCCGCTCCCTGCTAACTCCCCCAGTTTATATACTGAGCATGACATCACATGATATGAAATACCTCTTTGGCCAGTTTGGGTTAGCTGTCTTGGCTATGCTCCCTCCCAGCTTCTTACGCACCTCCTTACTGGTAAGGCATGAGAAGCTGAAAAGTCCTTGACTTAGTATAAACATTACTTAGCAACAACCAAACCATGAGTACATTATCAACATTATTCTCATCCTAATTTCAAAACACAGCACTATACCAGCTACTAGTAAGAAAATTAACTCCATTTCACCTGAAACCAGGAGACTGAGTTACTCAAAGATACTAGATGCGTATATATACTTGATGGATTTGAGGCTGTCAGGTCCCTATGCTCAAAGTGTCCAGGGGGCCAAGAAAGCCAATGGCATCCTGGCTTGCATCAGGAATGGCGTGGCCAGCAGGAGTAGGGAAGTGATTGTTCCCCTGTACTCGGCTCTGGTGAGGTCACACCTGGAGTACTGTGTCCAGTTTTGGGCCCCTCACTACATGTCGGACATTGACCTGCTGGAGCGTGTCCAGAGAAGAGCAACAAAACTGGTGAAGGGACTGGAGCACAGGTCTTATGAGGAGCAGCTGAGGGAACTGGGGCTGTTTAGCCTGGAGAAGAGGAGGCTGAGGGGAGACCAGATCGCTCTCTACAACTACTTGAAAGGAATTTGTAGTGAGAAGGGTGTTGGTCTCTTCTCCCAAGTAGCAAGCAACAGGACAAGAGGGAATGGCCTCAAGCTGCATCAGGGGAGGTTTAGGTTGGATATTAGGAAAAATCTCTTCACAGAAAGAGTAGTGAGGTATTGGAACAGACTGCCCAGAGAGGTGGTTGAATCACCATCCTTGGAGACGTTCAAAAAACGTGTAGACGTGGCACTCCAGGACATGGTCTAGTAGGCATGGTGGTGTTAGGTGGACGGTTGGACTTGATGATCTCGGAGGTCCTTTCCAACCTTAGCAATTCTATGATTCTATGAAAGACGAATAACACATGAGTTGAAGATTTATAGGCTGGTCTTCAAGTTGTTGATACAATTCCTAAGCCTTTAGAAACAGTAGAGTAAGAGAAGCTTCTGACAGTTTCAGACACTATGGCCTATATATCTACACTGGCTTATCTCATTGATAGACTTGTGTCTAGTTTTCTTTGCTGCCTTTTGTGGTTTCCTGCATATTTGAGCACACACACATACATATATGTACATAAAACCAGCAAATACGTAATATGTGTAAAAAATTATTGGAAGAAATTACTTAATTCTTTCTTGTTTCGCTGTTCCTCATAACCTAAAAGTAATATTATAGAACTTTTTAAGTGCATGTATCTGCTGTTTGTGGAAAGAAACATTACAAGTATTAAAAAAATACAACAGTTTTATGAAGAAGGCATGCTTACTTGAAAATGTATAAATACCTTTATGCTTCCTGATCAGCAGCAATCTAGCACTTGATTGTGGAAAAGGAAATAAATCAAGTTACCATCCAAAGAACACAGTGTAACAAAGGTGAGGGAAACAGTGAAACTGTGACACAGAGAGAACGAACAGGCATCCTGCTCAGAAATCCTTTAGACTGATGCAGTGAACTTGACCAAAATTGTTATTTTTTAAGGTCTGCTTTCATTATATACCAAAGCTTTTAGGAAAGCTCCTCATTACCTGTTGAATTCTCTGGGTAAATGAAATTATTTTGTATGGTGGTGAGGTACATTATTTCATACCTGCCATGAATTCTCCCAGAAGTGCCTACTATGTGGTGATAGTTACACGCTTCTCAACATTACAGATATTGTTTGAAAAGTACTCTAGGAATTTTGGAGGTCATCCATTTACGGAGTTGAATGACACTGTATAGATTTAACGCACTGCGTAATCTCACGTACTTCATAGAAGCAAAGTGAGGAAAGTAAATGTTCTGTATCACTAATGGGTAAATCATTGAATCATAAAACAGTTTAGGTTGGAAAAAACCTTTAAGGTCATCAAGGCCAACTGTTAACCTGGCACTGACAAGCCCACCACTAAACAATGTCCTTAACCACCACACCTACACGCCTTTTAAATACCTCCAGGGATGGTGACTCAACCACTTCCCTGGGCAGCCTGTTCCAGTGCTTAACAAACATGGCCACCTGGGCACACTGCCAGTTCATGTCCAGGTGACTGTCAAACAGCACCCCCAGGTCCTTTTACTCCAGGCAGCTTTCCAGCCATGCTTCCCCACGCCTGTAGCATTACATGGGGTTGTTGTGACCAAAGTGCAGGACCTGGCACTTGGTCTTGTTAAACCTCTTACAATTGGCCTCGGTCCATCGATCCAGTCTGTCCAGATCTCTCTGTAGAGCCTTCCTACCCTCACTCAGATCAATACTCCTGCTCAACTTGGTGTCAGCTGCAAAGTGACTGAGGGTGCACTCAGTCCCCTCATCTAGATCATCAATCAAGATATTAAAGAGAACTGGCCCCAGTACTGGGCCCTGGAGAACAGCATTTGTGACCAGCCGCTGACTGGATATAAATCCATTCACCACTGCTCTTTGGGCATGGACATCCAGTCAGTTTTTTACCCAGAGAAATGTACACCTGTCCAAGCCACAAGCATCCAGTTTCTTCAGGAGCACGCCATGTGAAAACATGTCAAAGCCTTTATTAAAGTCTAGGTAGACAACATCCACAGCCTTTCCCTCATCCACCAAGTGCGTCACCTTGTTACAGAAGGAGATCAGGTTGGTCAAGCAGGACCTGCATTTCATGAACTGATGCTGACTGGGCCAGGTCACCTGGTTATGTTGTACATGCTGTGTGGTGACATCCAGGATGATCTGCTCCATAACCCTCCCCGGCACCAAGGTTAAACTGACAGGCCTGTACTTTCTCAGATCCTCACAGGATCATAGAACAGTAGGGGCTGGAAGAAACATTCAGAAATCATCTAGTCCAACCCTCTGCCAAAGCAGGAACACCTAGAGCGGGTTGCACAGAATTGCATGCAGATGGGTTTTGAATATCTCCAGAGAGGGAGACTCCACAATCTCCCTGGGCAACCTGTCCCAGTGCTCTGTTACCCTCAGCCTAAAATTTTTCCTCATACTGAGGTGGAACTTCCTGTGTTCCAGTTTGTGTCTATTGCCCCTTGTTCTCTCACTGGGCAACACTGAAAAGAGTCTGACCCCTTTCTCTAGACATCCACCCTTTAGATATTTGTAAGCATTGATTAGATTCCCCATCAGTCTACTCTTCTCCAAGCTAAACAGACCCAGCTCCCTCAGCCTTTCCTCATAAGAGAGATGCTCCAGTCCCCTCATGATCTCTGTAGCCCTCTGCTGGACTCTCTCCAGTAGTTCCTTGTCTGTCTTGAACTGGAGAGCCCAAAACTGGACACAGCACTCCAGATGTGGCCTCACCAGGGCAGAGTTGAGGGGGAGGAAAATGACCTTCAACCTGCTGGCCACACTCTTCTTGATGCATCCCAGGATACCACCGGCCTTCTTGGCCACGAGGGCACACTCCTGGCTCACGGAGAGCTTGTTGTTGTCCAGGACTCCAAGGTCTTTCTTTGCAGAGCTGCTTCCCAGCAGGTCATCCCCTAACCTGTACTGGTGCCTGGGGTTATTCTTCCCTCAGTGCAGAGACATCCTCTTTCCAGGCTTTCTTGTGGATGGGTGTTATATCGGCTAACCTCTAGTCTACCGAGAACTCCTCAGTTAGCCAGAACAGCTGATGAATGATGGAAAGTGCCTCGGTGAGCACTTCTACTCGCGCCTTCCGTACCCTTGCATGAATTCCATCTGTCCCCATAGACTTGTTTGTATCTAAGTGGTGTAGCAGGTCGCTAACCCTTGCCCTTGGATTTTAGGGGCTTCGTTCTGCTCCCCATCCCTGTTTTCCATCTCAGAGCCTGAGTACCCAGAGAAAACTGGTCTTACTGCTAAAGACTAAGGCAAATAAATCCTGACACAAGTATGGACAGGATCTCACTGTGTGATCAGTGTGACTCATTTACTCTATGTAGCATCAGTTGCTTGATGTGTGAAGGGGACCTTCCCTCTGAACAGCCAACCCAGCACCAAACCCCTTCATGCGCTGGCAATATCTCTTTTTCAGTTGGAGTGTAGTGGGCCTCAGATTCTTGGTATTCCCAACTCCAGAAGTCCAGAGGTCAACCTTGAGTCTCCCCTCGTGCTTTCCTCAGAGACTCCAGGTAGGGCTGTTCTCCCCAGCTGTGGTGTAGAGCACATTTTTTGCACATCTCGTCCTGCCTGGACTGTCCCAAGGGCCAATGCATGAACTATTTCCTGTTTTATTTGTTCAAAGATCTGTTGTTGTTCAGGGTCCGATTTGAAATAATTTTTCTTCTGGGTCACCTGATAAACAGGGCTTAAAGTCAGACTGTAATTTGGAATATGCATTCTCCAGAAACCCACAACAACTAAGAAAGCTTGTTTTTCTCTTTTATTAGTTGCTGGAGACATGGCTGTTATTTTGTTGATTGAGAACTGAAGGTGTCCATCTTGGCATTTTATTCCTAAAAACTGTATCTTCTGTACAGATCCCTTGACCTTACTTTGTTTTATGGGAAAACTAGCTTTCAGAAGGATTTGGAATATTTTCTTCCCTTTCTCAAAACCTACTTCTGTTGTTGCCCCATACAATGATGTCATTAATGTATTGCAGGTGCTCTGGGGCTTCACCATGTCTCAGTGCAGTTTCAAACAGCCCATGGCAAATGGTGGGGCTGTGTTTCCACCCCTGGGGCAGTCGGTTCCAGGTGTACTGGATGCCCCTCCAGGTGAGAGCAAACTGTGGCCTGCACTCTGCCGCCAAAGGGATTGAGAAAAATGCATTAGTAATGTCAATTGTGGTGTACCACTTGGCTGCCTTTGACTCCAGTTCATAATGAAGTTTCAGCATGCCTGGCACAGCAGCACTCCTGGGCGGCGAGACTTCATTCAGGCCACCATAGTCTACTGTCAGCCTCGACTCTCCATTGGACTTCCACACTGGCCATATAGGAGTGCTAAATGGTGAGCAAGTCCTGTTCATCACTCCCTGACTCTCCAGTTGATGAATTGGCTTGTGGATGGGAATCAGGGAATCTCAATGTGATACTGCTGCCGGTGCACTGTTGTGGTAGCAATTGTCATCTGTTGCTCTTCAACCCTCAGTAACCCCACAATAGAAAGGCCCTCTGGGAGACCAGGCAAGGTAGATAATTGCTCGATTTCCTTTGACTCCAAGGCAGCTATACCAAAAGCCCACCAGTACTCTTTCGGGTCCTTGAAATACCTTCTTCTGAGGTAGTCTATGCCATGGAGTCTCTGGGCCAGTCACAATGGGGTACTTTTGCCACTCATTCCCCATTAGGCTTACTTCAGCATCCAGTACAGTTAAATGTTGGGATCTCCCTGTGTCTCCAAAAATACAGATGGGTTCTGTTCCTTCATATCTTGATGGCATTAGGGTACACTGTGCACCAGTGTCCATTACAGTCTTATACTTTTGGGGTCTGATGTGCCAGGGCATTGGATCCACACAGTCCAATAAACCCAGTTGTTCCTCTTCTCCACCTGGCTTGAGGCAGGGCCCCTCTAGTCCTGGTCATTGTATTCATAACAGATGAATGGATTTGTGTGGTGCGCATGGGTTTGAGTCTCATCCTTGTTACTCACTTGTGAATACAAATCATAAGCTCCTTCCATAAGGTCAGAAGTAAGATCAGTCCTACTACTCTGACTGGGGAAGTGCCCACTGGAGACTGGAGCAGCAATTTTCCTGGAAGGATCTGCATTTGAGATTGTTTTTCCTTGCAATTCATACACCTGCGTCTCTAGAGTTGAGGTAGATTTTCCATCCCACTTCCTCATATCCTCTCTGTTGTCATGCAGGTAAAACCACAGGGTGCATTGTGATGTGTACCCTCTATAGTCTCTCTCTTGAGCAGAGGAACACTTACTCCTAACAGCTGAGATATTGGTCCATGCAAGCGGGGAACTGGGCATATCCCCTTTGAGTTGCTGGACCTCTTGGGACAGTTTCTTTCTTGAATAGATTTTTTTTTATGTTTAATGGCTGAAACACAGGACCATAGGGAGAATGAGAGACTTCCATCCAAAAATAAAAATGGCCCTCTAGTTAGTGTTCTCTACACATGACAATATGAAATGTGTTTATTTCTGGAATTTAGTCATCCACTTAGAGCAGAAGACAGCTGCAGTTTAAGTCTTACAATATATACCTGATATTGCTGTCAAATACCTATGGCTAGCAAGGTCCTCCTGCTTCAAGGCATCTTTACTAGCATGAAAGCAGCAGGTGGGTAGTGGACACGTTGTTGTAAGTGCTTTCCAGCTGCAGGTTCTTCAGTGGGATAAGACTGTTATGAATTAGCCATCCTCATGTTTACGTTCTGTCACAGCCAGGTTCTCTGTGGCAAAGATCTGAAGGTAGTCTGTGTCCACAGTACTCAAACATGGAGTCAGAGCAATAGGTAACTTCTGTACGACGTGTGCAAAGCATTCATTCAAAACTGAAGGGAGGTTTGATTCATAAAATAACAGAGATAGAAAGATTATCTTTGATCCTTTTCCAGTGCCCCCCTCACACTAAACCTACTGTGGTCTCTTATCAGAGAACTGAATTGATTTGTGTGTTGGGTTTCTGAAGGAAGGAAAAGGAGATGGATTTTCTGAGAAAACACACTTCAGACTTGATTATGAATTTGGTGTTTCGTTGATCAAATGCTGTTCCATAGATATTAATTCTTCTCATTCATTAGATTAGTAATTGTTATTTGTCATACAATGTTACAGGTACCAATTGCAAACAAGATAATGCAAGCACAATAGAATTGATTGAGTGCTTAATCATACGCAATTTGTCTCAATATATTTGTATTGTACTCACGTTCATATCAGGCATACAAAAAGAAAAAGTAAGTAAGGCTGAGCAAATCCAAAACAAGATTTCTGCAAGTCATCTCAACTTAGTGTCTCTGAATGAAAAGAATGGATTTAATCCTTTAATTATAGTTTGAATTCAAATTACCCATTTTGAAGTGTTCTGGTATCAACTATTTGTATTTAACACTTCCGCCATAATATGGTGACTATTTTTTTAAGTCACTCAAAGAATAGTCTTTTAAAACACTACGAGCCAGAGGAAAATAATCTGTAAATCTAGCTTGTACTGAGTATAGAACAAGTTTGTGTTCTACTTACCTTTGGATCAGCTGAAAAGTTTTAAATCAGTGAGAAATTAGTAGTTTAATCTTGAAGTTCTTCCTCAAGCAAAATCAGTAACAAAAAAGGTGAAGATGTTATAGGTTGTATTATGAATTATCTAATATTATCTTATCTTATCTTATCTTATCTTATCTTATCTTATCTTATCTTATCTTATCTTGGATTATATTACAAACATAACAGAAGCTTATAGTGCAGCTATGCTCAATTTTGCCTAGAAGGCAAGGTTTGGAAGAAATTTATGGATTAAAAGAATAGAGTATTTAATTCCCTGTATTTAGACCATATAATGTGTGAGTAAACCCAAATTCTCTGAGAACTTTTATGCATTTTTACTTTCATAATTTATGAACAAAGACTTTGAAATAGGCCCTTTCATATCACTTCTTTTAAAAACAGATTGTTCTGATTTATACTTCAATAGAATTTGAAATTCAGTATAGTAAATTGTGTGAAAAATAAGGTAATATCTGTAGATGTACTTTGTGTTGAAGTGCAATCCAAATCAGACAGTTATTTACCACCTGAATGAAATAAATCTCCAAGTTCTAAGATAATGTACAATTACATATAACAAGCATTTATCTTACTGATATGAGAGATCACTCTAGTGAGGTCACATTATGGATAAAATTCTCTTTTGGTACAGATTGTCTGTAGAGTTTACATTATAAATATGAAAAATTAATTATAATCATTATACATTTTAAAAAAATTAGTTCTGATTTTCCTGTTTTCAAAATGATGACCATATACAGACTTCACAATAACTTCCAAGCTGTGGATAAAGTTGTCTTTATAACAAAGGGGTCCATAGCAGTAAGCAACCAGTTCGATGTGCACATCTCAGTCAAGGCAACTATCATGGAATGCTCCAGGGAAAAGATGATTATCACAACAACCAGATTCTGTATAGCCTGCTAAATGACAATATGGAAGTCTTGTATGCTATAAATAAATCAGGTAAGTCTGGCAGACACAAAAGAGAATTTTAATTAAGATGTATAGCAAGTATATTTTCTGACTATTGTAAAAAAATCTGCTTGGTTTAGGGATTTAGTGATAGGTAAGTGTGGAGAGCTGTTGTTCCTTCCAAATCTGTTTTGTATTCTGTGATATGAAGCTGTTAATTTAAGAAGATACAGACAAACAGAGCCAAAGAATGTCTAAATAATTAGTATCTTCACAAACTACTCTAAAAATGGATTAGCATAGAATATAAGCTGTACCTTTCATACTGTGATCATGTTTATTTATTTAAATTTTACCATATGGCAGCAGCAGAGACATTACAGAAATACAGAGACTAGAACACAGCTGTTTCTTCCCATCCTTTAAGCTCAATATAAATTATATTTGAAAAGCCTAGCAATTACATTCATGCTAAAAGATACTAAGTTATGCATGACAAAAAATAAAGACATGCTATAAATAACAAATCAGTTTTATTACAACAATTCAGTTAATATTTATAAAGCATCAAATATCTTCCAGAGCTCAGCAAAAACAAGGGCTGTTTCTTTATGACACCTGCTTTGCTGTATCCTTACAGAATTAGTCTGAGCCAGGAATTCAAACAACTAAACCCAAGAGAATCAGCTACAAATGGCCTTAGCAATCTTGCATTCTATTGAGGACAAGGGCCCCAAAATTGTAATTACTTCTTTAAAAAATAAAATCTGAATATCTCCACAAAGAAGAAATACACTGTATATAAAAGATTGGATGAGATCAGTCCCTATCTATGAAACCCTGACAAGCTTCAACTATCAACCTTTACATTGTAAAATGTCAAAATCCTTTGTAGCAATAATGGCTTACTCCATAGAGGAGAAAAACTACTGGCAATACAATTTTTCATCAAAATGGGCTTTTCACAATTACAGTTTAGGTTAATATGTCCCAAAAACACCACTGAATGAAATTGTTATAGAAATTATTTATGGCTCTGTTCTTGCTGTTGTTGTCCTTGACTGCCCAGAAGCTGTCCTACAAAACATAGTTGCTCAGGCTGGGCCAATACTGTCTAAAATAATGGAAAATTCAGCCTAGTCAGGGATTCACATCAGAGAGACCTTGCTAGAGTTACTCAGACATTGTGCTAACCCAAGTGTATCAGTCAAGATTCACAGTTCTTGGCAAACCAAAATAGGACAAGAAGGCACAGAGAAATACAGTCATCTGCACATGCCTCTAGTAAGTTCATACAAATTCTTTCATTTGATAATAGAAAACACAATTACAGCCAATAATCTTTGCGAATATGTTTGTCACAGAGAAGATATCTGAAAGTCTTCACTGTACATTAGGAACAAATGACTGGAATGCATCTGTTGGATCCTCCAGTGCAGTCCCCTGTTGTCACAAACACTCCATTTGTATTCTGAGTTTTGAAAAAAAAAAAACTTTTGGTCCATAGTGCTCTAGAAAGGGAGGCATCTAATTACTGAGCAGCTTCATGTAATATCAAAAATTAATTAACGGCCTGAGTATCTCCCTTGTCTTTTAGTATATTTTCCTCTCTAAGATTGTCTTTGGTGTCTTACATACATGCTCAGATATCAGCAGGCTAAACAAAGAGAGCTCTTCTAAACTCAAGAGGAAGGATTCCTACTACCCCAGCCATCCAAAGAACCCTCATCCATGCCAGGCAAACTTGCATTTATTTGTGGGGTTAGAAACAAGAACTGAAGATGATATCAAGAAAAACCTTTCACCCAATCCCTGAACAACAACATTTGTTGTTAATGCTAATACATTAATACTTTTCTGTTTCCTAAGGATTCTTCTCCCGTCATCTTAGGATCATACTTGTCTTTTTCAAGGCTACTTCCTGCTGACAGGTCACAGTTATTCTGTGATCAGTCAGAACATCCAGCTGCTTATTCACATCTTTCTTTTTTTTTTTCTGCTTCAGTTGATGAAACCCTATTATATGGCAAAAGCTTCTGCTATGAACTCTCAACACAGGCATCAATAAAGGGCCTTAGGCACTGTGATGTTCTGCACTGGAAAGCCTAATAGATATTTAGGTCAGGGACTGAAATATATGAAACTGACTTTGGTAAACAAAAATTCTTACACAAAGCACAGAGGTGAATGAGGAAGACAGTTCAGGAATGCAAACAGCCAACATGTTGAGCACTAGGACCTGAAGAAATCCAAGAGGAAATAGAATAGAATAGAATAGGATAGGATAGAATAGAATAGAATAGAATAGAATCATTAAGGTTGGAAGAGACCTCAAGGATCATCCAGTCTAACCGTCCCCCACCACCTATTACCCACTAAATCATGTCCTTCAGTACCATGTCTAACCTTTCCTTAAACACCCCCAGGGACGGTGACTCCACTACCTCCCTGGGCAACCTGTTCCAATGCCCGACTACCCTTTCCGAGAAGAAATGTTAAAGACTGATACACACATGAAATCTTGTTTTCTGCAATGGATTCAGATAGGTTCATCTATCTTGAGGCATCAGTTGGGAGTCCTGGGAAATGGAGATGAAACCTAAATCCACTTATTTCACTTTGCAAAATTTATCCACATAGGATTTGAGGCCAAAGTAATTCTTCACATTTGCCTTCAAAGGAGAAGAAACTGTGAAGCTTCCTATGGTAGGACCTTCTGTTGTGGAGGACTCATCGCAATACCTGGCTTTTTAGGAAAGTAAGCACCCATAGTAACAAATGGGAAGGTCTTTGCATAGACACACACACATACACACAAAAAAAAGAAAAAAAAAAGTTAATTTTTGAAGTGGTGGATATACCTGCCACAGGTATATGTGGCAGTTCAAAATTTTAATATGTGTCCTGAAAAAGGAGGTGAGCAATGGGGTGGCAAAGTTTGCCGTCAGCCTTCTTATTCAGCATCATAAGGATGAATACTAATGGAGATGAACTGTATTTCACGTGGCCAAGCAATCTATTTAAAATATCAGATGAGCTTCCATGTGACTAATGTAAAACTAGGCGGGGGGTGGTGTTGGGCAGGATTTCCACATGTGAAGTTAGAACTGTTCTCATTTGTCCATTAACCCCAAGACCTTGCTTCTTAGTAGTATGATAAGCAGTTTGGTGGTCAGCAGAGTTAAAATAAGAGAACAAACAAGCAAATCAAACATCAAGAAAGGATTAACAAATAAAGAAGAGAACATAATTACTTTGCTACATAAATCCATGCTGCATACAAACCATGAATACTATCTGTAGTTCTGGTCTCTTTATCTCAGAGATGGTATGGTAGAACTGGAAAGTACTCAAACTTCCTTGTTTCTTTAGCTAAGAGTATAAAACAGTTTCCTTTTAAGCAACAGTCAGGTAGGCCAGGATGTTTTAAAAAAATAGACACTTTTGACAGAAAATTACAAAAATCTACAAAATCCTGAGTGGTGCAGAGCGGATGGATGCTGACAGTCTGAGGTATCTGAATTGTAACATGAGAAGGAGCAGGCTGGAATTTTTCTTCTGCTATGGTGCTTCATTCCTGAAGCAGGCAGGAGCTCAAAGAGGAGAAAAGTTTGCGTTTCTACCAGGTGACTGGAACCTTCATGTCAACAAGTGTCTTCAGCTACAGCAGACAAACCCTTTTTCTTCAACCTTTCAAAAGTGGTGCAGGGCACAGCACAATACAGTGTTGCAGATTGTGTGGGTCACGCGGGTATTCCAATGGGTTTGGGGTTTCTTTATACAAACAACAGCCTCTTGCCTTCAAAAACACTCATTTTGTCACCATTCAACAATAAGGCATAATCTAGCTACTTTGTTGGGATGTACTACAGCAGTCAGAGTACTTGTATATAAAAAAAGGCAGAAGGTAACTGGTAGTCCAGCACACTTAAAATAACACCGCAGCGAGAACGAGGGATTGCAACAGGCCAGTCAATGATCAAAGAAAAGTAGAGAAAGACTACTAGGAGAATAGTCTGTATGCAAACACAGTTCATTAGTATAGGTTGACAAAACAAATGAAAAATTAAATGTGCTGTTGATTACTTTCTCAGGTAATAATGCCTCCATTTCCACAAATCAGCTTGCACAGTTCAGCTTGATAGAAAGCTAAAACACACCCTTAAATTCCAGCATTTAAAAAAAAAAAGAAAGGAAAAGATTGATTATTCTAAGTAAAAATATAACAAACTGATCAGGGAAGCTTATGGAGAATAAACAAAAGCTACAAAGCATCCTGTGGCTGACTGAGCAGTATTTTAGCTGTTTTTCTCAAAATGGGGGGCACAGACCCTCAGTGACCGAGCTCTGCATTTCTACGGTAAAATCCAGCAAAGTCTCACTCACACACTAACAGAAAAGGTGCATATTTAAGAAGTGTATGCTGTGCTTCTATCAGCAAGGAAGGAACAAGTCTTAAATACAGCCACATCCTGCTTCAAAAAAAGGCTTTTAAATCCCACAGAGGCAGTTTAAAGCCAGTCTGCCACTTCACTGTCAGCCAAAATAAAACAGGTCAAGCATTATGTGTTCAGAATTGCACAAACCAAGAACAAACATGCTACTCCATTGTGCTTCTAGGAAGAAATCACAGAAATGAGCCTCCCAGTCAAGTAATTAGACATTGCTTCACAACTTTTTCATGAGATCATTAGGCTAACTTCTTGCACACGTTGAACCAGTGGGAGACTTGCACTTGATAAAAAAGCAAGTCAAAAGGAACACACAAATTATGAATGAGCCTCACTAGCCCTAAAAGTATCATCTTGAGAGAAGAAAAAAACTCTTTTCTGACTTGCAAAGATTTCTTCTCCACAAAAGAGTCTCCTTAGACTCATTCACTGATGAGAGACACATCTAATCCAGATGATGTGACCCACAAAAATAAGTAAATTAAAGGCAAGAGGATAAGCACTATCTTAGAATGTGTGGGTAGCACATTTTTGCCATTTGTGTTCTACACCACAAAGCAAAACTTCGAAAGGCCACAAAGAAGCTAAACCGTGCTTCTCAATAGAAGTGCTGTCGAGTGCCGTGCAATGCTCAGAAGAAACCATTTTCTCTTTCTGGAGACTGAAAGAAGGAGTGGATGCGAATGATGCTTTTTGTAGGAGAAGAGTAGGCATCAAAACTTGTGAGAGTTAAAGTTAGCTTTCCTTTCTGCTTGTTCCCTGGTGATGTGGGAACATGAGAAGAGGCAGCAGGACAAGTACTTGTGTTGTCCCTGCAGTTACACAAGATCATGATGAGTACACATTGGGAAGGAGAAGAAAGAGTGTGTATATAAAATGAATTATAAGAACACACAAATTATATAAACAAAAGGTGCATTTGTGGGTTTGGTTTTTGTTTTTTAACGCCATAGGATATATGGCCTTAAAAGGAAACAGAGAAGAAAAAGAAAAGTCAGAACATGACCTAAGGCAAACGTACTACAAAAATGCAAAGAGGCATTTGAGAGAAGCATGAAGAAAAAAAAGTGAGTGAAGGAAAAGTAAAAGAAGAAAGGCAAACTAAAAGGACAAGGACAATAAAGTGACTTTTAAGAGAAGTATTGTGGCTAAAGTGCTACAATAAGCAAAAATAGTTATCTCCATTAGCTCAGACAATAGAGGTTTATACTTTTATTGCTGAAACATTCCAGCTTTCATCTCTGTGGACAATTCTGTTATTTGGATTTGCGGCGTGACTATATTTGCACCTAATTGGGACAAGAAATACGCATCTCTGTAGGAAAAAATAAAGCAAGAATAAAAGACCCAGTTAAACCAATGAAAAAAACCCAGAGATGTGAAATTGTCTGCAATTTAAAAAAAAAAAAAAAAAAAGAGATGAGAAAAACTAGTGAAAATACATGAGAAAGCCATCCCCAGAGTCTACAAAGGTAAACTGTTCTAAATAGCATATGGTTTAACTTTCCTATTATAAAATACATATACCAAACATCAAACATTCCCCTGCTACTGCTGTACATGCATATTTATTATAAGGTATCTCTGCACTCTGAGTAGCTATTTTATCTTTTGCTTTCTCTCCTGCAGCAGGAACATCATCTATTATTTCCTAATGGACAAAAACACATGAGCAGTCACAAGCAACATACAGACATATAGACAATCTGACAATTTGTTTAATTAAGGCTTTAAAAATTTCAGATCTTTCTAAGTACCTGTTTGGCTGCCAGTTTGGACAATGCCCGTAATGTGAGGGTTAAGCAACGCATTTAAAAGTGACAAGTGCTCAAACACTACTGAATTATAAGAAAAAGATTCTGGACAGCGTTGACACGACACAAACACAAGCGCTGTCAGACATGACAGTAAATCACTTGTCACAGGAAAAGAGCAAGAAATGTTTAATGCAAGCAGATGCTTCTGTGATTGATATGCAGCCCTGATCTTCGTCAAGAAATACAGTGAATAGGAAACAACACAAAGTTTGCTGTCACCAAGGAAGAGAATGCATATCCTGCAACTATGAATGAAGCAATTAGACTATCTATTGCACACACATTTATGGATAGCAGCTCACTACAAATACTGGCAGGATTAATGCTGTCTTTAGAATGACAGATCTTTTTCTTTTGTTTTTGCACAGCATGTGCAAGCAGGATTTCATTTGAAATGCAAACATTGATTTTTGCGTTTTTTCCTTCATTTTTAAAATGACACATTAAAAATCACAGACAATAAATAAGATAATTTAAAATTACATCTACATCAGGGAGCAAGAGAAAATTCTTTTAAATGATTCAATACTGTCTCCTCTGATGCACATATAGCTTCTTTATCTGTGGAAGCGTTTCAGCTATTCCTCTCCTCCTACCCTGTCACTTTACCTCACACTCATTTACAATGTTGCTGGATAGTAGCTTAAGAAATTATTCAGACCTGAAAGCAAACTTGCAATTTTCAAGCTAAATCCCCAAAGCTATTTGTCTACAGTACAAAAAAAAAAAAAAAA
>VWZZ01005516.1:52096-83703 GCA_013399095.1 Psophia crepitans
AAAAAAAAAAGTTAGATACTGAAATACCAAATAAGATCCAAGTACTTCACATCTTTGCAGCTTTGGCCTTAAATGATTAATACTTTCGGTTGATCAGGAGCACAAAGAGTCTGAGGAAGCCAGATTTTTCAACCTAGAGCAGAATAGTTTGAGATTGATCTTATCAGCTACCTAATAGGGTGTTACAGAGGGAGACTCTGCTCAGCGGTGCACAGACAAGAGGCAAAAGCTGCATAATGCAAATGCCAATCAAGGGAAAAATCTTCCACAGAGATCAGGTAAGTGCAGGGACACATTGCTCTGACAGGTTGTGGAATCTCCATTCTTAGATTTTTTTCAAAATTCAGTCAGATGAAGCCTTGAACAACACACTCTAACTTGGAAGGTATCCCTGCACTGTGTTGGCTAGATGAGACCTACAGATGTCCCTTCCAAACTAGATAATTTTAAAATCTTAAATGAATTTTGAAAACAAAAAAAGACTAGTAGATCACATAAAGACTTTTTTTTCCCCCCACATGTTTGTACAGTGTATGAATGTGAAGGCTTCTGGATCTTAACTTTGAACCTAGACAGGTAAGCACTACTAACATAATAAAAAGAGAGTTTACTTATAATTCTACTTTTTGACAATCCTGGATTAGCAACATGACCAGACTCTAATCAATAGAAAATGAATGAGTCATGAGACTGGATGCTCTGCATCATCATTTAATTATTCAAATTCAGCTCAAATCAGTGGTAATTCATAGATTCTTACCACGAGAAGGCTCCTTAGCAGCCTGAATAGAAATTAATTAGCTGTGCAGTTACCACACAACCATGTCACGTAAATATACTTTCCTTAGTAGATTCAACACTCACTCCTAAATCTCAATGAACATAAAATACTCTTATTTAGAGATTGTCATTTCAGCCCTTTGTTTAGTTGCACAACAAAAACAGCCAAAAGTTCAAACGTTCCCTGCATTTTGTTGTGTGTTTTCAGTGAATAAAAAGAACATTCCAGCCTCTGGAGATATTGATCTATTCACAGGCACTAAATTCATTTTTTAAAAGACAGTATGAGAGCTTTTCCACACTGGATATCTATGCAAAACTGTGAAAATCAAAGAAAATTAAATCTGAAGAGTAAAGCATCTCTTGATACATGCATGGTGAACTGCCAACACAGATAGCTCCGTTTCTTCAGCAAGAGAAAAATAGTTTCTATAATGGAAAAAGAATCTGTTATAACAAAGATGAGAAAGGCAAGAAAGTTCTTAATTTTTATTAGTATTAATTACTGAAGAAATGTGCGGGTTTTGCAGAAATGTAAAACATGAAACTTCAACACTAAATCATCACGCTGTCTTAAAACTTTAACTGTCTTCTCAGTTAAACAAATATAAATTCAGAATAACCCTACTCAGTAATTTATTCCATAGTGCCAAGTGATTTAATCTAGTGTAATCTTGATGTAAGACCAAAATCTGCCCCCTTGTTAAAATCCAGTACTCATAAATCCAAATTTGATAACTAGCTTTCTAAATCTGCCAGAAATTTAAGTGACACCCACAAATACTGGGTTTACAGTCAAGGCATTTCAAAGAAAGCACATCAGTTGAGGTATGCAAACTAAGAGCTGTGAGTAATAAAAATTTAAGGTGTTTAACTTCCAGATTTTTTCATATGGTTGTAGCTTGAGCACAACTACATGAAGAAATCCCAAATGTTTACATTTCTTGATTGTATGAAAAAGATCACAAAACCAAACTTTGATAAATTCTGTGGATTCGCTATGACTGTGATTGAGAGCAAGACTCTATGGGTCAGTACAGGTTCAAGTGAAGGTTTATTTGTCCTCCTCTTACTAGCAAAGAGATTCAAGATGGAAAACAGCCAAAGTGATGGAGCATTCACAAGCCTCACTGAACCTGCAGTGTTGGCAGTCTGGAAATCAACATCATTTAGTATAATGTAAGCATTCTTGCTACAGAAACAACAGACAAAGTAAAATCCAGATTGCCAATTTCACAGTGCTTTTAGGGTAGAAATTTACAGTACCGTATTACTGCTGAAGCTGAAACGGTAAAATTATATGACGCACTTCAAGTATAAATTATCATCTGAGTTCAGCCAATACCAAACACCAAACAACCCTACAAAAATATCCTAAGGTACATCTCCTATCAGAATAGGTATTGGATACATTTATCAATGCAAACATTTTGTACAGAGGCTGCACTTTGAAAGTTCATTCCACCTTTGGAGAAGTGATCAATTCCAGTGGTATCCACCTTTTAACTATGTGGATTCTCTCTCAAACCTATGAAGCAACTAAAAAAGAATTAACTTTTCAAGTGCAACCACTGTACATCAAATCAGTCACCTTTCAGTAAATTACAATGAGTGTACCAGCTATTGAATCAAAGTTATCACCTTATAAATCATACCAGTATCAAGTCAATGTCAGCAACACTGCATGGCTGAGTAGTTATTTCCCCCGGTAAATTAAAATCCTGATATCCTACAGCTGCTAACATTTACAAAAGCAATTATATTCAGAACTGACCTGGTATAACTTGGTAGGGAAAATCCTGATATAGTATGGTTTTAGGTAGTTATTTTATTTTCCTGCAGAGGGAAGATAGCGAAAGCACTGGATTTTTTATGTGCTCAATCTAATACTAATTCTAACACAGTCATCCTGCTTTACAGAACAAAATACAAAGTAAAAAATACTAAAGTCATATGTGGAAAGTCCTTTTGCTTTGTGAGCAAATAAACAGATTAACAGAAATGCATTTACTGAGTCTTAAAAATATATATATTTGATATTAGAAACAGTAATTTAATATGATATGATGAAGTTGTTCAATCACACTCAAGTTATCTCATACAAAAAGATTGCCATAACAGTCTTCATAGCATCTTTAACACTTCAAGTTTTTTATCACTGTATTTTCCAGATGGACAACTTAAAATATATAATTTAATTTGTAATTGTATAATTCATAATATGTATACATTTAAAGTTGAGGTAATATGAATTTTCAATTAATTGAAAGAATTTGAAAAAGTCAAAAGATTCCAATGTCAACCTTATTGAGGAGTGTTATACTTCTTCACTTTGAAATTTTATATTTATTACATTTTCACTTTACATTATGATTTACCACACTTCAATCTATTCTACAAAAAAAAAACCCCAACAGACCTGTTTCAGAATGAAGTGTTTTGTTTCAATTCAGAATGAAAACCAATGTTAAAAATGTACTGCATTTTGAGAAATAAAACCTCTTTTTCCTAAGCAACTACTCAAGAGAAATTAGTTTGAAGTAGTGTTCTCAGTACCTTCATCATAACTGATTTTGGAATAAGTAACATACACTTATATTTTATTTACCACAAAGCTACTATATTATTCCATTCCCCAAAATGTCAGAAACAACAGAGTAGGAATCAATTATTTCCTGCAGCACTGTTAAAATATCATACTATCAAAGAAAAGAAAGTGAACATTCCAAAATGAAAATTCAAGTGACAAAGGACTGAGATGGTAAAAAAATCTGCAAGATTGACCCATAGATTTTTTTTTTCTCCTTTTTTTAAACAAAGAAGTTCAAACAGCAGTAAATATTGATGTATGTCTTTTGGATCAAGATATGAGGGAAGGGATGAATTTCAGAAAGAATAAGCTATTATTTTACCCATTATTTAGAATAAACTAAATTATGAAGTTGGTGGGAACTCTTCAGTCAATTCCCTCTCTGCTAGTGTGGATGCGGTGTCCGTGATAGTGAGTTATGTACATTCACATGTACCTTCCAATTATTATACAGATAGTTTTGGAAGGAAATAACTTTAAAGGAAGAACTTTAAGAAAGGGGACACTAAGAAAATAACTTCACAAATCATAGTGGTGTAATCCCATATCTTTCCAGATCACTAACCCTACAAATTTGGAGTAGTTCCCTAAGTTATAAATTGTACATCCTGTGCTGAACCAACAGCATACATTTCTGTCTAAATCCAACGTAAGTGCAGCAGAAATGGTATTGAAGATTACAGGCTAAAGAACCCCACTAAGCCAGCATGTGACTTCCAGGACACAGACCAAACTGAAGCCTATAGCACTAGGCATGCCTGTTACAATGTTAAGGTCATCTTTCAAACCCTTGCGAGAGGTTTTTCTGGTACAAACAGGATAGTCTATGGGAAAAAGACATTGCAATGTTCTAAGCTAACTCTGAAAACTTTTATATATATAATATGAGAATATATATTATATATTTTTATATAGGAAAGTCATATTGTGTGTATTATAACAAACAACAATTATATACAGAAAGCTATATATTATACAGTACAAACTGTATTAAAACATTTCAATACAAAACAGTATCAGTTCAAATAAGCCACGAGAACACATGATTCTATTAAATATTTCATAATGTCTAACATCAGAAAATAAATATCACTCCTTAGAAAATACTGCTAATTAAGGACTACAACATTGGATACTTTTTTTTGTTAGGAGGTGACACATCCTTTGATTTTTCTAAAATCAGTATTGAGGAAAAATTAAGTCTGAAGCCTCTGACGTAATAGTAGACTAGCAGTCTGAAAGAGCTCAGAGATTTTCAAAGGACAGATTTATTGAAGCCAACCTCAGATCCAAGGAAAACAGACCATATGATTCGTAATGCACAATTTACTTGACAAATTTTCCTGTTTCTTTGTAAATTGGCCACTAACAAATGGCAATGTTTTCAGACATTCATTATTCAAAATTATTGGTGAACACAGGGAGCTAATAATTTCTGGTTAGCACATTATTTAGAACACTTAATTTGTATTGTTTCGCTCATTAATATGGCAGATGTTGCATTGTCTGTTTCCTAAGAGAACAACTTATGTCAGTAATCATTACCTGTGTGAACCTTAAGTTATGCATCTGAATGTTATTCTCAACATAAGAGCAGTAATTGTGTAGACTGACACTAATTTTGTTGTAATATTCAAGTTCACTTTTTTAAGCTTTCCTTGAATATTTGTGCTAGTGAAGCTGTGGTGCTTTAGAAAAATACAGAAAAGAAAACTAAAAAAAACCAAACGTGTTCTTACACATCCCAGATGACTTAACTGAAAATTAATATTCATCAAATATTGATCAGTAGTTTTGCAGCACATACCACATTCCATATGCAAAGCTGGAAACAGAAAGACTATTGGTCTCAAATTGGGAATCATTATCTGAGAAAGTGCAGCCTATGTCTCAAATAATAAATATGTATACACATATATATTTTCCTCTACAGAGGTAAACAAACATTAACATAAATTATTCTGGAGGTATACTCATATATTGAAAAATTAAAGTTTAATGAACATAGGAAAACTATTTCCATATTTCTCTCAAGCATCCAAGAAAAAATGGAAATATTCTCATTTATTAAGAAAGGAGAAGAATGTTACCAAGCACTTTTACCTATCACTGATGTATTGTTTGGTTTTTATTAAATAATTTTAGGGGAAAAAGACTTTTACATTTTTGGAAGGTAATTCAAAATCCAATTTTTCTGAAGACTAGTTTCTCAGTATAGTCCTTTGCATTATATTTTTTTAAAATTTCTATCCTAATGACTACAACTCTTTAATCTATGTAAGTGTTTTTCTTTACAAGTAGTTGGGTTTTTTACTAAAGCACTGCATAGGTGGCTGGTATCTCTCATTGTTTCTCAAAACTGGATGCAGAAACAAATAGAACAGGTGCAGAATTGTCTGATAAAATGTTATTTTCCCTTGGAGCCTCTCAAAGGCAATTGATATTTCTAAGTTATTACTTCTTTTTAAAAATGTGAAATGAAAACTTTTGATACATCAAACACTTAATCCCATTTCAATATGGAAACAAATGTTGACTTGTCAGAATTTCATGAGCATCAAACATTCAGATTTTAATTCAGTTCATGTTGAAAAGACCCACAGCACAAAGACAGATACTGTGTACTAATATGGGAGACCATGGGAATAGATACAGCAAACCTAAGGTTAAACTCATTAAATAATCTTATTTGAGTGATACACTAAGTAACTCTGAACAAACCTAATAAAGAAGGAGATACAGTGGAAACATGTAAGTGGGCTTACGATCAGTCTAAAAATCTGTTCTGTTGGCCAATTTTTGCATTCATGTATTTTTTATGTTCTTATATCACACACACAGAAGGATCAGTGCCTTTGTGTTTCCTATCATAAACAATTCAAGCTAACCTTGTTAGGGTTCTGTATACTTCTGGATGATTTAGAAGAGTGTTTCTGTTCATAATTCAGAATCTCTGAGTGCCTCATAATAAATAATTAATTACAACTGCTATTGAATTTCAGAGTGTGGGTTTTTTCATGCTGAAACAAGGACTATATCTTATGTACACAAAACACCATTTCAATTTTCATATTTTTGTACAAATATTAATGGATTCTAGGGACACAGCCAATAAAATCCACTTATAATCACTTTAGTTTTGACAAGTTCAACCACTGAAACAAAAAGTTTCTAAGCTAGTTGTCTTCCTTTAAACAGTCTGAAAAATTTCAGGTTCCACTCTTGCTCAGAATGTGGCTAGCTATCAGGGTAGAGAGGACAGAGGAGGGAAAAACTTGCCAGAAAAATATGGTGCTGGAACTAGCTAAGCAGAAACATGACGAAAAAATGGCAGAAGAGGGGTCAGCAAGGGGTGAGAAGGGGGGGACGGGGAGGGGGGACAGGTGGAAAGCTTGGAGAAAGATATTAAGTC
This sequence comes from Psophia crepitans, assembly GCA_013399095.1. Classification (NCBI taxonomy): domain Eukaryota; kingdom Metazoa; phylum Chordata; class Aves; order Gruiformes; family Psophiidae; genus Psophia; species Psophia crepitans. Next base: position 58,879 of record VWZZ01005516.1, read on the forward strand.
TGGAAGAGTAATTAGTAAAGTTTTGTCATGTGAAGACCCATGTGGAGAAAGCACAAAGTAGGAGGTAAGGTCTAACAGACGAGAAAGAGCTGCTTGTAATAAAAGTACACATAGTTGGCCCAAAGAGACAGAAAGGAGACAGACTGAGGCAGAAGCAAGGTCTATGAGTGTCAGGGAGCCCTCTCCTCCTTAAACAGAGCTTCAAATGCTTGCTGTTCATTGCCCTAGCTGTCAGCATGTATCCATGGCACCTACTAGAAACAAATTTCCTCACTCCTCAGTGCTGGTTTGCCTGTGGAACTACCATTTCCATCATTTCCATCGCCACTGCTTGACAACTGGCAGTGATACACACAGCGAATGTGTACGCTCACTTCCATACTGTGTATGGGTGCTTTTATCTCCAGCACATAAGAAAAGTGTCACAATGATAAACTCCTCCTTCCTCACCCAATAAGGCCATTATATGAATTCTCCTCTCCTCATCTTTTCTGTTTCATACAAAAGTGATTTTTTTAACATTTCAAAACAAAAGTTACCCCAAATGAAAAAAATAATTACAGAGGATCATTCTATGTATAATAGCTGTAATATATGGTATATTTACTTTCTATCTGGCTTTTTTCTTGCCTGCTTAAAGATTTGGAATGGGAATTTTCTATTGTTTTGCAGAACGGTTTGCTCTTGCTTAAAGCATAACAGTAATGAATAGCTGACCCTCTACACATATACATGTTCATATACACACACAAGCATTTTATATGCATAGTTGTGGCAAAATTGTATGCGGTTAAATCATTTAATTGCACGTCCAGTTTGCAAAGCCATCCATTACTTTTAAAAGTAGGCACAATTTCTCTGTGTATGCACAACTGCAGGTGTTCAGCATTTATTCTGCCATAAATAGTTGCACACAGACTGGAGTCAGGACCTTTGTGGAGGATCTTCACTGAAAATTAACTGTTCTGACTGCACAGCTCTCAGCCATGTTCTCACATATCACTTGGATGGCCACATCCTGTGTTTTAATAGTTTTGTCATTCCACAGAGCAGCAGACTCTGCATGAATGTTTTGCAGTAGTAAATAACTAGTGTATATAACTGGCTATGCCACATACAGAAGTCTGTTGACAGAAGACTTACATGAGATGAGACTATATCCCTTCTCCTTCCTTCACACCCATCAAATCACCAGCACTACCTGAGCCCTCAGATCTTTGATGCCTTTGACCTCTAAGCACAGCAAGATAAATACAGCCTAAGATTACTGACATTTGCTCCATTCACAACACATTTCTTCTAAAACTGGCAAAATGGCTTCACATTCAGCCATTTTCCCACAGTCAGTGTTCCTGCAGGGTCCTCTAGTCTGCCTCCCCACAAACCAGGAAATTTAGCCTTAAACAAAGATTGGATTGGCACTGGAATCATGTCTTAATTGATCTCCATAAGGCAGTGTGACAAAGAACATACTGCCAACAGCAAGTATGCTATCAGTCTAGTAACAATATTGTAGAGTCTAGCAATGCCAACAAGCTGCAGTTCCCCAAAAAATGTAGAAAAATACAGGTTACTCTCTCATGCTGGTTTTAGTATTCTAACTAACATACAGATAATGTATTTCCTAATGAGTTAACTAATGTAACTCAAACTAAGCGGGCCCTCCAGGCAGAGCTAGTTCATACACAACACCATGTAACTGTGAAAGCCAGTTGAGATGACTTGTGATCTGCATACCCTCTTTCAGTTGTTTAATACAATCTTCCAACATTCATTACTTCACTATGAGCAGCCAAACCGCAAAGAAAATTTATATCTTTTCCAGACAGGCACCTCACCTTAGCTACCAGCTTAGTCACAATTAAATCTCTGCGGAGATAATCAGACTTCTTGTTTTCCAAAAATGAACATGGAGTGTGTCAAGTCCAAGTCTTCATAACACCGCTTGGCCTCAGACTATACGCATTGTTTCATTCTGTCATTCCTGAAAACTCTGGGCATTCAGCCCCACAACGAGCCCAGCTGGCCACAATTTGGTAGCAGTTGCACAAGTAAGAAAATGATGCCTTTAACTTGAGTGCAGGCTTTTGTTTGGTCAATTATTAACTGAACAGGCTGGTACAGTTTTAATAAATATTGAAGTGATTAAAGTGTAAGAAAATTGGTATTTGCAATGACAAGATCAAATGGCTTAGTATGGGTTGCAATAATAAATTAACGAAATTAGCAACTAACCTTATCAAATAGCAGTTTCTCAACTAACTATAAGAATATTGGCGTTTTTCCAGACTGACCTCAAATTAATGTTTAAAGGAGTGCATTTGCATAATACATTACACAGCACATCCACAGAGTTACTGAGAGCTTGTTGAAACCATCCTGTTTTCTCACTTCGGCAGAAGCAGAACAGCAGCTGCCTGCATACTAATCTCCCTGCCCGGTACTCCCCTACTGCAGCTGCGTGTGTGCGGGGAGCTGGCCTGACCTCCTCTAAAAGCACAGCTAGGGGTGACCTGTTCATTCGTTCAGTTCATTTCCAGGTGTATTTGTTTCAATAAAGTATTTAAGCAATGACAGTTGTGCACTTGATCTATTAAGTGGTAATGGTATTGTAACATGCATCTCAATTTATGTTGATTATGACTGTGATGCTGTAGACTGTATTCTGCAACATCAAGTACAAAAATGTTCTTCATCACTGTAAAATGTGTAATTTATTTGTTTTATACGCATCTGTTTTACCACCAGGTTTTCTTCATTTTCCTCAAATACTGTTGACAATTCCTTCTTTGCTCTTGAAATTCGTCCTTCATACGTGCGTTTGACACACGGTTGGCTGCTGCTGACATGGCCTGGGCTCATTACCACAGGCAGGGCCATGCCGGAGCAGGGTAGCAGCTGTGAGGGCAGCGTCCACAGCTCCTTGGGTGCCCACCGCGTCAGAGCCACGCCGACAACTACAGAAACACAAGAGGAAAGCTCAGTGGCAACACTGCCCTTCCCGAAATGGCAGCAGCAAACTCCATGCCTGTGGTATGAGTCAATAGGGGGTAGACATCTGTGTGGAGAAGGAAACAGGGCTTCCCCCATGCCACTCTCCTCCCTGCAGGTGGTACAGTGCCTTTCCAGGCTCCCCTTCAAAATGTGCGTACCTGCAGAGGGAGGATTTCACCCCATTGTGCAGGTAGAGTAGCATCCCAAAATCCTGGGGTTTATCAAAGATCCAGAGCAGTCCAGTGTGTCCCTCGGTGGGATGTTCACAGTCTGATTAGCCAAGAGGTGTTGAAAGCATCCTACAACATTGCAGCTTCTCCTGCTACCAACCAAAGGAGACGGGCGGGGGATATTATTGAAGGCAAAAAGCGTGTGTGCAAACAGGCAACCACAATTCACATAGAGACTTTTGTTAATTTACAAAACCAAGCACACAAAGTGTGTGAGATTACAAGCAAAGTTTCTGCACAGAGCTAATGCAATGCCACAAGGAATACAAAGTAAGACACAGTTTAAACATATGATCACATACCATTTATTTCCCAGGGATCCCCGATTTATTCACTGCACAGGATTGATGGTACTTACTTCAAAAGCAGCTGTTCAATATTTTATTTTTCTCCTCATTGTTTTCATGTGGTTATAATATTATTCAAGCCCTGTTCTGAAGACAGAATTTCTAATTTCCCTTTGGGCTCCTTTAGGGTAATCAGCACTAAATACCTAAATTTCTGAGTGAGTGCCTTTGTTTGTTTTCATGAGACCCTTGTACAGTGAGAGCCTGGTTAATTCTGTTTAGCAGACAAACCAATACCTCAACTCCACAGCTGCTTCACTAGCCCAAGCTGGTGCTGAAATTCCCCTGTCACACCTATGGCCAACCATTTCTGCCTTCTGGCTACCTTCTTTTTCCAGTCCAAGTACCCACACAGGGCTCCTCTCTGATGACGTGCAGCTGGCTGTGAAGGATCTGAGCGTAGCAGATCCACAGGCTTACCCAGCAAGGAGCAGAAAACAAATTACCTTAACCTGCTGAAAACCTTTCTTCTGGCAGAAAATCTTCACATCTAGGATGCAGTACCAGAACCATTTCTCTCAGACAGGTTTCTTGTGGGTATGATAAAGCAGCTTCCTCAGAGCTGGAACATTAAGTAAAGTTGCTTTGCAACTTTCTAATAACCTGAAAGGTAGAAACAAATCTATAAAGCAGTTTCTAAAATACAGCAAAATGGCAAAAGGAATGCCATTTCCAGACATGCCTGATAGATCCTGGTGCTCTGGCAAACTGCAGATTCAAATCCCTTGTAATGACTTTGAGGGTTTTTCTCTTCAAGACAGGAAGAGATCTAAATAGGAAATATGAGGAGGTGGTAAGAATTTATTTCTCATTTGTGAGAAAGTGACTGCCCGCTGTTCCTTACCATTAAACTACAACTGGAACCTCTTTAGTATTTAGTGAGAAGAGGTCAGCTTTCAGTTGTCTTTAGGGCATTGAAAATGTCTCATCCTATTACTGCTTTAATTTCTGTTTGGGGAGTGCAGGGAGCTGGAATATTCTTGTAGATATAGCCCAGTCAACATTTCTCTTTTTGGTGCTTTCTGCCAATGCCTCATAGGGCCACAGCACAGATCCAGCTTAAACTATGCACCAGGTCCTATCAGCACACCCCTATGTAACTAAAGGCTCAATCTGATCAGCTTGTAAATGACTCTTTCTCTTCCTAAAAGGAGACACTTGTAAAACCCTTGTTAAGACACACATTGTATTCGCTAGTATTAAAAAATGGTTCCTTAAAAGCCTCTGTGACTTGAACTTTACCCATGGGAAGTTCTCATTATATAACTAACGCCAAGATAGTAATTGCAGCTTAAAAGTACGCTGGGCAGTTCATATATCCTGTGGCTTTTGAAGTTGAGGGGGGCTGTGCCTTGATTTTGATGAGATTGTTTTGAATTCTTCAAAGTTCTTGCTGTCCCTCCTGGCTTGACACTGCTCACAAATGTAATAACTATGCTTTCACGTCCGTCATCCAGATCATAATGAAAATAATGACTACTACATCACTCAGGACAGTCCCCAGCAGAATTCTACTCAATACATCCTTTCATTTAGACAATGAAACATTGATAATTCTAGTGAGCTTCTGACCAGTCAGGAAATCCCATCTTTCAAATGAAGAACTGTAAATGATTTGACCATATGATTACTACAGTCATAGCTTAATTTGCAGCATTCTACTTAGAACCACAGAATTGTTTTGGTTGGAAGACACTTAATATTATCGAGTCCAACTGTAAACCTAGCACTGCCAAGTCCACCACTAAACCATGTCCCTAAGCACCACACCTACATGTCTTCTAAATATCTCCAGGGATGGTGACTCAACCACTTCCATGGGCAGCCTGTTCCAGTGCTTAACAACCCTTTCGGTGAAGAATTTTTTCCTAATACCCAATCTAACCCTCCCCTGGCACAACTTGAAGCCATTTCCTCTTGCCCTGTTGCTTGTTACTTGGCAGAAGAGACCAACACCTCATACAACACACAATACAAAATAATTTCCATCATTCTAGGAGCTGAAAGGAAGCTGCAGTTGTTAGGGATCAGAGAAGTAACGTTTGACTAGTGTATGGAGACAGCACTAGCCAGAAGTGGTCAGTGTACTGTCCTGAGCTTGGCTGTTTCCCAGGATAGAATTCAGTACTGTGGAGTAGATTCCTCTGTTGCAAACTGGTGACTAATCTGCCAGTCTGTCTGGAAAAGTGGGCAGCATTGATCTGCAGCAAAAGTGCTGAACAGCATGTGGCTTTTCATGTGATGTTGCTCAGAGCCTAGTGCACTGTGGTTTCATCTACCTCAAATTCATACTTTCCTAAAACCACAGCTGCCAGAACATTTTGAGTAGCTTATACTGATGCTTATTTTAACACAGTAATTCCCAAACCTGATTTTTCAAGATAGCAACATCATTCCTGGTGAATTAGATCTGCAGTAGCTGGGTGTACTCAGGTGCAGTCAGGAAGAAGGATGCAAGGCCATCAACTCCTCTCTGGTACGTATCCTCTTTTTTGCCCCAGTTTACCACACCAGCTTTCTCCTACCGTCTCCCATACTCACCACAAACAGGTGCTAGTTCTATCTCCTTGCTTTACCACCCTTTTTCATCCTGCCTTGCCAGCCCACCTCTCACACATGTCCTGGTGACATGTGGGCAGGGAACCTGGCTGGTCCAGGGCTCGTGTAGGCACCTGCACTCAGGAAAACAGGCAGGAGTTGGTGCAAGGACCTATGTTGATCTTATCTGTGAGTCATGGTTAAATCAGCAAGGAGTCTGTAACCTGGCGATTGCTGAATGCACGTAACTTCTGATGCATAGGACCGTGTATCCAGGAAACACCCCTGCACAAGTAGTTGGGACCTGTTGTCACAAACCGCCATGATTTGAGCACATCTGCTGTCCTGTGGTTATACAGAGTGTGCAACAGAAGAATACCACCAGCCCAGCAGGTACAGGGCTGAGCAGATGCTTGAAGAACTTTACCCTGTTCCTGATTTTTACACTGGTTTAGTCCTGTAAAATCAGACGTAACTTCTCTCAGTGACTACACTGACCCTCTTACCTGATTTGTCTTGCCTGTTTTGTTTGAAATACCTTTGTGATACGGACAGTTCCTTCAAGGTGCTGCCCTGCTGCCTTGCAAAGTACAGCCCATGTCCTGTTGGGTCCTCAGGAGCTACCTGCAGTAAGTCCAGAACACTTACACCTGTTTTTTAATTCAAATTGAGTCTTTCATCAACAAAAACAAACAAAAACTGACTTCAAAGGAGCTATAACCAGTCTGTCAAGAACAACAGAAGGAAAAATGTATTTACTCTAGTTTAGTTTTAGGTCCCTTCCTAGATATCCCTGAATTAAGTCAACTAATACATTAAAACAGGTGCATGAAAGACTATATTCAAAGGTAGTTGTCATCTTTTCTTCTTTCAAAACAAAGATGAAAGATATGATTGAGAGTTTTCCTTCTGAAAACAATGTTATATGAAAGAAGTATATCTAATGTTTATTATAACACCTTTAATGAGAATCGTCCAAATCAAGAGTGTGTTTTATTTGAGAAACCACCAGTGAAATAGGTTGTGTAATGTTTTTTCATGGCATGTTTTCAACTCTTATTTAGCTTTGTGTGGAAAAAATCAAGTTGTCTCGAAATCCTTAGATTCAAATATCTTAACCTGTAGTGGCTATTCAATTATTCTTCCATACCTTTTATGTTTGTGTGTGGTTAACCTCTAAACAAAGACCTACAATTCTGTCTTGTTAGTAGCAAAAATGATAAAGAATCTGTATCAGGAAGAATATTTCCATAGAGATTTACTACCATGGAGGAGGACAATGGTACTTAGGTCTTGGGGTTTTTGTGGTTTATTTTGTGGGGGTTTTTTTCAGGTTTTTTCTTCAGGTAAAGAAAGCATACTACATGGATAGACAAGTTGTGTTAAAACTGGCAAGGGAAATTAAAATAGAGATTCCCCTCCCCTCACCTCACTCCTACAATTAAAAAGGTGAAAACCAAAACATGGCTGGAGGGAAAGAAAAGAACGTACAGAGAAGTATAAAGTTTATAAGGTTTGCGGTTTTGAACAGTCGCTTCAGAGCAGCCTATATAGGGTGGTTGGCTGAAACTGATGCTGGAAACTTTGGAAGCGAGCCAGTAAAGTTGATAGTCTTTCTTGTTTTGTTACTGTTAGCAAAAAGAGCAAAGTCCAGGGTGATTTCCATTCATAGGAAATTATGAGAAAAACATAAGGGCATTAAGTAGTTATGGCTCCAAAAAATGAATATTTTACCTGAGTTTTCATAATAACTTTTAGTGCATAAACAAAAGCAAAAAAAATTCTTTGATTTTGCGCTAGGGGACAGAATATTTTTTATTGCAGAATTCTGAAAGAGTTGGGAAATGAAAACACATATCCAGCAGTGAGAATTTACAATGAATCTTTCATCCCAGAGAGAGGTACCAACAAACTGGAAACCAGAACGTGGTACAAAAGAATATTAACATTGGTTCAAAAAGGAAGAGTTATAAGGAAAATTAGTAGCAAAACCACAAGGGCAAGAGTTTGGCCTCTGCCATATTTAGGGCTCAAATTAGTCTTTACTTAAAAAATTGTGGGTATGTTGAAAATGAACTAAACATGCAACAGTGTTAGAAAGGCTGATTATGTCATCAAGTATTATTTATAGATAAAAATAACTAGTATTCTGGGTAAGAAAAATGGTCCAGGTCTCTTCCCTCTGGAATTCAGTGGAGAAATTTAACACAATGCCACACAGAAAGTTATTAGTTCAAGTGGAAAAGGTGAGAATTATTACAAGTATAATGAAGGGATGAGGATTTGCCTATAGAGAGGGTAACAAAACCAAAAAGCATTCTGTAGAGCTGTGATAAGTGGACTCCCCAGAAGTTTTAGAATCCAGTCTGGAATGAATATTTGTGCTGATGATCTTGGCATGATATGCTGTTGTGCGCTTCTGAAACAAGGCTCAGAGACATTGGCAGTACAGAAGAGGAATCAAACATAGCTCAAAATCCAAGATAAATTATAAGTGCCTTTTGTTGTTGTACAACAGTCCGCAGAACTCCAAACTCTCTTAAGGTTATTGCTGAACCTGCCAAGCACTTGCATAGATATATACACCTTGGGGGGGGGCAGGCAGGTAGAATTGTCAGAAATGTTTAGAAATTGTATTTCAGAACACTGTTGATACATTTTTATTTTTTTTTTAGTAAAGTACCAAAACAGACAATGTATGAATAGCTGTCCACTTTTAAAAACAAAGATCAGTTTTACAACTTTTCTACAGATTTCAGTGCAAACTCAAGATTAGTCCTTGAGGGACAAGAAATGAGTACACCAGAAACATGAACCAATTTAAAATTTCTTCACATCTACCACCAGAGATATTTGTATACCTCAGGCTAGAATGACATAATGATCAACAACGTGATGCTGCAACTCTGATCTGGGTAGGTATTTGGAGTCACGTAAAGGTAGGAGCATTACTGTTTCCTTCCCTTCCTGTCACTGCAGATGCACTGGTTTAGGGTTTAAACACACTCTTAATTACTTCTCTACGTGAAGAAGCAGCGTAGAGAGGCCTTTTCTGGGTCTAAACAAGGAATAAAGAAAGGAAGTTATGATTAGATAATCTTGCTTTATTTAATTTCCTTTCTGAATGTTGTGTTGTATAATTCAGATAGAAATTATGTATACATACACACACAAACATTTCCAGGGTGGGATAGTTCAGAAGTCATCTGGAATTCCTGATGCAGTCATGTCTAAAACACCAGGTTGCATACAGGGATCATCTAGCACCCCCTTGCACAGGTAGGATGCATTTCAGTATTTTTACCAATTTGTGATAGCATGTTCTGTTTGTAAAGTTGAATCATAGCAACAGCTGTGAAATATGCAGCTGATAGTTTTGAGATATGAATTTGACTGTATTATAGCTTAGGCTACAGAAATACTGTAGAAAAGATGAAATCCAATTTAGAAAAAAAATAATTAGCATCATTATTTTCATTTAAAAATAAAATTATTCAAGTTATCTGAGAACAAAGATACAAGGCAAAACACATTGGTTACTGCAGAAGTTAATAATGCTCCAGTAAAATGATTTATTTGAAAAATGCTTGTTGAGCCTTTATTGTTTCACGTGAAGCATCACAATTTCCATTACCTTTCACCAAGTCCAAGCAGCCTTCTAAGTGAATCTACAGGAACTCCCTTTGGACTACTTGTGGCTGGAGATGCCAGGATCTTAACTGTGGCTTGCAGGTAGCGGCAGCGGCTCTGATTCCCAGGCGGTGGAGAAATCTCTGCCTCACAGGACTCCAGCCAGGCTTCCCAAGCAGACACCAGCAGCTTAGCACGTAGAATTGTCTGGTAGGTGGCTTCAGGTCAAAGGCTGAAAACATGTGACAGTAACCAAACAACAAAAGCAGCAGGAAGCTATTAAGAACCCCAAACAGAGCCAAGATGCTCAGGGTTCTATCTGCAAGATTGAAACTCTAAGGATAGAAATCCTAGGGGAGTTTGCAGGGTCCCTGGCAGCAGAGCGGTCCGTACAGACTAGATGGCTGCAAGCAATGCTAAGAACTCTGAAAGCCAATCAGTGAAGTTGATACTTTTGTTTCGTTGGGGTTTTTTTGTGGTTTTGGTTTTTGGGGTTTTTTGTTTGTTTGTTTGGGGTTTTTTTATGCTTGTAAGCAGAGCGAAGTCCAGGTTGCTTTTAGTTTACTGGAATTTAAAGGACACTATTTAATGTTCATTTTATATGAAAACACACAAGTAGTAACCACCATGCAACCTGGAAACCCTATTGCCATATGCCATACTTGCTCGCTTTGGTTCAGCCAGTGACTGCTGCTTTTACAGGTTCAAAGAAGTGGATTTGAGCATAACTTCATGCTCTGAGAAGTACTGTGCCACATTGTATGCATCTAGACTAATACTCTCAGGAGCATTACACTAAAAGCGCATAAAGATCAAGAGAAACTACAGATGTCACACGCAACGATATTCAGTTTTGCAACATAAAAGTGCAGACCTGTACATGAACAGGAGTTACAGGAATAATTAGGTTTGTAATACATTAGATAAAGTTTTTAAAGCATTTTACTGTTGAAAGCAGGTCACACTCCCAGAATTCATTCTGATAGATAGGTGAGAAACACTTCCATGCAAAATAGCCAGTCCCTTCACTAGAGAGAAGGAAACTACTATTGGATGCTATTTGACTTTTGGAAAAACAACCAGCAAAATCAAAGGCATCCTTCATTACTAATATTAAATTTATATCAACAGAGTCTTAAATACGGATATCAACAGTTTCTCTTCTGATTTTCTGGTACTTGATCCTCATTCACTGCCAAGTGATCATTGATCAATAAAGACAAAACTATTTTATAGCAGATTTCAAACACTGAAATGGTTCTAGCTTTGGTACAAAAGAGTTTCATGTAAACTAGTTATTTCCTTCTTGATAGAAAATAGTGACCAAGCATAAAACAAAGCAGTGATTGGAGAAATTCCTTCACTGATAGTACACCTCTCACTTACAGGAAACCAGCAGCGGGGAACCTAGATGTGGTTTGCTGTATCTCCTTAGTTTCTGTGAGCAGAAATTTTCCAGCCACTGTATCGAGAACAGCCCAAGCCTTTGCAGTAAGAGAAACCACCTTATTTGGGTCTCGCATTCTCAAAGTATCAGCCTCTATGTCAGCCACCCAGGTGCTGTACAAGGCTCTTCTGCTGTGATTTTTTTCACAAGTCTGCCTCATCTCTCTATTTTTTCCTCTGTTTGAATTTCCTTTTTCTATTTTTTGCCTCATCACTTCGTCTCGCCACAGCTTGTACTCTCAGATATTCATAACTGGAATTTCAACTTTCTTACAACTAATATAGAAGAATTTGTGCTGTATAGACAATTGCTTTCAGACTCATGACAGGGAGTTTTAGTCCTCTGTTCACACAACTGTGTTTCTTGCTCTGTCGTACTATCATTTTTTTCCTTTGATAAGCCCTTTTATCGGCAGACATATCTATGTTGTTTAGTATGTCAGCTGTATTCAAAAATCAAATCCGGAAACACTGCTGCCAAACTACCAAGCAGACCATGCTATATAACCCGTATCCTAACGGCACAATAACCTCTACTATTACAGTTTGAACGTACACTGTAACAGTACGATGAACTCTGAAGGCTGGAAGGGACAAACATGAAATGGTGCGCTGCCACGTCCTAAGCAGTAACGAAACATTGCCATTAACAGGCAATCGAAAACAACGCGATGAAAGCAGCCACCACTTAGCTTGCATTCACAGTATCACACAGTCGGCACTTAAACTACTACAAATTAAAAAAAATTCTCCCAGAGTTTCTGAGCATACCTGAAAGTTCATCTGCGAGAAAACACTGAACAAAAAGTGAAAAATGAAGAAAGGATGTATTCTTCTCCCCCTCCTCACTTTGTACTCTGCTACAACAAACATCCTGTATTTGATCTGCAATTTGTAAAGCTCCTTTGACATCTTGGTTGTGAATACTTGCTGTGAGTGTCACAGCTGCACTCAACACACAAATTAACACCCTCCAGGTCAGGCAGCTGTGGGGCCAACTCATATACTATCATTACTTACCTGCAGGGAACCCCTCTTAAAAATCTTTATTCTGCAGATAATGTGTGTAAGCAAGTCATTTTAATTTCTTTTCCAATCTAGCATTTCTAATGCTAGTTGCTATGTTAGACTGCAGCCTAAAACTGCCTCTATCAGTAAAGGATTTTTCAGTCACTCTGGCCGTGCTTTGAACCAGGTCCCCAGGCTGAACAGCTGCAGAACTTAATCTAGCTTCTCAGTAATGAATTCATTCACCTCATTTATATGCAAGTCATGCATAAGTACCACAACTTTAAAGTAAGACCAAAACCAATCTTTTTAAATGGAGTGAATGTACAGGAGACTTAAACTGAAGAAGCTTGCACAGAATTCACAAAGGATTTGCTGTGTTAGTGAATAAGCCGCACACATTGCAGTTAGAAAAATTCCTTTCAGTGTTGCCATCTAGTTCTCTTTCTCATCTACAGAATTATATGTCATTGCTGTCCCTTGGGCAGAGGAATGAACAGCTGACTTCCAACAGCACCCCTTAAGCTGGGGCCCTTTGAGGGCGCCCATACTGCAGCCACAGGTATAAGGACATCCTGCTTTTTCCTTGCCTGCTGCACTCTAACTTGGATGCTGAAGTGGCAAATGAACCTCTTTATTGGGAGTGTCCCAGACTGCATCCCAGCAACGTTTGTCCAGCACCGTGCATTTCAGCTGAGCAAACTGCCTTGTGGACAACCTGGGTCTGGTGCAGCTCAGCCAGTATTACAAGGAACATCTCTACAACAAACTCATATCTCAGCACGCTCCAGGGTGTACCTGGAGTGCCTTCAAGCCTAGAGTTTTCCCTTTTTTTCTTTTTATTGGTAGGAAAGATAAAGTTGAAGGAATAGTGGTTGGAAATGTATAGGAAAATCATGCTACTATGGGCAGCCCAATGCTGGTATTATGTGTTTCGTATTTGGCCTTTCTGGCAAGGCTTATTTTGCTATATTCCTGTGCCACAAGATGCTCTGTAATGGTCAGATCAATCAAGAGTGTGTTACCAAGGTCTGTGGTAAATACATTCCTCAAATGTCATTCTGCTCACTGCTAGAGATATGGCTATCTGAAACGTATCTTTCTTCATTTTACTGCTGCCAATGGTTTATATTTAACATACATTAAGTTGAAAAATTAATTACAGAAGTTCTAGATCACTCCTTTTCACCTCTCGTAGATTCATTGCATGCTGAGTGGTACAGAGCACTTCACTGTTTTGCTTTGTCTTTATATTGGACTGCATATGACTATTCTTAAAAGAGTGTATGAAAGCTTTGTGAAGAAAAATCAGATAGCTGAATGCCTTTGTCATGGTAGACGTTAATGCATAAGGTGAGATCAGTGTTTTACTCTAAATGCCATTTTTTAAACAGTAGTAATTTCTTGACCTCATAAGAATTTCATTCTGCAAATCGGGTTTTGTGCTTTGTGGAAGACTTTTTTCTCAGTTTGTATTCCACGGCCAAAGCTATGTACTTGAGAAATCCCTAAATTAAGGCCACCAACAAGCCTTTTGAAAAATTGTACGTTTTGTCCATTCCATATGTGTGTTTCTCTGCTGCGTGTTCCAAAAATGCTCTAATATGATATTGCTCAGTGACACATCTTTTTGGTCTCAATTGGAGTGCCTCACATATTTAAACAACTGTTTGAACAAATAAGGAAACGGAAAGTCATTGTCATTCTGACAGGATGCAGCAGTGTCTGTATGGCTTTTGTTTGTCAGAAGAGCCACTGTTGCCAGGGTTCTCTGGGGGAAGATGTCAAAAGACAACAAACTGAAAGGACAGACTATCTGGACTACCCTGAAAGCTACCCCTTGCATACTAACAAATGCAGGGAGTGCTCCTTTCCTCACTGGCTTCAATGAGAACAAAATTGGGCTGCTAGTTTCACTTAGGGGCAAGCTGGAAAGGATCCCATGAGGCATTGTTAAATTTCTGACACTAAAGAGACAGCTAAGATAATATCTCTGCTTCCAAGAGCTTTTACACTGTCTCTGGATGTAGCTAAATCATCCCTGCAAGAAGCTTATAAAAGTTGTTTGCCTTTTGAATGGATTCTGCTGTGTGGTGCTTTCCTGAATCAAGATCTGGAGAAAGTGCAGCTTTAAGACCTTCCTAAATTGGGTAGATATTGACCAGGTTTGGTTATTGGTTCAGGACGCAGTTTAGGCCCTGATGCTGTGCCCTCACTTCAGTGAGCAGGTACACAAGTCTCTCAAAGACCCAGTGGCTTAAAAATGAAATTACCCAAATTCAGATTAGAAAGATGACAGAAATTTAACTGACAGCAGTGTATCTTTCACTACAACTTTCACAAGGATGTGTGTGGAACCACCTTTGCCCGAAAGCAAACCACTGGATTTCTTTATCAAAGCGATATCCACAGCTCAGAGGCAGCCAGCTGGTTTTGTCATTAATGTTGAATCACAGCATAAATCGGTGCTCCAGATGGCCTTTGTTGCAGCTGGCACACAGCAGGGACACAGAGAGGATATGCCCAGCTGTGCGGCCATACCCAGCAATCTATACTCAACTGTCCATACTGCAGATCTTCTTTCATTTTGTCCTTACCTACCACCCATTTCCCTCATGCTATTAAACCTGTCTTCTGTTGATGAAGACACTCACACAAACACTCACGGTCCCACACTCCCACAAATACCTCCTTGCAAGTCACACGACAAACTTCCCCCTGCCCAGATCGTGACTGCGGATCTCACACTGAGACCTGCCCCAGCGTCACACACAGCACCCCAGCCCAGCCCTCACAGTGTCTGCAGCCACTGCACTTCCCTTCTCTACTGGCACAGACACATTTTGTGCTTGCTAAATAAGAAACGTTCACGTTGCCTCTTCCCCTCCGCAGAAAAGGAGCCCATAATTACATGCACTGCCGCATGCACTCTCCCTGCTCTCTAATGAAGGCAACTGTTAGCAAAGGCAATAAAGAGCTATGTGTGCAGCAGGTCGTTTCTTGACAGGTTGGCTGCCCCTGCAGTCACCAGTGGTTACAGACCTGATTCACCACATCACTCCTGTGCGCCTGCATTATAAGGCAGTCGGCAGAATAACCTTGACATTTCTGTACCTCTGAAACAAACCGCAGGCTGAGAGCGTGCACAGTGAGCCCACTGCATTCTCCCCAGGCTTCCCAGGCACGCCGGTGTTCTTCTTTAGCTTACTGATGAGTAGTGAGGAGTGGACACCACGCAGCGTTGTCAGTGTCGTCAAAACATATTTCAGAAGTAGAATACAGATGTTACTAGACGATGCTCTTGAGATTGCACTGTAAGCTTGGTGGGAAGGCACCTTTCTTTCTTTTGATCATAAGGAAGTATTTTTGTTTCAGACAGAAACCACAGGTTTCTTCATCTTCTGTGGAGAAAATATAGCCTGAGGTACAAGAGCTTATCACAGACTGAGTAAAAATGTCTAAGGGCACACGAAGTAAACCAAAATACTGAAACCAGACTAATACTAGCATTATCATGTTTTTCTTCTGTGTTTCTTACAACTGGTATAATAAAACCAGCCTATTTATTTGAATTCTCTTGAGAGAGACAGAATCAGTTGTTAAAGGTGGCCATAATTACCCTCTATTTAAATATAGCAAAAGCATTCAAGAGGGTGATTCATTAGTACGTCTCTCTGATTCATCATAAAGCATAAACAATCATACCACCAAAACATAATGTTGTCATAAAGCTTCATCTAAGCCTCATTGAAAACAGCAGAAAGATTCATTCTGCTCAGTGAACTTTGTGTCAGGCTCTTTGTACTATAAAAATAAAGCTTTTTAGACTTCCTACTATGCGTTATTCAAGCCTTCTTTTACAGTTTGTTCAATACGAAAAAATGACATTCACAATGTGAGAAAATAACACAATGTTCACACTGAGGCCATTCATTAACATTTTTAATAATTCATTTCCTATATGAGCAGTTAGAGATTCGATGTTGCTCAATATGTGATTTTGAAACACTCAGAATAAGTATGAAAGCCTGTAAAGTACATTTAAAGGCCCTTTTTTTCTCAGTGTTCATTAAAATTATAGCCCAGAGAAGTGCAGAAGAGTGTGTGTAAAATATAGACTGGAAGCTGTGTAGCAGCGTATTTACAGCAAAATGGAAACGTCCCCTCATAAAGATTTCTAGGCTACCATGAAATTAAACAACCATACTACACAGAGTGTTAAGTCAGTATTTGAAATGAGTGCTCTATATACACTTGTTGTTCGTGTGTAATGGCTGTACAAAAAAAAGGGGACTTTGCTTTCACTGCTGTGTCAGTGAATTCAGTTTCCTCACACAGAACTAGCAAGGCTCCAGACTGCTTATGAGTTTCAATTCTTTTTAGTAAAAGACTTAATTATTAGCGTGTGACATGACCAAAATTACATAAAATATTTTGGAGAGCTGCCGCATTGACTGAAAACAGTCGGAAAGCAAAATGCATGTGAAATTTACCTTTCAAAATGTCAGTGTAGGTTCCTATAAAAGATGGAGCCGAACTACACTTTGAGCATCTGGAATTTAAAATTCTGTCTTTTACAGGCTCAGCTGTTATAACGGCTAAATGGTTAGTAGCCCCTTGTAAACGTGAACATTTTCAGAATCTGTTATTGCAGGTGGCAAGATTTATTATTGTCGGAGGCCAAATTACAAAGATAACTGAGGAAAAAAAAGCTTTGAAATTAAGACTCTTAGATTGCTCCAAGGTTGCAAAAATAAATAAATCATAGTTCAGCCACCACCCCGGAGGAGTTCTTGTGCCTCATTTCTTGCAGTCCCAGCTATATTTAGAAATGAAAAATGGAAGGGAAACATTTTGTCTGCATAGACCTAAGGGTATGTCTGTATCATGGAAAGCAGCATGTTGCAGAAACTCCTGGGCAAATGTGGCATAAACTAGCTTCAGAAACAACTTCTGTAGTCCCTTCAGATCAAGACTGTGCCAAAGCTCATGAGCACTGTGCTGTGCGATGTTCACAGTCCATCGTGCACTGAGCTGGCAGTTGGAGCTCTGTGCTCTGTACTGATGTCCTTCATGGACACACCCAAAAGGCATCCAATGCCTTAAAGCATCTACAGTTGAAGATATAAAACCGGACTTTTACACAAACGTCACTCTGACGCTTTCAAAGCCAAACAGTGTTATTACCATGCTCAACTTATACTGCATTTATGTGCAGTCAGTTGATTACAATGACTCATGGCAAACAGTAAATAGGATATGATTGCAAAAACGGAGCACAGTGAAGAGAAAATATAGTCATGCTTCATATCTTAATTATTTTATTTTACCTTAACACTTTACAGTGTGATGTCAGTATGTCAATCTGAATGTGGTGTACAGAATAGCCAGCTCCAATTTCTTACGTGCTCAGGAGTGTTGAAGCCTATGCACCACAAGGAAAACAAAACAAAAAAAAAAAAGGGCAAAGCAACTCAGAAGAAAGAAAAATGGAACTCCTTCATTTAAACTCACATTTTGAAAACAGAGTTTGGAAGATTGTATTTATACTGGGTTCTAGAAAACTGCATTATAAAAAAAAAAATTAACAGAATTTGCTAGCTAAGTGTGCAATTTAGTGTCAGATACCCTGCTATAATGATTGTCTTTCCCTCAGTCCCCAAGGATACACATTAGTCTTCCAAATTCTCTATTAAAAATACCCCACAAAACCTGAAGTGACAGATTTCTGGAAATAAGAATTAAGCAGCAAATGAGAAACTTAAGGGTTTTTTGTTTATGGTTTGTTATGGATTTTTGCATCCTTAAAATCCAGACCAAGAAGAAATTTTACATTGCATAAATGCATGCCATTAAGCATCGTGCTCCAAGCTAAACCTGAGAAAGATTAAAAAGCAATTGCAGAGTACATACTGTCACACTGGAAGAGGAGAGATGACTTCAGCATCATGGAACAAGGCATAAGCTGCCTGGATGAGGACAGGGAAAGAATGTTAAGCTTCCACAGATGCTGACATCATAGCATTTTTTAAATACTACTCTGAGGGTTATGTAAATACTCTCTGCAGTTTACCCATGCTTCTCACCAGTCTCTCACGATTTGCTCCATTTTTTTTCTTTCATTTTTAATCCTTGCTGATCTCATAGCTCACAGTTCCTTTGCTCCCCTGTATTCTAATTTCCCTTTCCAAAAATCAGCAGGTTCCAGGCACCACCTGCATGTCTTCCTTTGCCCCTTCCTCATTGCCTCTGATGGCACTGTCCCAAAACTGCATTTATTCCATCTGTACTTGCTTTTTTTATATCACTTCTCTGTTCAGTCCCTTTCTTTATTTTCTTCTTCCCTTTTACATGGTGGTTTGTTTTTGGGTTTTTTTGGAGTAGCATCCTCAAGGCCTCTTTTCTCCATTTGTTCTCATATTAAATGTACCTGGCCATCAAACTGCTTACTGGAGTTAAGCTCTTCAATTTCCTGGATTTTTGTCTTTTGTGATACTTTGTTGAACTCATCTATGATGATGTCAGCCTTCATTTCAATGATTAGTCCACCCACTGCTCTGCACATTATCTCACCTTCATATTTTAATATAATCTTAGTTCCTCATCCACCCAAAAAGCTATTATTTGATTACAGTCTTCACCAGGTGCCACTTTAACTTAGCTGTCTTTTGCTGCAGTTGCCCTTTCCAATTATCCTTCAGTCTTTTTCCACAGTACCTACCAGTATCACTTTTGTGCCCCAGCATTTGGCATTTCTATGACTTTCTGTCATCCACCATCCATGACTTTTCTATTCTCATCCATTCTTTACTTTTCTTCAGTATGATGACTGAGTCTATGAGTGCTTCACATTTCTCTGTCCACAATTCCTATTCATCTCCCACTCCTTGAAAGATCCATAGTACTAGTCACTACCTAAAAGTCCCTTACTGGGCTTTGCTGTTGCCCTTGCCCTTGCTGTGGAAATCTATGTCAGCTTCATTATCTCCTTAGGTTCACCTTAGCATGTCTCTTTCTGGGTGATGAGCAAGCTTCCTGAGCAAGACGGTAATATATATATAAATATGAATGTATTGTATTATAGAGTCATAGAATGTTTTGGGTTGGAAGAAACCTTAAAGATCATCTAGTTCCAACTCCTCTGCCATGGGCAGGGACACCCTCCACTAGACCAGGTTGCCCAAAGCCCCATCCAACCTGGCCTTAAACACTGCCAGGGAGGGGGCAGCCACAGCTTCTCTGGGCAACCTGTTCCAGTGCCTCATCCCCCTCACAGTAAAGAATTTCTTCCTCATATCCAATCTAAATCTCCCCTCTTTTAGTTTAAATCCATTCCCCCTTGTCCTATGACTCCATGCCCTGGTAAACAGCCCCTCTCCAGCTCTCCTGTAGGCCCCTTTAGAGACAGGAGGGCTGTAATTAGTTCTCCCCAGGCTCTTCTCTTCTCCAGATAGAATATTATATTATATTATATTATATTATATTATATTATATCATATCATATCATATTATATTATATATCATATCATATCATGTCATGTCATGTCATGTCATGTCATGTCATATCATATCATTAGTATAGTATAGTATTACATTACATTACATTACATTACATCACACCACACCACATCATATGGTACTGTTTTCATATGCACATTTATAGGCCTAAAAGCTTGTCCCTTTAAAATTGCTAGTTTTAAATTCTGATCAGCCCTTGATGAAGAAAGCAACCCTGTTAACATCTGTGCGCAATGCATGTTAGAAAGAAACTTGGAAGTCTAAAATGGTTTGGCAAATTTCATCAGTTTTCCCTCCAAAAGTAAGATGGGATGAATGGCACAGTTCTTTTTAGCTGTGCAGTCTGAGTCAATAAGGAGGTAGACTGGATTATGCTTTGCAATATTGGAGTCTCCATATGTATTGTTATGTTCAGCTGACCTCCATAGAACTCTGAATGTGCTTTTGCAGCACATTGTTTGATAGTAACCTCTGCTTTGTACATCAGTAACACTGGGCCTGGATTTTGAGAGTCCTTCTACACACCTACTTCAACATTTAATGCACACTGCTTGACCAAGCATTTTTCATACAGTTAGTAGGTCTAAACCTCCAAAGTTGAGATTCTAAAGCATCACAGTAACAGATGACAGTCACTAGATATAGTTCCACAGTTTTTTGAGGTCACATCACTGGGAATTATAGCGTTATTATTGTTGTAACATTCAACAGGTGCTGTGGAACAAACGGAACAGAAAGCAAGGATGTTATGAAATGTTTTCAAAACCCTTGACCATGAGTTCTGGAGTTTACAACCAGAAAATTGTCTTGGTATTTTTACTGGATATATACTAAAATATTTACCTATTTTAGAATAGAATAGAATAGAATAGAATAGAATAGAATAGAATAGAATAGAATAGAATCAATAAGGTTGGAAGTGACCTCAAGGATCATCTAGTCCAACCATCCCCCCACCACCTATTACCCACTAAACCACGTCCCTAAGTACCACATCTAACCTTTCCTTAAACACCCTCAGGGATGGTGACTCCACCACCTCCCTGGGCAACCCGTTCCAATGCCCGATCACCCTTTCAGAGAAGAATTTTCTCCTCATCTCCAACCTGAACCTCCCCTGGCGCAACTTGCAGCCATTTCCCCTTGTCCTGTCACTAGTTATCTGCGAGAAGAGGCCAACCCCCAGCTCACCACAACTCCCTTTCAGGTAGTTGTAGAGGGCAATAAGGTCTGCCCTGAGCCTCCTCTTCTCCAGACTAAACAAGCCCAGTTCCTTCAGCCGCTCCTCATAAGACCTGTGCTCCAGCCCCTTCACCAGTTTCGTTGCCCTTCTCTGGACACGCTCCAGGGCTTCGATGTCTTTCTTGTGGTGAGGGGCCCAAAACTGGACACAGTACTCGAGGTGCGGCCTCACCAGGGCTGAGTACAGGGGGACAATCACCTCCCTGTTCCTGCTGGCTACACTATTCCTGATACAGGCCAGGATGCCGTTGGCCTTCTTGGCCACCTGGGCACACTGCCGGCTCATGTCCAGGCGAGCATCAATCAGCACTCCCAGGTCCTTTTCCTCTACACAGCTTTCCAGCCACCCCGCTCCCAGCCTGTAGCGCTGCCTGGGGTTGTTGTGGCCAAAGTGCAGGACCCGGCACTTTGCCACATTAAACCTCATCCCGTTGGCCTCTGCCCAGCGATCCAACCTGTCCAGGTCCCTCTGCAGAGCCATCCTACCCTCCGGCAGATCGACACTTCCCCCCAACTTGGTGTCGTCTGCAAACTTACTGAGGGTGCACTCAATTCCCTCATCCAAATCATCAACAAAGATGTTGAAGAGGATGGGCCCCAGCACCGACCCCTGGGGCACACCACTCACGACCGGTCGCCAGTTGGATTTGACTCCATTCACCACCACTCTCTGGGCCCGGCCATCCAGCCAATTATGAACCCAGCGAAGAGTGTACCTGTCCAGACCATGGGCCGCCAGCTTCTCCAGGAGAATGCTGTGGGAGACCGTGTCAAAGGCTTTGCTGAAGTCTAGGTAGACTACATCAACAGCCTGGAGGACCTCCACTCCCTCATTTCTGCATTATCATTGGCTGCTGAATTTTTCAAAAAGCTTTGTCAGAATGACCAATGGATCATTCATTGGATGACCAGGTAAATTGTTGCAATTCTCTATGCAATACCAAGACAAACTCAAACACTGCATTTTGCTTACTTCTCTTTCTCATTTACTGGTATAATAGAAATAATGGCTGCATCTACTGTCTAGTCTCCATACATGACAAGGTAACCATGCCAATGACTTTTGAAGGAGAATTCTTGTAATGCTTACAAGTGTGAGCAGGGGCAAAGTAAGTGATTCAGATGGAAAATATGGAAATGCTGAATGATTTGGCAAGCTTGCAGAATGTCTATGACCAGGTAGAAGAACCAAGTTCAACACTATAAACAGAGCCTGTTCTTCTGAAGATAAGCATAAGGGATAGTGTTTCTGCCTTTTGCATAAGTACCATTTTGTGAACCAGCTAAAGTTTTTAGAGGTGGATGTTCCTATGCACCTAAGAGAGTATATCTTTTTCAGACATAAGGGTCTCATTGATTCCAATGAATGTCTAGACCTGAATAATGGCTCACAAGAATAGATGCTTCAAACACCAATCAGGTGATTATTTTCAAGTGTCTTATTTCGACAGTGTTAGCAGAGGCATACGAGTTCTTTGTGTGTAGATTGTGATAGTTATCCTTGTAACTTTAAATGAGTTCTAATGTGTTGTGTTTCTGAGATCTCATTAAGGATCAGTTTTGCTAGTAAACTTACTTTGTGTTCCCATTCAAGATGGACTCTGGATGTGCAGCCCTGTATCTGCTTTAGGTCCTGTCTATCACTGAGTCTTCTGTGGCTGGAGCTAAGGCTGTGACTTCATCACTTTTTGTAGAACTTTTTTAACCTGTTTGTTAGGACTGCTTTGTAAACTTTTCCAAGACAATTATGGTTAAAGCTTAATTAAAAACTACAAATGTACTAAGTTTTTTGCACTATATAATTACTTTTGACAGACAGAATCTTGGCGATTACTTTTCAAGCAGGAAGAATGCTGAATCTTATTGAGTGCCTTGTTTGAGAATGATAATTACAACAGTATCACCTGCTGGGTAACTTGCAGCAGTCAAGTTTATTAATTTCCATTAGTTCTACTGGAAGCTGAGTCCTTCTCTCATCTCAGAGGGGCACATCATTTTGTATTTTATTACAAATTTAAAATGCACTTTGAAATATAAAATTAAGACATTTTATAACAATATGCATTTTTTGCATACAAAACATTTTAAGCTGATGTGTCTCAAAACACTGAGAAATGCTTAGCAATTGAAAATCACAGAACTTAATAAATATGAACTTCTTGTTTTGCAGTAGAGGACAGTGATATAAAGAGAAATTTCATAACTTCTCTAAGATTTCACAAAAATCCCAAACTTCCGTTCTCAGTCTCATTTTTTGACTCTTTAACCACTCCCCCCAGTTGTAATCACTGTTCCATTTCACATGCTATTCACCTCTTTGATATTTTAATTTTCATCCTTCTGAAATATTGTGCTACTAGCAGAAAACAAGATACATTTGAGTATGTTGTTTAATATTGTTCTGTTCCTAGGAAGTCAGTGCCTTAAAAATTGATGTGTCAGAGAACAAAGAACATCAAGAAAGAACAAGATACTAGAAATCCTCTTGAGACAACTGAAAGGTCATCATCATCATCATCATTTCAGAGAGATAAGCCACTCTTCTGGTTTCCTCATACTTCTGCAAGAAATAGCCTCTTTACAGAATACAGTGGTTCTCACCGTTCATTTTGAAAAGGTCTCTTCCCCAGTCAAAACGTGATCCAAAAGTATACTCTTATTACACCAGAAAAGGCTGTCAGTACCTCATTTGATCTCTGTGAAAATGCATAATTTTGCAATGCTATACTGTCAAGGGTACAAACATACAGCCTACTCTGCAGGAAAGTGTTGTCTCACACGGACAAAATGCCTTCCATTTGGTATGAAAAACTGCTAATTTCCACATTCATAAGAGATTTAAAGTTGATAAGACATCAATTAAATTGTGATAACAGGTTTATACAGCACTAGACCATTAGACTTGTTCAGTTTATTTGCTTTTTTTCTCTCCTGAGTTAAAATAAAAGACCCTAGCTCAACAAATGACAGTACCATTTCATTTATTCAGCAGTAGAATAGATCATGCTTCCATGTAATTTACATGCAATAAAGATTTTTCACACAAGAGAAGTCAGTTTCTGGTCCAATTAGTGATTAACACTGTCTCTGAAATGAAGAGGAAGAGCCTTATATGCACTTTTCAAATTTGCAATGCCGCCCATGAGACGCAGATGTCCCTTGTGGTAATTAGTTTACACCCTGAAGCAAGAAGCTTGATTATCCCAACATAATTAAGTTAACTATGGTTACAAATGTAATTAATGGCCTGAATGTTATCCAGCCATTAAAAGAAAAAAAAAAAAAGAAGGCACATTGTAAGCCAGTGATCTGCTCAGGCTGATTACAACGTACATAGCATTGAATCACAGAATAATTTAGGTTGGAAAAGATCCTTAAGATCATTGAGTCCAACTGTTAACCTAACACTGCCAAACCCACCACTGAACAGTGTCCCTAATCACCACACTTTTTAAATACCTCCAGCGATGGTGACTCAACCACTTCCCTGGGCAGCCTGTTCCAGTGCTTGGTAACCTTTTCAGTCAAGAATTTTTTGCTAATATCCAATCTAAACCTCCCCTGGCACAACTTGAAGCCATTTCCTCTTGTCGTAGAATCATAGAATCATAGAATCATAAAATGGAATCATTAGATTATTATATCAATTATTCTATCAATAGAATAATTTTATTGGAAAAGGCCCTTAAGATTGAATCCAACTGTTAATCTAACACTGCCAAATCCACCACTAAACAATGTCCCTAATAGCCATGTCAACCTGTCTTTTAAACACCTCCAGGGATGGTGACTCAACCACTTCCCTGGGCAGCCTGTTCCAATGCTTGATAAACTTTTAAGTGAAGAAATTTTTCCTAATATACAGTCTAAAC
>VWZZ01005516.1:85643-102085 GCA_013399095.1 Psophia crepitans
AACCAACAAAAAACCAAAAAAATTGACTGCAGAGAGATGTGTTCGAAAAACAGTGATGAACAGGTTGAGAGCCCTGGTAGAATTCACAGTCTTGAGGTGATATGGGCCAAGTGAAGAGTAGAATCAGGACCCTGAATTTTAGGGGAGCAAACTTGCAGTTGTTTGAAGAATTAGCAGGTGGGACCCTCTGGGGAAACTGCCCTCAGGGATAAGGGAGCTGAACAGGGCTGGCAGCTCTTTAAGGACATTTTTCTTAAAAAGCAAGAGCTCTCAGTTCCCATGTGGAAGAAATCAGGAGAGAAGGCACAAAATCAGTGGTGCTGAGTAATGACCTTCATGTCAAGCTAAAGTGTAGGAAAGAAATGCACAGGCAGTGGAATTAAAGATTTGTATCCTGTGAAGAATATAGGGACACTGTCCAGATCGGTAGGGATGAGATCAGGAAAGCTAAGGCACAGCTGAGCTGAACTTGGCAAGGGATACGAAGATTCATATGTAGTTCTTTTACAGGTATGTTGGTCTGAAAAGGAACTTAAAGAAAATGTGCATCCCCAATGAAAAATAAGACAGGAGAACTAGTGACAACTGACATGGAGAAGGCTGAAGAACTCGACAATATTTTTGCCTCAGTTTTCAATGACAACCTTGCTTCCCACATCTCCCAAGCCCCTGAAATTCAAGACAAGGACTGTGGACATAAAGTCCCTCCCTTGTAAGAGATCAAGTTTGAGACCACCTGTGGAACCTGAACATACACAAGTTCTTGGGAACTGATGAGATGTGTCCAAGGATCCTGAGATGATGGGCTGATGTAGCTGCCAAGCCACTCCTCATCATATTTGAAAAGTCACAGTGGTCAAAGTCCCCAGTGACTAGAAAAAGAGAAATATCACATCCGTTTTTAAAAAGTGTAAACCAGGGGACCCTGGGAACTACTGACCAGTCAGCCCCACTCTGTGCCAGATAAGGTCATGGAACAGATCCTCCTGGACAATATGTCAAAATGAATGGAAGGAGGTGATTTGACATAGCCAATATGGCTTTGCTAGGGGCAAGTCATGCCTGACAATTCTAGTGCCTTTTTATGATGGTGTGACTACATCAGTGGAAAAGGGATGAGCTAGGGATGCCATCTACCTGGACTTCTGTAAGACCTTTGATATGGTCACTGTCGTGGTTTAGCCCCAGCCGGCAGCTAAGCATCACACAGCCACTCTCTCACCCTCCCACAAGAATGATCAGAGGGCTGGAACACCTCTGCCCTGCAGAAAGGCTGATAAAATTGGGGTTGTTCGGCCTGGAGAAGAGAAAGCTCCTGGAAGACCTCATTGTGACCTTTCAATATTTAAAGGGGGCTTATAAGAAAGACATAGAGAGGCTTTTTAGCAGGGTCTGTAGTGACAGGACAAGGGGTGATGTTTATAAACTAAGAGAGGATAGGTTTAGATTGGATATAAGAAAGAATTTTTTTATTATGAGTGGTGAGACATTTGAACAGGTTGCCCAGGGAAGCAGTAGATGTCTAATCACTGGAAATATTCAAAGTCATGTTGGAGAGGTCTTTGAACAATCCAATCTCATGAAAGATGTGCCTGCCCAGGGCAGAGGAAGGGGCTGGAACTTAATAATCTTTAAAGGTCCCTTCCAATCAAACTATTATATGATTCCAAATTCAAGACACAACTTTAAAACAAATTTGGTGAACTGTGTTAAGAAATAACAGCAAGAGACTTTTTTTTTTCTTTTTCTACAATCATATAGGAAATGGTTGAATTTTGAAGCTTTCTTTGAGGTAGGAACAGTACACTGACTGTAGATGCAGCTACTTGGTTTGTATTTTCTAACTTGATTTTAGTTTTCAAAGAAAGCAAAAAAAATGCTTCTTCATCAAATCTGGGTTTAATTTATCAGTCTTGATACTGCATACAAACCTAAATAACATCATTAAGAACATTACATTTCTAGAAAAAATATTTCCCCTTGCCTGCAGGGAGGGGGACTGACTCTCTACCCCTTTGAAAAGAAATTTTGCTAATCTTCAACTGCAAATTACTGGAAAAAAAGTCCTCTGACTCAGCACCTTTAAGACAACATTCTTTCTGAAATATCATAGAACAACCAAAGTACACTCTGCAATGCAAATGGAAGGTTATTTTACCCTAATATTGATGACAGTTTACTTCAATGAGCCACTTTGTAGCATAGAATTTAATGCTTTTTTTACACAAATACCTCAAGTAAATCCCCTCAGATCTAGGATAAACAATGCTGAATTTTAGTCTGCCCATAGCTTTCCAGCATTTAATAGTTTTTGCTTCACTACCCTGAAGTAACTTAAAAAAAAAATAAAATCAGAGCTTTACAGATATGGTTAACTGCTTATCTTGGGAAAATTAAATTAAGCCTCTGGCATATGAAGAAAAGTTTGTTTCACCTAATTGAGCATCTAATGAGTATGGATGAATTTAAGCTACTCATAGAAATTCTGTTTTTCAAAGCTTTTCTGATTAACATCCATGCAAATGGGGAAAGAAACACATTGCAGTTATGTATATATAAGCTTTTGAAAGAAAGCTTAAAATAAGATTTTGATCCCTCCAGAATGTTTCACCTCAAATTGTTGATAACTGTAATTATTACTGAAATACCCTGGCCCACTTTTCCTTTTGATTCATACAATTGCCTCTCCTTATTTCCCTGGGTTTTTCTGTACAATATTGTGTACATTCACTAAGAAGCTGTGTTCTTCAGAAGCTTCACTATTACTCTGATCAAACTAGCATGTCAGTTTTTTCCCTGTAGAATATGCACCTGGAAACTAGATAGTTTTTTTACCATCAAAATGTCAAGCAACCAGGGAAAGGGGTGGATAAAATTTTGGACTCTTTTGAGATCACTCAAAGCTTTATACCTTTGACCTTGCTTCATTTGATAGTATTCCTCTATGAATTCTTCATCTTAACAGTATTCCTAAAGCCTGAGATGGGCACTTTATTCTTTTTTACTCATTATTACACATCAATAAATCTCAGGACTCTATCTTGCCTTTTGGGTTAGGATAAAGGAAGAAATCCTTGTAAAGTAAAAAGTAAAAAATTTTTATCCTAGAAATCTTCTCATTTTGAGGAAACCCACAGGTTTTTAGACAAAGGATTTTAAATGAGAGATTGCGTCCGAAGAAAGTTCACAGCCAGTTTTTCACACCACACAGCTTGGTCACAGTTCTGTTACTAAGAGCTCATGTGGTTATCTACACTTGTTTCTTTCAATTCCACATTTTAAAATAAAAAATAAAAAACCTCTTTTACAGCAAAAACCTGAATTGACCATGTCTTTTTGAAGCTTGCACTAGCTTTTTTCCTTCAAAACATTTTGTTCTGCCTTCCCCTCCCTTTTAAATCACTACAGTTTGTGATCCTGCCTACATCCAGACCCTAATACCTTCTTGAAATCACCCTACTGCTTTTGTTTGGTCAGGCTTTTCTTACTATTTCCTTTGCCTTGAACTAGGTGCTTTCATTTAATGTCTTTATACCACCAGCCATTTATCCTGTGACTACACTGAATGTGGAGATGTGGTTGAAGCACATGGGGACATGCCCAGGCTAGCCTTTATCTATCTGGTGGTGTTATGAGATTATTGAGTTCAGTGCAAATCTGTCAGAAATTTGAGCAACATACTCAAGATGTGACTCTCTTTGCCCTGAAATCTATGATTCTACTTCTTCCCTACATCACTTCCAAAGCTGCCTGGTTAAGGGCTAGCATAGATGTATATACCAAAGTGTGCCGGTCACCTTAATTCTGGCTGCATAAATTCATGTGTAGTGTATTTTTAGCCCAGAGCAATGTGTGGCTTATTTCATTGGGATGGTTGTGTTCATCACCCAGAGAAGGATTTGTCTCTATGCCCTGCTTCTGTGTGATTCCAGATTATGATTTCATTGACTAAGGTTTCTTCCATTTCCTACAGACACTTCTGAAAGAGCCCTATGCCTTTTGCTGTTATAATAAGCTTTTTTCTATCCTTGGAAGAAATCAGATTTTACACTCTATTAACTGATGTCCTGTGTTTCTCAATTTCAAAGCATTAGTTAGCTGAAGCAAGAGCAAGACATAGGTAGGAACTTATCCACTGCTGGACTGACAAACTGGTTCATTGCTGTGATGAACTCTATAGACAGCAAGTTGTGCTTCATCTTCTCCCAGTTACTGGTGTGGTCTTGGCCATGGGAATATTTTCACATGGAAGTGAAAAAAATACCCAAGATTACATATATTTTTTTAGACAACCTAAATAAAGTTATATTTGCCTTATTACAGAGGATCGTATTTTTCCTGTGGTACTAATGTGGGCTTTCACTTGACCTGGCCTGATTAGTTATGGCAAAATTTAAAAAGTTCAACACTGTTTGTGTAAGGCCAGAATAAAACATTCTTAGACTTTCTCAGGACTTTCCATCCCTTAACACCTCCATTTATCCTTTTACACAAATTATTCAATAACATTTTATGATTTTTTTCCCTTATATTAAACCAAATAATACTAAAAAATGAAAACACATCTTCTCTCCAGCTTGCAACATAGCCTAGGAATATACTTTCACAGCTGTCCATGCTAAAAGGTATAATGCTTTCTTCATGGTCTCTCTCAAAGTAGAGCCTTAGTCTGTGATAATTCAAGCTAATGGTTTTGTTTTATTTTTAATACACAAGTTAAGCAGTATTGTATTTGAACTTTTCTCCACTATATTACTTTTCAATGCCAGAAGGACTGGAGATGCTCCCAAGTGCCATGTACCCTTTCTGAAGCTTTCAATTAAAATGTTTCACTAATGATATACCATGGACTAGGAAAAATTTTCAGAGTTGAAAACAGACTCCAAATGGAGTACACTTATATGAAGAATGTTTTTGCTTTCATTGATTTTATCAACAATTGTCAGCCTGTATAGATGGGAAAAAAAAAGTCTGTCCATTTTCTCTCAGGGGAAGGAACAAGTAAGGGTAAGAGTGCCAGTCTTCAGGTCCCCTGCTGGCAATAATTATTTGAGATTTTTGTTCCATTTCGGGTAATGCTTGCCTCCCATACAGGCTTAAATCCTTTTGTATTCAGAGTTCCTCTGCATTTATGATGCTTTATTTCTGTTCGCTTGCCTCACACACAGACCAATGGTCTTCAGTTTTGAGCTGCAGTTTCCACACAGCTGAAAAGAGGATTATGCTAATACCCTCTTTGGAGTCATCTGTAGGCAACTGAAATTGTTCTTCCTAGTGTTGTTCCTGACCACTGCTGCTTCCTCAATTAACTCCTTCAGTTTCTTCTATTTTGTGTTAAGGTTTTCACTTAATGTCCACAGGACATCAGCCCAGAGTAGCATCCTCAAATTGCTGTGTTGAGCAGCTGGATTAGGCACACTTCTTTGGGTCCCCAGGGTCTTTGCTGGAGCAAAGTGCTACTGATGGCAACAACTGTGTTCTGTGCTATTCCTAGGCCTTGTTTTGGGGGTGATTTTTGTCTCAGGAATGCTTTTTTCATAGTGTTACCCATTACAGTGTAATAGCCATGCCTGTTTTCGTTGTCAGTACTAATAAGTGCCACTTTGGCAACACAGTCCTCTGTGTATCAGTGCCCAGCTTAAAACATTTAATAACCCGTTTCCTTTCAGGCTTTCATAGAGAATTTGACTGTGGTGTTATTGGCATCTTTGCCAATTTTGTGCATATTATGCAAGCTCTTACAAACTCTTGTAAAATGGTATAATTATGTTTCTTGCAATATTGATATGGGTGCTGAGCATTGTCTTGGCTCCAATATCCTCCTGAGCTACTGTTAGAGCTCTCCAGTCCTGAGCTCTGTCATGCTAAATTAGGTCTATTTGCATGAGATATTCCAGATTAATTTTTTTGTTGTTCTTTGCTGGGGGCTTTTTTGTTTCTTTTGGTTTTGGGTGGTTTTTTGTGGGGTTTTTTTGTTTGTTTGTTTGTTATGTTTTGGTTTGGTTTTTTGGTGTCGTCTTGGTGTTTTCTTAACATTTTTGTTGCCTTGGAGTGGTGGCCACATTTTATAAACTTTGTTCTGGTCTGGATTATTTCTGATGCTTGTCCAAAATGTCAGATTGAGGTTTTTGGTTGTTCCTTCACTTTCTTTCTCCTCTCTCAATTATTTGTTCCATACCTAATCAAGGTCTAGTCCTCTTTCTAGGGTACTGTTCACCTTTTCATTCTTAAATAAAGCTACTGGCTTTTGGTAGTTTCTTTCTATTTAAATACAACACCCACAAAGTTATGTGAAATGCAAAAATAGTCCTCCAACTTTTTCAGTGGTTTCGGCTAGCTTCCTGTCTAACTGCTGTGCACATTAAGTGCGTCAGAATTAGCCATTTGGTAGAAATAAGGCAAGTTTTTTTTCTGTCTTTTGATTCTTGCAGATACAGGGTGCAACACCAGTAAAATTTCTCCACCCTCCCTCCATACATGCATTTTTTGGTCATTAACCACTTCAGCCTTTCATTCAGGCAGTTTCCTTAGCTTCTTTTTAATTCACTACCCCGCGGGATTCAGCAGCTGCACAGTGCTGCTAGCGCTTTATCCTCTGTTGGCTAAGCTTCATGTCTGAAGCCAGGATGAAAAATTCTGCTCTCAGACTGCCCCCAATTATGGATACAGCTGGCTCCCTTGCTGTGGTAGAAAGTCTGTAACTTTGAAATGGGTAGTGATGGAGGAGCTACCATCTTCAGGTTGTGCTTCCCACCAGTGCTACACCCATCTCAGTGCTATGCCCTAAAAATTTCAGAAATTTCCCAGGCTTCCACCCAGCTGGGTGCACCACAGAAGTGTCTCACTCGGGACATCAGTAACGCATATAAGCTCATTCGTGCAGAGAAAATGTCATGAGAAGGACCTTGGTAGCACTCTGGACTTGACTTTGATAGCTGTGGCCTCCACAGCTCCTCAATGCGTCTGATGCTGTCCCAGCATGATTTATATTCATCGTCACTAAGATCCCAGTGAAGACCTGGAGGAATCTCAGTTCCTCATGCCGGGCCCTCAGAATAGCAAAATAACTACAGCAGTGCCAACTTTCTTCCTTGCAGCTGAGTGCAAGCTTGGGAGGGAGGGAGGGAGGGAGGGAGGGGTGAACTGCTCTTAGAAGTGGAAGAGTCGTAACAGAATGAAAGCTTCAGACCAAACCCACACTATCAGTTGCATTGCTCACTGACTTCCTGCACTGGTATATCTTCATCTCTGTCTCCACTTTCCATCTTCTTCAGCATTACCAGTTATTACATTATTCTTTTTTCAGCCACCAGCGCTGCTTTTCAAGCCATGTGTGGCCTGTAAATACTCTAATGAGCAACTACATTTCTACGATTTCCCTCAGGTAAAGTAGCGAATGCTTGCACAGCATCACTGTGCTCAGTAGGTGCAGGCTTTTCAGCTGGCTATTCCCTCCCCCAAAGCAATGCAAATGCAAGACCGGGAGAATTAGTCTCCTCCTTTGTCAGAAAGACTTCATAGAAAGAATATTTTATCACTTCAGGATTCTGGATTGCATGGAGCTAGCACTTCATCATACGTATCATTAAACTGTCTCGTATCTCCTACTGTTTTCCAACACATTTCTCTGCAGAGCATGGTCTCTTGTTCTTTGGTTTTGGATACCTAATAAAAACAAATTATCTGTTTCATTCCAGACTGGAAGCTGGTAGGCAGGAAAACAATTATATTTTATTTACATTGCTGAATCTGGATAAAGAAATATCCTTCTTCAAGAAGTCTCGTTAATTGTATTTCTGTCTCATCATTTCAAATTCCTGTGGAAATAAGGAGATAGCTAGTATTTCTTCTCTAGAATGAGTCATTGCATTCATATACTAACAGAGATCCCAGGAAGATTGTCTCCTTTAAAAGCTATGAGACAAGTTTGTAACTTCCAAATTATTAAATGTCAAGTTAAAATCAGTGAAATTTGATTGAGGGCAATGCATTATCTCTTAAAAACACACTTATTTTTGAGTTAGAAAGCCATGCAGTTTCTCTGCTAGGGCAATTGGTTTACACAAAACAACTAAAATTAGGTTCAGATGTCCTTGGTGGACAATACATCTGACCTTATAAAATAGGCCAGTCTGTGAGAAGTACTTAGAATTTTCAGCAAATTTCTCCATAAAAATCTAATAAAACTTTCTTGCTGCAAGCTCACAATTTCATGTAAAATCTCTCCACTTTAAAAATAAATTTTCTACCTTCTTGCACAAAATATTGGTAAATTTTTTAAGAGTTAGGATTCTAATTTGAAAGTTACTGTCTCTGAATTGAAGCAGAACCTAAACTGCTTTTATACTGAAACCTGAGAAGAAACTTTTGAATTTGTGAACACATGGATCTTAAAACCAAAAGTAGTTGTTTCTTAGATGAATGAGTGCGGTTATAGTGCTGTAATAATCAGAGCATCTAGTATAACATTTTACTGACCTCTATATGAAATACAGTTTGGCTAACCCTTTACAAAATTGATCATTCTTTTTGTAAACTAAGATGTAATCCATATAGCCTGAAAAGCCTCCTACAAAATGTTCAGTTTTGCATGCTAATTTGAAGACCTCCAGCTATGCACAGAAGAAGTCCCTCCCTCCAGCTTTCAAAGCCCTATATTCAGCACAAACTGCACAACAATCAGCCAAAGCCAAGAAGGTTCTGGCATGACATTGCTTTATCTACATCTGTATGTATTTATACATATGTGTACACAGGGGGAATGTTTTTCTGCGTTTAGTGTGTAACAGAAAGCCTTTCATTATTCTATGAATTTCAGACTGGGACTTGCAGTTCCTTATTAAATGAATGACAAAAATGTGAATGATATTGAACAGAAACATTAATATAAAGACTAATCAGTTTCCTTTTTTGTATGTCTTCCATTTCAAGGTCTTCCCTTCTTCAATTAGTCTCCCCGAATTGATTGTTTAATGCACAACTAATCTTGAACTTGTTCTTCTCTTGCTGATGGGAAAATTAAAGTTAATTTTGTTGAAGTCATGGTGCTTATGTTGCACATTTATCAAATGGTGATATTTTCAAAATCCGTATGCCAGCTGTTCTGTTTCTCCTCAGCAGTACACGGAAGTCAATTTTATTTATAAACATGCAGACCTCTACTCTGTTTCCTGCAAATAAAATCCCCCAAACAAACATTTTCTCCATCAATACATAATTTTTTCCTCATGGTGGCAGGAATTATGTTCCCATGTGCTGCATTACAGTAGGTTAAAACATAATATTGCTTCAGCGGAAGGTCTAAGCTCCTGGCAAAAAAGGATAGAAAATCAACAATAAATTATTATTTCTATATAGAAAGTACACAAAAAGAACAGACAAAAAGGTCTGTTATATGTTTATTTGCTACAGAAGTCATATTTTAATCAAGTAAAGCAATACCTGTGCCATACAATTACTTGAAATTAATCTGATCCTTACCTCTGGGCCTTTTGGAAGTACACAATCAAATTCACCCTTTGTTAGTTCCCTACTTCAAGCTTTACATTTTCCCAAGGAAATTTTGCTTTATAAAGCTCTGGTGAGAACTACATTTTCATGCAGAATACAGTTGCAGCTTTTGTATTTACCTTCCACTGATTTTCAACAAATCTTCAGTTGAAGGGTTATCCAGCACGAAACTCCTATCAAGTCTCCAGGAGCTGTAAAGCAAAACGAGTGTATAAAAGTGAAAATAATGATGTAAACAGTATCAAATCCTCACTACAAAACCAATGACACAGAAGTCGTGAATCTTCATCTACACCACAGATGTAGAGTTCTGACCATCTGAGGGGCTATAGTATAGCTGCTAAGACAGCAACTAAGAAATAGCATAAATTCAGACCTATGGCAATGATTTCGCAAGGATTTATTTTTTTTTCCCAGTTGTGCACTAACCAAATCCCTTCAAGCCTGCTAAAGTCATTTTGCGTGATATTTTTTGCATGCACAGATGCCATGGGTTTGTTTCACTGGGTGAAGTGGAGATGGAATCTGCCTCTCTCTCCTGTGCCAGCCTTGTTTTGTGCCCCAAGGCACAGCAGAGCGTCGTGTGCCAGCAGGAGGATGGAAGAGATTCAATTCTGTTCGTTCAAGTTTACCCACAAAATTACTCAAACGGTCTGAGCTTTTGAGTTCCTAATCCCTAATCTTGACAACATTGTGGCAAGCAGACCATTTCATTAATTATAATGAACTATATTAAGTGAATTTCCTCTCATTTAAATAATAAGGGTGTGACATTTTTACTTTTCTGGTTTTTACTTTACTAGCTAGTGTTTTTCTTAGCAATTACTAACAGGTCATACTAAGTTTAGCTAAATCCCTTGACATACATGCTCAAGTGTCATAGGAGTCTTGTGACTTAGCATACCACAAAGAAGCTATTAGCATCATTCAGAGACTGAAAAATAAACATAGGTATCTAAACATATATAATTGATGAAACTAAACAGCCTGAAAGTACAGCATGAAAGGGCACCGGGAATTAATATATGAACTTGAAAAATGGTTGAGGAACTGCCTGAGAGGGAAATGGCATGGAACTCTGATGAGAGAATAACTACTGGGCTGGAGAAAGTCTATTAGGGAGTTTTTCAAGTATTGGTTTTAGAACTGATGGTATTTAAATATTTTCACCAATGACCTTGGCAAGCAGAGTAGGAGTATGCTAATGCAACGTGCCAGTGCCATGTATTCCTGTTTTATCAGGTCATGGCTACATTCCAGCTACAATATAAAAAGGCCATATGGATTTCTTTTCATTACATGATAAGTTGCTGCTGCCAAAGCAGTTTGGCTTTTGGCCCAGTCTATGCCACTGTTCTTCCCAAGCCCCCTCACATGTGGAAAGGGAGCAGGACACAAGCCCGGTAACTGTTTTGGGGAGCCTGGTGAATATTCGGAGAAGGCTGCAGCATCTTCCCCATTATTCACTTTTCAAACGTCTCTTGGTGTCCTTGTCTTGACATGATCAGATATGAGTATCACATGAATAAGTTCACTTAGTTATCCCTGGTTACATACCGAGTTAGGGAATAGGAGCACACATGCATTTCAGACCACCTGGTAAGAACAGGGATGGGTGTTCCATCCGATGACCTGCAGACATGTTAGGGGAAGATATTAATGCAAAATCAAAGAATAGGAAAGAAATTCTGTGTTATAGTCTTAACTGCCTTTGTTGGCAAAAGTTACGTAAGTTAAGCTACCTGATAAGGCTTTTGGGGAAGCAAAATGTGAAATACCCAGGTATTCTACTTAGGAATGTTCAAGGTTTATGAATAATGCCCTTGAATGAATATAACTTTCAGACTGTCTTTCGGTTGACTTTTGTTTTAGCACAAAGTAAGTGTATAGCATACAGCGGAAGTTTCTATCAGAACAGGTTTTGGTTTGAGTCAGTTAGGTTTGAGTCAGTTAGGTTTCCAAGTACATAGTTCAATAAGGTTTTCCTTTTGTTATACGAGTCTGACAAAGAACAAGAATCACAGAATCATAGAACGGTTTGGGTTGGGTTTGGGTTGGAAGGGACCACAAGGACCATCTAATTCCAACACCCAAGAACAACAGGTGGGTCTGTCTTCAATACTGTGTTCGAAGGCTACGTACCTTTCATATGCTTTTCAAGTACTCCAGGCAGACAGGAATTGCAACTTTCTTCTTGCTTTTTCTAAACTCACAGGGGTTAAAATCTGAATGATATCGAAGACCCAAGAAAAAGATATTTGCTTTTTTTTTCAGATTATTGTTTTCAAGTTTTTGAAAAATTTAACATTATAGTCAATACGAATAGTCAAAAACAGAATGAAAAAAAAGTCACTGCTTTTTCTTTCCCAGCACAGTTCTATAATGTAGACAAACCTTTCCTTTCAGGCTCTAAAGAATGACAATAAATACTGTTTCTTTGCATTTTGCAGGCATTCTGGTTTTGTTGTTGATTCTGAGGTATCTGGAGTCATACCTCTGTTTTGGAAACCCTTCTGTGTACTTATAGCAAATAACAGTGGGCAGTTGGGTGAACCTGGCTGACATGGCATACATGATATTCTCCAAATACAGAAGTCAGTTACTCTACACAGCTTCTCTTAAGCTTTTACTAACAGAATTAGACTATAATATAATGCTATGTCATGCATGTTAAAAAGTCTATAACCCTCTAAGAAAGAGTAAAGGTTTGTTAGCAATTCACCTATCACATAATTAAAACATTTTTTAGTAGTGATGCAAAGAGTCTACACATATTGCTTATTTTTAGCTGAAAGGGAGGTAATGCTTATTTAAAATTTTAGTCTGTGTATCTGAATTGCACCTATTTTACTACAACCACAATTTTAGTAGAATCTTGGCTGAGAATTATTCTGCCTAATTCTGCAAAAATGGAAGCCATTGATAAGAATAGCCATAAAGAGGTCTACAGAGAAGAATACATTATTTATATCTTATGTAAGCAATTTTGTATAATTGCTGGATTGGTCAAATTTGGGGTGTATGTAGTATAACAAAAGGTGGTCAATATATTATTTTTAAGAAGAGAACATTAGTACAGGACCACTCTAAAATAATCCTTACCCTGGTTTACTCTCCTGTCTTTCAACAATTAATTGTTTAGGGATTTTCAGAACTGCATGTTGTACCTGGGCTCCTGTTTTTAACAGCCACTGGAAGACCTATCTTTTCTGAATTTCTCTAACCTCTTTTTGAACCTATTTATCCATTGGATTTCCAGAAGTTATACTACTTCCTTTGTTTGATTTAAACGTGTTACTCAGTAATTTCATCCTGTGTTAGCTAGTTCTTATGAGGTAAGAAGATACTAAGTCATTTCCCATCTACTGTATCCACATGCATCTATAGTTTCATAATTTTATAATTGTCTTTCATATTTGCCATTTTGTCATTTTTTTATTCTGTCTTGAGGAGTCCCAGTTTTTTACTCTTTCCTCACATGGGAGCCACTCTAATCATTCCTGTTAGGTATTCATCACTTATTCTAGTTCTACTATACCCATTTAAAGACGAAATAATTAGAACTGCAGGCAATATTCAAGGCAGGGGCATACTGTTGATTTGTGCAAATTCATAACAGTATTTTGTTTCCTCCCCTCTTCTTCCTCTTCCTGCCTCCCCTCCCCACCCCCAACCTCTCTCCGTAACAATAGCGGCCAATGGTCTGTTTCACTTCTTGCCTGCCACTGAGCACTGGGATTGTGCACAGTGCCTCCTGGATCTCTTTCCTCAGCAATACCTAATTTAGAGCCCCTCATTTTGTCTATATATAAAAATATATATGTCTGTATAAATATATATATATTTTTTTATATCTATCTTCCCATATGCACTTACCTGTTCTGAAATTCATCTCCCAGTCCAGTTGTCCTACTGCAAGGCCTAGTCCTGAATAGCAGGTGTGGTGCCAAAAGAAAATAAAAGCATGAGAATTATAGAAAAATCTTAAATAGATATATACATCCAAAAAGGAAGACATGCTTCTGATTAAAGGTATTTAAATGCCAATAGAGAAGATATGTGTAAGGGAAGATGCTGAAGTATCAAGACTAACAGAATTGTTGCAAGGTTAGTTAAAAATCTGGACAAAGTGTTACAGAAAATGCTAGAATTGCTTCACAGAAAAGACTCTAATCTCAAAGACATACAAAGACTATGAAAATATTAACAGGAATTTAATCCTCATGCAGGCCTGAAGCTACTGAGAGCAGAGAACTTCAAGTCAGAAAGATTTGATACCAAAGAAATATCACCAAATCAGAAAAATGAGATAATATTTTCCACTATCCTTCACATGTGTTCCTTCTGATAATTTTTTTTTCAGTCCAAGAAACACAGTATCTATAATGAAAAGTGCTGTGAGAAGACATTTTTCTTTCTCTAATAGACAGCACATGCCCATTATATCACATTCATCTCACTATGTATAGGTGAAGAGATCTGGAAAGCCTCAAATAAAATTTATAATTGACAACCCGCCTCCTTTCTTTATGGATAGAAATTTAAGACAACTCAGAGAGCTCCTTTTATCACAAAAGTTGTTAAACTGAAAATTAAAATCTGTCTAACAGATTAGAACTAGAACAGATCAATTAAATCAAACTTTTAAGAAGTAAGTGTGTCATCATAACAACCATTAGCTTTTTATTCTCTGTGTTGGTCATATGATGCAAATATTGACTGGAATTATTTAGTAAGCCTTTGGGAAAACTAATGAATGTTTCACATGATAAATAAGTTATTGCCCTGGTTTCCCTTTCAAATCTTTTCCTAAGACTCATTACTATCTAGATGCCTACAAAAACATTAGCAGATATATTTTGGTATGTTATAGATCAATCATAGACAAGTACCACTGCTAATTTAGAAGTTTAAAAAGATGAACTCAGAATTAACCAGTCATGAATCAAACAGAGATGGAACTACCCTCTAATAACTTATGAGTGTGATTAGTCTGATACTGGAGTATTTTATTTTTGAACGTACAGGTTTATTCTAAAGGCAAATAGGACCAAGACACAGAGGTTGGTAGAAGCAGGAAAAAAAAGGAAAAAGAAATAAAAACACCTTCTTTACATCTCATTAGCAATAAAGAGTTAAGAGGAAATCCTATAAAAGGACAATGCTGATGATACAATAGATCAGAAAGACTACTGTAATTCTTTTGGTTGTTTTTTTGTTGTTGTTGGCATTTTTTTTTTAAAGAAGAGGTTAGCTGTTGTGGTCGTTTTTATAACAGACTAGACAAACGCACAGACACCTACTGGAACATCTGAAGATGATAAGCCTTCCTGGGAATATGCAGACAGATGTATATACAACAGTCTTTCTTTTAAAGACTTCATGCTTTGTTCTTACCATTAAAATAAACCATGCATTGCATTTGTATCCATTTATACACATTTGTGCTATGTGTACCAGTGTACTGACATTGTACTGACTTTTATACTCTTATCCATCCTGGAGCAGTCTGAGCCTCCTGCTCTTATTGTCAGTTTATACAGAAGCATAACCAGATAGACCTCTCCCAGTCACTTTCCCTCAGTCCAAGGATCTGGAGTCAGGACTGTGAGGCAAAATGACAGAAAGGTAGGTTATAATTGTACATACTGGAAACATCTGGAAAAAGAGAACAGTTCTTCATAAGTAACCTGGGTGTTTTTCTGTTTGTTTTTTTTTTGTTGTTGTTGTTGTTGTTGTTATTAGTTGGTTGCTGTTTTGGGTTTTTTTTTTTATCTTTGAGTGATCATCTCTGGATGTATTCACATTGGGGAAAATTCCCCTAATCTCCTGGGTAGAGTAGCCATGACTTGCTGTTTTTAAAACCCATTTGTTAAGAGTTATGGGTTGCTCTCAGTTTCCCAAAAAAAAGTGTTATGTGAAAAGTTTTTGTGGTGAAAATTAGGGACTTGTACATGCTATCTAGCATATCTTAAAAAGCTGGATCGTACTGTTGAGATTATCTATCATAAAAGGATAGTGCCAAGTATAAAACTGTGTAAAATAAAGTCAGTATGCCCCAAGTCAGGATCAAATCTGTTCAGTAGCAACATTAGAGAATGTCACTTGAAGGGGTCATACTGCTTTTAGTGAATTAGAGAATTAACTTTTTATAACAATTCAAGCAGGCTATCAAATAAGAAAACAAGAATAAGTGATGAGCCCTAAGCATTTCTGGGTGAAACCCCTTTGGAATCAGAGATTAATCATATTCTCTCACTTTTACCTATGGAGAAAATCCCGAATCACCAGCTGAATAAAAGGTAATTCTTAGGTAACTAAGAATTATTCATTATATATCTTGATATCCCATTATCAGTTTGTGTCATCATCCCAGACACAGACATTTAGGAATGTAAAACACAAATATTTTTACTCCACTAGTTGCCTAATATACAGCTTTTTGGAACTGGGTAGCTTCCTAAATTGGCTAAATGGTAAACAAGTGAGAATCACAGCATTCCATGACACAACAGCCAAAATTACAGTAAATATAAATCATAGCTGGGGGATGCTTGGCTTGTGAGGCTCATGGTAAATGACATACAAGTATATCGCATGCATATATTCTCATTTTAGCTTACCTTCATTTTCAAATGTATGCATTATTTACTATACTCCTCCATCACTATCCCTCTGGCCAGTGCTAATTATTATACAACTGATTTTTTAATAATATCTCAATATTGAATAAAATCCTTTTTGAGAGTCATATGGCAGGCTGCTATTTTCAACCCAGCTCATATAATTTTTCATATTTCATCATTTTCTATAGTCAAAAGACAAAGTGAAGTGAGGGCATCCAGGTATTTGCATACATTTTGAAATTGTATATAGTTTGAAACTTTGATCCCGGGAAGATATTTATGAGTGTCCCAGTTTCAGCTGAGAGA
>VWZZ01005520.1:0-23584 GCA_013399095.1 Psophia crepitans
TATTGCTCTCTACAACTACCTACTTACTTTTTCTTCTGTAAATCTCTCTGTAAGACTTTATTTTGCTGTGGTGCCCACAAAATGTTGGCTGTTAGGCCACAATGTTTTTTCTGAAAAACTTACTATATCTGATCATGATGATAAGTATTGCTACAGTACTTTCTGTGATTCTGTGATACTTCTTGGTGCTGTTCACCGTTTATGCACACCTGCCCTTGTCTTATCCATAAGACTTTAAGCACTGGGGATAGGAACTGTGTTCTTTGTCCTCAGCTGCATCTTAGTCTGGACAGTGGAGTGGAAACACGTAAGAAACACAAAATTCAGAGTCCCATTTCCTTCAAATAAAAATTTATAGGTCCTGATTCATGAGTCATGTGTTTTATACTAATAAAACATTATTTTGTGTGGAAAGTTGGAATTTTGAATGGGCCACCATCTGGATTTTAATTTTTATATATATGGTCTATACTCATGCCTGAAGTTAATATTGCACCTACATTTCCATTCCTAAACCTCATTATGACCAGCTTATACATTTAACCTTTAAAAATGAAATAATCTGTTCTCAGACAGCTGTCAAATGGCTTTCAAAAACCTGAATGTAAACAGTTGCTACTTTTGAGGATGCAAAACCTGTGTTTTATTATTACAGGATTTTTGCAAATATTGTTTTCAAAAATGCTTCTGATGGCTCAACAGGAGAAGACAGAGACTTGAAACTTGGACAGTGAAGCACAACTTGCAGCCATGGCTTCATGTAATCCCAAGTAAACCTGTTTTAATTTGCCTGCTTTCTAGAAGTTTAAGAAGTCTTTTTGATATGCAGTGTTCTTCATATGTCACCCATAAAAGACCTGCCAAAGATCCACTGGCACAGAACATGTGTGAAAGTTGATTAGAAATTTCCAATAAGTTGTCAGTCCCTGTGAAGTACTGGTATTTTTGCAAAGAAAAAGAAATGAAAATAAAGATCTTATGAATACATATATATATTTGTGTGGAAAATGAATTTGAAATACCTACATACTCAAGTGTGTTTAAAGAGATATTTACATACAAACCCACAAAGCCTCAAGAGGAAGTATTTCCATGTTGTGTGTAAAAGAGACAGCTGCAATTTATAAAACTGCCAAAACATATATTGGTACTATCAGAATTAATTAAAGTGGAAGAGAATATTTAAGAGAATATCCATTCTCTTAAAATAAGACTCTTGTAGTTCATTTATCATTAAACAACTTTCACAACTTTCTTAATTACTTTGTATTACACTATTTTTCATAGTTTTTCATTCTTATAATATTTAATCATGTGATTTGTATAATTCATAATTTATAAATTTTTTAGGCCAGAAAGAATCAATAGCATAATTTAATGTGAACACTGAATAACTAATGCCATGGAAGTTTGTCCAGCTGTTTCTGTAGCAGGCCTTCTTTCACAATCTTGTTTAAACTTTTCTGAAGAACTAACATCGCAGCTTGTTTTAAAGGAGTAGTACTATGGAGGATCTACTGGATTATTTAGCAGTCTGTTCTGACAATTGAAGTGATATTCAAGTCTATATTAAGGCACTTAATTTTAGGTCTTCACTGGTGTACATCTGCACGAGGGAGGAGTACAGTCGTTAAGAGATCTAGTCATCAGTAACAGTAGACCCCTTGAGTAAGATTTGTGTCTTCTTAAAGTGGACATCTGTATTTGGTCAACTGAATCACTCTCAAGATTACATTATCCTCTGCTTCCATTAGCAGGTTTATGCAAATACTTTTGCCTTCCCCCCCACCCCCCATATTCTTTCTTTTGCTGGTGTGGCTGCATGGTCCTTTCAGAAGCCATGCATTACTCAGAACATTTCAGTAAGTCTGGCAGGTATGACACAGGATCCATAGGTGATTCTAATTTTCAGTAGCAGCAGCTATAAGCCAGGCAAGCAAATATCAAATGGTTCTAAACTTCTTCATGAAGACAACCAAGTCTTCCAATATCTCCATTACCCTTCTGGGAGTTCAGACATATAGTTCACATAAGAACCCTAAAAGTCACTTGTTTTCATATGGAGATGAATTGCCTCCTAATTTCATTAATTATTTAAAATGTAAGTTTTTCTCCATTTAAATTTATTCGGCTTTATCTTCCAACTATTATGTTTTATTAAACAATGACAGAATCTTTAAGGTTGGAAAAAAACCTCTAAGATCATTGAGTCCAACCATCAAGCCAACACCACCCTGTCTACTATACTAAAACATGTCCCGAAGTGCCACATCTACACGCATTTTGAACACCTCCAGGGACAGTGACTCCACCACCCCTCTGGAGAGCCTGTTCCAATGTTTGACCACCCTTTTGGTGAAGAAATTTTTCCTAATATCCAATCTAAACCTCCCCTGGAACAATCAGAGGTCATTTCCTCTCGACCTATCACTTGTTACTTGGGAGAAGAGACCAAGACCCACCTCACCACAACGCCTTTTCAGATAGTTGTAGAGAGTGATAAGGTCTCCCCTGAGCCTCCTCTTCTCCAGGCTAAACAACCCCAGTTCTGTCAGCTGTTCCTCATAAGACTTGTGCTCCAGACCCTTCACCAGTTTCGTTGCCCTTCTCTGGACACGCTCCAGGGCCTCGATGTCTTTCTTGCAGTGAGGGGCCCAAAACTGGACACAGTACTTTAAGATGTGGCCTCACCAGAGCCAGTTACAGGGGGACGACCACCTCCGTGCTCCTGCTGGCCACACTGTTCCTGATACAAGCCAGGATGTTGTTGGCCTTCTTGGCCACCTGCATAACACAGGTGGCCTGTCAGCTCATGTTCAGCCAGCTATCAACCAACACCCCCCGGTCCTTTCCCTCTAGGCAGCTTTCCAGCCACGCTTCCCCCAGCAGCATTGCCTGGAGTTGTGGTGACCCAAGTGCAGGACCTGTCACTGACCCTTCTTGAACCTCATATAGTTGGCCTTTGCCCATCGATCCAGACTGTCCAGAT
The DNA here is from genome assembly GCA_013399095.1 of Psophia crepitans. Lineage (NCBI taxonomy): Eukaryota > Metazoa > Chordata > Aves > Gruiformes > Psophiidae > Psophia > Psophia crepitans. The sequence continues at coordinate 2,990 of VWZZ01005520.1, forward strand.
CCCTCTGTAGAGCCTTCCTACCCTCAAGCAGATTGACATTCCCACGCAACTTGGTGTCATCTGTAAGCTCACTGAGGATGCAATCAATTGCCTCAATCCTTGACAAAGATATTAAATAGAACTAACCCCAGTACACCCCATGTGACCAGCCACCAACAGGATGTAACTCCATTCACCATAACTCTTTGGGTCTAGCCATCCAGCCAGTTTTCAACTCAGCGAAGAGTGTACCTGTCCAGGCCATGAGCAGCCAGTTTCTGCAGGAGAATGCTGTGGGAAATGGTGTCCACAGATTTACTAAAGTCTAGGTAGACAACATGTTGTTTAGTTATCCATCTCCCTTGAATGACCAGAATGCTACATTCACACAGGTGCTTATTATGACACAAAATTTTTTAAAAGTACATCAGTTACAGTCACCCAAAAGTCAATTTCTGATACTTGAAAAGTCCTGACATGCTGACACCAAACTCTGAGGAATGAAAAACCATGAACTAACAGAAACCCAGAAATATGCTTCAGTTGGCAAGACAAAGAAATTGTAAATGTTGAGAGAGCCGATTTAGAGAGGACACTAGTCGACAGCCTAGATTCCTAGAGGGATTTAAAGGGAATTCATGGAATTACGATGAGTAACTGATCATGGCTTGGCAAATGACTAAGGTTAAGAAAATCCTCTTTATGTATAAATACTTTAAAATAAACTGGTGCAAATACTAGAATCTGATACAGCCCTTTAATATCTGTATGCCTCTAGCCAAAAAGCTATGAAACTATTCCCAGTCTAATTTCAGTTTTACCCGCAAGCAAATGTATATCTTGCACAACGATACTGCATAACACAGAGACAACACAGGCACACCTGAAACAGCACCGTTGTCATCCCATATGTAGAGCTGAAACAAAGATATTTCTAGCAAGTTCAGTAAACAAAAGGATCCCTTAATGCAGTTAATTTAGCTGGATTTTGATTAGGGCATAAGGGCGAGCACGCTTTTTTCTTCTAAGAATGGAACTTAATACTCAGAAGAGGTGCGACTTTATATGTTTTAAATATTGTATTACATAGGCTTGCCCTCACTACATTAACAGCCTGAAGTATTAAGATCTCCTAGAGTTCTAAGGTGTGTCCTAATAATAAAAGTGACCCACCAAGATTTAATAGCTCTCAGACTAGTTTTCAGAGGGAAAACAGTAACTCCATGCCATAGGCACTTTTCATACTCTAACCTTTAACAAGGCCTGGGTTTATTTGATCGCTAACGTGACAGTCATTGATTCTTCTGCAAGAAAAATACCATAAATAAAGTTTGACATTCAGTAAAATGTGAGCAAAAATCACCTTATAAGCATCATTCGAGTCCTAAGGAAATTTCCCATTTTTTGACATTACAGACAAAAATATAACTGTTTTGAGAATGCCCTTGAGAATACATAAAAAAATTGGCAACTTCTGAAATGAAGTGTGAAATATTTTAAGAAAACAGCTGTGTCTTTTTCTGATGCACTGGAATATCATCAAGCTGTAGACTATTAATTACCTTAGTATAGAATTGTAATATTTTAGTAGATACGTAAACAGGTGAGGTGCAGAGCAAAATACACATGTTAAGCAATAGCCTGCCTCCATTCTGCTAGTTTGTCTTCACTTCAGAAAGACATGTGCATGGTCGCTTTGATTCAGTGATTCAAAACCCTCTCTCTTCAACGTGCCCATTTCACCCTCCTGCACGTTCCCTTTGAAGCGGCTGTGCTTCACTGACTCAAGCATTAAGGGGAAATATCATGACCGAAGTGCAGCTTCCAAACCATTCTTCTTCAAACAATGACTTTGGTCTTACTGTTTTCTCATCCACTCAGATTTCCAGTAATATTTCACAAATTCATCTTGATACTATTTCTTAGTATAAATCAGATGGTCTCCAGTTATTTTCCAGTATTTACAATTCAGTGGAAAGACTGTCCAGCAGAAAGCTCCCTGCCCTATTCACAGGAGGTGTCTTCTCACCCTGTCTTCCCATTTGATTCATATTGTAATAACTGCAGAATTTGCAGCCACCCAGAAATATTGCTCAGTGAGCCTTCAATGCCTTTTTTTATCTGTCTAGATTTGATTTAAAGGCTGCAAACAAAGAGAAACATTAGATTATGGCCAGAGAGTTTCAAGAGATTGAGTTAATGCTATTTTAGTAAATTACTGCCCCTCAAATTGAGACGGTGTAATTGACTTTGAATATTCTCTAAATGCTTGGCTTCATTTAAAACACTTTAGTGCTTCTCTGGGTCTATGTGAGTGGTGATTCAAATCAAACTCTTCAACTTTGAACTGCATCACATGAGGAAAGCAGGCACAGATGAATACTGTTGTCAGTTTTTCTCTCAGTATTTTCTACCTTTGTCATGCCCACACCTAACCCCTACTAATCCACCTTTCTCTGAACATCCCAGGAAAAGATCAGATCAGATCTGGTTTGATTTCTTTAAAATCTGAACACTAAAATTTTTTTGTGGATAAAGACCAAAGTCATATTAAAAAATCCACCCCTTCTATACCAATATGGAAAAATTTAGTTTTAGGGGCACAGTTTCAATCTGAAGAATTTATTTTTTTTCCTTGAACTCAATAGAGGAAGTTTGGAATCTCTTCCCCAGAGGGTCTAAAGCAAGCTTGTCTTCTTTGCAAAACTTACAACCAGATTCAACTTCCCAGCCAGCAGTTATTTTAATTATCTTCAAGTACAGAGCTGAATTAAAGTAGCTGCTGTTCTGGGAGTCCCTGATGTGTGCTTCATCTGATTTGGAAGTGTTTGGCATCTTGAGTAGACTAAAATCTTTGCAAAATACATAAATAAATAGATAAACAAATGGATAAAATGATCTAAAATTTAAGTTATTTAAGAATGAAATTAGAACTTGCTACAGCTCTTAAAAATAAAAAGGCACTAATGAATCTGTTCACCTTATCAATCTATGATTCTATAATTCTTACACAAGAGATGATGTACAGCCTGTTGTATCCTACAGCTGCTTCTGAGACTCTGCTGTTCCCCAGAGGAGCCCAGCATTTGCTGCCCACAGGTCTTTCACACATTTTCATCTCACACCATGGTCTTCTCCCTCTCCAGAACCCAACACCTTGGTCAAGCTGTGGTGTGTCAGCTGGAGTTTCCCCACATCCTCTGACAAAGTTAACACCATCCTACAGTCAAACAGGCAGGATCTCAGACACTAGATCAGAAACCACTGAGAGGGCTGCTTCTTCATGGGGGTTAGAAGCGGTCAAGAGAGACCAAAGGCCCATTTTATTCTATTGTTCCTGTCTAAAACAGTAGCAAGAAATGGATGTCCAGGCATGTTTTAAAACAACACAAACAGGGCAATATCCCTCCTAAAATAGCTCCCCAGTCTCCACCGATTTTCATTCTGAGAGTTTTCAAAAACAGAGGCGTTGCCTTTGGTTTCAGTTTGACCTTTGGCCTTCAGTTACCTGTTTAATCCCATTTTGAACTCACTAAATCTTGCAGCCTCCTTGATATTCTGTGACAAAGGGTTCCACAGCTTAACTATATGTTGTGTGAGGAGCCATCTCAATTTGATGGTTTTGTCTGCAGGTTTCCCTTTGATGCCCCCTAAATCTCATATTGGAAAAGAAAATGATCACACACTCTGTATATCTTTTTCATACCACTCGTATTTTTGTAGATCTCTAACAAAATTCTTAGACATCTCTTTTTCTGGGTGGATGAGAATTAGTACATGTCTCATTTTGAGCCAACATACGTATCTCTGTCTCCCAGACAGACACTAACTCTCCAAGTACATTGTGACAGGAACCTTAGCACCTTATGTGGAGATGGAGACCACACTGGCAGCTACATATGCTGAAGCAGAGTCTTTTAGCACTAGCAAGAGCTTCAGTGTTCCTGCACTTGTGTTGTTTTGTATGTCCAGCCTAACAGGAGCGTTAAGTGTTGATAAATGCCTCTTTAGAGTAAGTATAATCATTACCTTCAGAGGGTCCAGAAATCACTCTGTTGATGGAGCACAGGTGTCAGCCTTCCACAGCTGCCAAACTTTCAAGGCCATCTCTGTAAAAGGATTTATGACTGACTGTCGTGGTTTTACCCCAGCCGGCAGCTGAACCTCACGCAGATGCTCACTCGCTCCCCCGCAGTGGGATGGAGGAGAGAATTGGAAGAGTAAAAGTGATCAAACTTGTGGGTTGAGCTAAAGACAGTTTAATAGGTAAAGCAAAAGCCACACGTGCAAGCAAAGCAAACCAAGGAATTCATTCCCCACTTCCCATGGACAGGTAGGTGTTCAGCCATGTCCAGGAAAGCAGGGCTCCATTATGTGTAAAGGTGACTTGGGAAGACAAATGCCATTGAATCAACCTCTCTTTCTTCTTCTTCCCCCAGCTTTATATGCTGAGCATGATGCCATATGATATGGAATATCTCTTTGGTCATTGGGGTCAGTTGTCCCAGCTGTGACCCCTTCAAATCCCTAGTGCACCCCCAGCCTACTTGCTGGTGGGGCGGGATGAGAAGCAGAAAAGGCCTTGGCTCTGTGTGAGCACTGCTCAGCACTAACAAAAAAAAAACCCTCTGTATGAGAAAACCATTTTTACATTATCACCACTATTTCCAGCACAAATCCAAAACACAGCCCCATACCAGCTACTATGAAGAAAATTAACTCTGTCTCAGCTGAAACCAGGACATGAAGGTACAGCTTGTCCCTGGCTATCTCTCTGATTCTGCTTCACGAAGTCTCCTTAGGCCCAAAGGCCTTGTGTCCAGCAGAGATCAGGTTGGTTGATCCCCGTGCTGCAGAGCTGCAGACAGGCTGTGTGCACAAGACATTCAGTTCCAAACGCCGGTATCATGGACACCTGTCTCCGTAAGATGGACATTGAGACATTCTGTACCGTCACAAATCTCAGTAGCATAAGGCTCTCCCAAGTTCATGCTTCCTCCTGACACCTGATCATTTAATAATGTTCCTGGACTTGTCCATTCCCCAGGTGCAAAAGAAAGGGCAACATCTTTTGCAGGTCTGGCTAGCGCTAACACAGAGCATAACCACAGCTTTTCCCTTCATCCTTCTAGCCTCTGTCATCGTTTCTTCTGCAGGCTGATGTCTCTTCCACAGTGGGCATGCTATCTCTCACCTCAGCCCGAGAGGGTTAATCAAAGTTTCTTGGAAGTGTCTAATACTGTAAAGAAGCTCCTGAAATCTGAAGTCATGTTTATTCAGAACCTCTTCAGATGCGAATCACTTATGTAAAGCCCTGCAGCCCTGAGACTCAATTCGGATTACTTACAATTACCTGAAATTATTTGAACAGAGTAAAGCTCCCTCTTTTCAAGCTTTTCAAGATCAAAGAGTCAGTCTTCACCCTTTACAGACTGTCACTTTAAAACCCTGAATAACAATCAAAGGGCATCTTTTCCCAAGCACTTCTATTATATCCAGACTACATAGCTGTGCTGCAATAGAAATAGGTGTGGAAAGATATTTGCTTTTTTTGTTGTATTTCATCAGATGTCTTTAGCTTCTAAGATTATGAGTCAAGTTTCCCAAAAAGCAACTCTCTCTCTCCCCCTCTTCCTCCAAAGAGCTCCATTTTAACATGTCAAATGGACATTTCCTCCAAAGCTCCAAAACCAGCCTGCAAACTCTGCATTCCTGGCTCATCCCAGTTGTGGAGGTCAGGAATGGAGGCAACCCAAAATCAGAAGTCTGTTTAATGCATCTTTATTTTCTGCTGTGACTTTGCAATGCAGAGATCTCTCTTGCACTTCAAGTGTAGCACAATAATCTCCTCCTTCTGGACAGTAAAGCCTCGTAATCTTGATCCTCAGGACTCTTTCCCTCCCTTCCTCCTCTCTGTCCCCATAAGTATTTGATTACAGTTCTGATGTTTATCCTGAAAAACAACTCTTAGCTGAAAACAAACAACTGTGCAGCAGGTGGGGTTGGCAGCAGTGACTGCTAGGTTTGAATTTGCTGTTCTTTGATAAAAATAGAGAAAAATGCCTATTACTTGCTCTGACAAGCTGGGGACAGTAAGACAGTGTGAGCCCTCCTGTCAGACTTCATAAAATCCATTCAAAGTTGGTGCCTGGGTTTTTGACAATAGCTGTTGGTGTCCTCTGAAGCTCCATTTGTGTGATCAGATAGATTAGGTAGAGCAGAAAGGATCAGATGACACCGGTCACTGAGACAGAGGAGCACGAGATGGAAGTTCCAGACAGAGGCCACAATTCTAATGTAAGAATCATAGTGATAAAATGAAAGAAGTGTTTCAGATTTTGGTACTGCCATTCTTTCTATAGGATAAACCTTTAGCTTTGAACTAAGCATGACTTAGAATGACATAATGAATTACAATAATATTCACTGAGGACCAAATGGGGATCAGGAGTAAGGTAAAACAATTAGCATCCTATCGACTTTTGGTTTCGTTTATGATTTTTTTAAAAATAAGGAATGCAATTCATGTGTCAGGGAGTGGAAAAGTTGGTCTAAAATTCATCAGCACCCCCAAGGTGTGAATGCCTTTTAGCCCAGTCTGTCTTATTACACCTGGCATATTTATACCATTTTAGACTCATTAGATTCCATCTCCAGGAGGAGAAATAGTTTGTTAGATAATGGTAGTAATCATCATGTACGCCAATGCTCCTGTATGGTTGCATATGCACCTAGCATTTAAGGAGCACTAATTAAGGCTGAATATTCTCCCTACTTTTATTTTCCCCGCTTGTGTATGTACATTACAACACAGCCACTAATTATGTGACGTACAGTATATTAACTGCAAAATACAATAAAATCAATGCAGACTATTTTCCCTTATATTTAAAAACATTGAGCAAATCTGTAAGACTTTCAGCCAAATCTCAGACCATTTCTGGAATTTATTCACCTAAAACCATGTAGAAAATCTAATGACAGAGAGCCTGGGGTATTTTTCATCGGTGGTCCCACAGGGCTCCATTCTCCATCTGCTCTGCATGTTTCTACACCCTCCTCCCCTCCTGCTGCCAGGCACTCCATCTGCCTTAGGCCAGTCACGGGACTGTAAGTACGGTCCTCAACTTCTCTTCTGCTTACACTGCTAGGTAAAAAACCGTTAGCTTCAGAAACTTGCCTGTTGACTAAAACCAGTCATAGTCAGAGACAGGGCAGCACTGGCCCGAAGACAACAGACTAGAACACACGTGGAAAGTACCGCCTGAGAGCTCCGGAGCCAGAAATCACAGAATCACAGAATGGTGGTTGAAAGGGACGTGTGGAGATCATCTAGTCCAACCCCCTTACTAGAGCAGGATCACCCAGTACAGGTTGCAGAGGATCGCATCCAGGGAGGTTTGAATATCTCCAGCAAAGGAGACTGCACAGCCCCTCTGGGCAGCCTGTCCCAGTGCTCCATCATCCTCAGAGTAAAGAACTTTTTTCACATGTTCAGATGGAACTTCCTGTGTTCCAATTTGTGCCTCTTGCCCCTCGTTCTGTCACTGGGCACCACTGAGAAGAGTCTGGTCCCATTCTCTTGAGATCCACCCCTTAGATTTTTATAAGCATTTATGAGATCGCCTCTCAGTCATCTTTTCTCCAGGCTAAATAGCCCCAGCTCTCTCTTCCCTTACACAAGAGATGCTCTGGCCCCCTAATCATCTTCCTAGCCCTGTGCTGTACTCTCTCCTGCAATTCCCTTTCTTCAATGGGGTAGCCCAGAACTGGACACAATATGCCAGCTGTGGCCTCAGCAGGGCAGAGAAAAGGGATAGGATAACCTCCTTTGACCTGCTGGCCACACTCCTGATGCACCCCAGGACACCATTGATCTTCTTGGCCATGAGGGGACACTGCTGGCTTGTGGGGAGTTTGTTGTCAACCAGGGCTCCCAGGTCCTTCTCCACAGTGCTGCTTCCCAGCAAGTCAACCCCTAACCTGTACCAGTGCTCGGGGTTTTTCCTCCCTATGTGCAGGACTCTAGACTTTCCCATGTTGAATTTAATTTGGTTCTTCTATGCTCAACTCTCCAGCCTGTCCAGATCTCACTGAATGGCAGCGCAGCCTTCTGGTGTGTCAGCCACCCCTCTCAGTTTAGTACCGTCAGCAAACTTTCTGAGAGTACACTCTGTCCCCTCACCCAAGTTATTGATGAACATGTTGAATGATCCTGGACCCAGTACTGACCCCTGGCACACACCACTAGATATAGGCCTCCAACTAGACTTTGCACCACCTATCAAAACTCTCTGAGCCCTGATATTCAGCCACCTCATGTGAATCCAACAGAGGCGTTTGTGCTAAGTATGTCGCTCCAGGGTTAGTGGCAGAGGCCTGTGCTTTGATGGCAGACAGGTTTCCCTGCTCTCCCTGATCCTCCAAATAGTTTCCAGGTGGATGTGATTTGTGGTGGGGAAAAAACTGTGACATTTCTAAGCAGCAATATTGTGCCGGAGGACTGTTATCCTTTTTATGGATATGCCGGAACTGAGGCTCGTAACAGCCAGGAAACTAAATCTTTATTTAGGCAACTAAAGCAGTGGCCTGATTTTCTACAGTTTCAACTCCCCTGAAGAGAACAGGAACTCTGGGCACTCAGCAGGGCCGAAAAACTACCCATTAACTTCTAAATCTATAGCCATTTCACAGCTGTATCTCTGTTTCACACCATGCTGCTCAGTTTTCCTCGGCAGCAGAGAAGAGTCTCGCACAATGAAAACAAGAGGGCTGCTCAGTGATGTCTGGTCTTTGGCTGCTGATCTCTGGTCTCCTGGTTTGGAAAATGCAGCCCACAATGGGTTGGTCAACATCGCTCACAGATTGCCTGCTGCATCTCCCCACCTCCCTCAGCTGGACCTCACCCATCCGGCTGCTAATCCTTCCCTGCTACCCTTGTTGCATGTAAGTCAGAAAAAAAAGACCATTCTCTTCATTTACATATAGAATATAGAGTAAAACATAATTAAACCACATACTACAGATGCACTATAATAAAAAAGAGAAATAGTAAAAACAATTATAGGCTGGCATACTTACTGCTTCACATTTAAATAATAATGTGAACTATTAAGTAAACTAGGGCATAATGAGCTGAGGTTCATTAAGTTATCTCGCTGTAGAGATAGTACAACAATTCAATACAATTAGGTACGTCCTAGGAGGAAACAGTGCTTTCTCTGCACCATGCTGGGCCCAGTCTTAGAGATGCTGAGGTCTTTCACCTCCCGCTGACTTCTCAGAGCATGCTCGCTCCCTTTCAGGAGGCACCCAGCACCACTTCGGATTCATCCCCTTGCAAAAAAATGAGCGTTAAGGGTGTCATTCGTTCTGGTGCTGTTGATAGCTGTGGAATCCTAAACCCCCGCTGACAACAGGCCAAATTCGCAGACCACATGCAGTTGGGGTTGCATTACCTGTCCGTGTTTAAGGAGGGAGAGCAGAAATGAGGGCATGCACAAAGGAAACATGTATGGAATTAGCCTGCATGCAGCAGGGGCTCTGGCTTGAGCAGACCTAAAACTGCTTCAGATAGAAAATATCCAGGTCACCTCAGGCTCCTGAGAGCCCTGGGAGAAATCTATTCTGGATCACTTAAAATCACCCAGGAAAAATGAGAACAAGCCAAACAATCTACTTCAGGCTATCTATAGCATTTCCTTGCACATCCTCCATCCGACAGTAGATTCCTCCCCACCTCCAAATGACATTTTTAATCTCAGAAGACTTTCCTTCCTGCAGAAAGGGGAGTTAAGGCACAGAGACCCTGAAAGGGTGTCAATAAAAGCTCATTACATTGCAAATTAGCCTCTTCACTACATGGGTGGTCTTTCTGGCTGTGTCTATAGAAGAAAAGCAGACAGGGCTAGGGTCTGACCTCTGACCATGGGAGCAAGTGGCATGCAGAGCTCTTGTCCATCCAGATGAATTTTTTTCCTCTTCAAAATAGGGTGTGCTTGGAAAAACTGCCTATGTGGTATGATCCCTGGCCTGTCCAAACATGATCTGGGACACCGGTAGGGAGCAGAGGCAAAACTGCACCACAAAATTTCAAGCATTTAAACAATATGGAAAATCACACGTCACTGACTCAGTGCCTTCAACCCATTTATTTGCCTTTGGTCTTAAGAGCTATACAAGGCAGGATTTTGATGAAAGGGATTTGGCTTAACAGAGGATGCTGATAGATTGGAGTGAGCATCTGGAGGATAGTTTGTGATAAATGTCTGAAGAATTTCCCTAATCTTTCTTGAAGTGCTCCTTACTATCTGAATGCTTTTGAATCTCTTGTTTCCTCAGTCTTCATATGAGTTTGATCAGTAGAAACTTTTACCTCTTCCATCTGTGTTTAGCAAGGAGATACAATGTTGGACCAGATGGAGATGCTGAAGGTCTCCGTGAGACCTCCAGATGGAGTGTGGTCAAAAACCTATGCGAAAGGACATCATTCTTTTTGGACATCATTTTAATCACAAATTCTGTGGGTGAAAATAGCAGCATATGGCACAAGAAAGTGAAATACACAGCTGCTGAGGGAAAAAATACTGTCATTACAAGCTAAGGTCCATAAATATTATCTATTACGTTAATGTAAAATGTATTCTTAAGGTCACAGTCCTTATGTATCCTTAAAATGTTTTCAGTGATTTTTCCAGGTTACATGAAGCGATTATGAGTTACAGCTGCCAATGTCTTCAAGCAAAGGAACTTGGAAAGAGATGTTCCACAGCATCTCTACAGCAGAAAACTCAGCTTAGGATGGGTATGGTTTTAAACCTGGGAACTGTGAACAAGGCCAAGCAGGAAGTGCGTTATGAAGAGCTCAGGTGAAGAATTCACAAAAAAGTCCTAACCAAAGCTTCGTTCAATAAAAATATGCGTCAAACAACAGGTCACACAATTGCTAGCACTGAAGGAGCTCAGGTTTAAATTAAATCCCTCTGTGTGTATGCAATTAGGGATCAGAAAATGAAGCTTAATTGTCTGAATACATTCACTCCAAATTTCTCACTTGGATGCCTATACCAGCGAGCTAATAAGCCGGAACTTTGACTTCATGGAAAATTCCACAAGTCTTCTATATAATTTTCTACCAAATTGGGGAAACAAACAAACAAAGGAAAAAAACAAAACAAAAACAAAAAACCACAAAACCAAACCATAATTCCGTAATACTCCGCAAAAGGAAATTGTAAGACCTAGGATGTTACTTTCATCTTAATGGAATAGTTTCAATAAAATCAATACCTTTTTTCCTTAATTTGCAACTTTTTGAGTCTCCAAATTAAATGCACAATAATAAAATAAGACTGAGATGAAGGAAAAAACACCACTAACTTTAAAAAATTAAAATGCTTTTGAAAAAGAATAGCAGGCAAACCCAATTCCCAAATGAAAAGTTGATCCCAAACTGTTGAAGTGACATAGTATTTCCAGCATAAAAATGTTCCTTTGGAAAACATGTGACCAGACCACAAGGCACTTCTCTAAGATGTATCTGTGGCAATTTGTTTCTCTGAGTATGGTGCTTCAGTGGCAGTTTCTGCACTACATGTTCTCTAGACACACACCATAGCGCTGTGGGTAAACATAGGAAATCTTAGGTCAAACTGAAAAAAAATCCAAGCACATTTCAGGAAACAGAAAATAAGCAGTCCCTCTGGATTGCCATTCTCAACGTTTTTCTCCAATGCTGCTTCCGTGATGTCTTGCAAATGGATTTACCAGGACTCCACAGGCCCCAGGTGATTAAACTACTGAAAACAGGGCAGAATATTCCATTGCACATGTGTGAAGTCAATTGCTTAATCATATACAACCTCATAACTTTTAGAAGTACAATATAGGCAATTTAAAACTGGGCAAAGCCCAACTGTTCCGTTTTTATTCACTGCAGTTTACCATATCCAGATCAGACCAGAACATTTTCTTTTTCTTTTTTTTCATGTTTTTTGTTTCTTTTTTAGGCTTGCAAAGCATTTCAGCTCCCATTATTCACTTTCTACACCCCAGTAAATAAGTTAAATTACTGACTCACCTGCACACACTGCCTGCTTTTCTACCCTTATCATACAGCCCTGCACATAGTGCACATTAGCAAAACTAATTTGGTTTTCATTATGATGATAGAATCATAGAATCACAGAATGGTTTGGGTTGGAAGGGACCTTAAATATCACCCAGTTCCACCACCCCCTGGCATGGGCAAGGACACCCTCCACTAGACATGATGTTAATGAACACTTCCTTTATAAAATGCTTTGAGGTCTACTGACACAAAGCATTATATCAGAGTTGGCATTAACATTTACTATGTATTTATGATTATTATACCTCTCATAAATATAATTGATTTTCAGTGTTATTAAAATTCCCTGTACACTTGTAAAAATTCCTACTCAAGCATCTCAAAATCAGATGCATTGTTTCTGGGTTTTGGACATTCTAATTAATCTGTTACATTGTTGTGATTAAAGCTTTTCAGAGTTCTGGTTCTTGTGATATAATCACCGTAATTTTTATTCATTAGTTGTTGATGGTAGTGACCACAAAGTGCTCAGCAATTTCCAGACATTCATAAGGGGGAATAACAGCCCTACAGAGCTGAGAGTCCAAAAAAAAGCTCATTAAAACAGTATTTATTTTTTTTGGACTAACTGAAAATCTCTATTAGACCTATTCATCTTCTGCTTTAAAGGTTTTGCTCTGCAGAAGCCACAATATGGGGCTTAGATAAGAAACAAGCCTGTAAAGCAATTTTCATACTTAAAATCCCAATTTTCTATGTCTGTCTAAGGTGGAGCACAAGTCACAGCAAGAAGGTGCCAGTCTCGTGTCACAGGTAGGCTTTGCCTGCTGCTGGTCCCCAAGAGCCCTTTCCAAACCTACAGATGCTTAAGCAGTACCTTTATCTGGAAGAGCACAAAAAATATCACATCCTGTAAACCTTGGCCAGATTCCTGATCTAGGGAAGGATTTTCTCTGGCTTTGTGTGGGCATAATGAAATCCATGCATAAAACACTCCTTAAAAATCAACTGCCCACACCTGACGTGCTCTCTCCAGAGACTGTATGCCCTCAACCACAAACTTTGAAGATCATCGAGGGCTAGAAACACGTGTGCATGGGTGTGATTTTATGATTCTAAAATAGCTGAAGGGATTTTCCTCTAGTTTTACAAATTTATCAATTTTGTAGTCCTACAAAAGATCTCAACCAGGAGTTTTTTCAGTCCAAGCATGGTACAATGAAGAGGGAAACTGAGCTTTCGTTAGAAATGGAAATTGTTTGTAACTGGCAACTCGTTTATAGCTGCAATTCAAACCAAAGGACAAAGCACATGTTTTGGGCTTTTCTTTTAACATTTTCTGTTATTTGATTAACATAGTTTTTATTAGCCTAGCAGCAGCTGAGCTTTCATTCTGTTTGTGCAGCAGCTCAGAAAACAAATGATGCTTCTGAGCAAGCTCAGGTCTCTCAAAACAGTACTACATGGTAGTAGAAATGTCTCAGGTCCATCTTACTCTTTCTCCCTCTGCATCTTTTCTATTCTTAATAAAAATGCACAGCTTAGAAAATATGGGTTATTTCAGACAAACAGATCAAATATCTTTGTCTTTTATATTTAGCTGACACAAATCAACAGCACAAGACCCAAATCTTAATATTCTTTCTTCACCCTTTCAAATCAGGCCCTTCTCTATCCTTTTACTATCCCTTTTCCTGTTATTATTTAACACTGATTTTAACGTACCTGTTTTGAGCAACATTATCTAATTTCCTAGAACTACATGCGATACCAATTTGTAGTCAGTTAAAAAGAAATTTTGGAAACAGTTACTTATGTAAGGCTGCAAATAAAACATATACATTCCCATATCTGCCATGTCCGCCTAATTTGACATATTTAATTTGTCAAGTACATTTTTTGAAGATAATTTAGATAAGACCTGTAGAACTGTTTTAATCAGGTGCTGAAACTAGTCTGTACTCCTCCTAACGGGATTAAGAGAGCAGGGCTAGCCGTAAACAAAGAAGCAAATGAAATAAACCCCATTAATTAGGGTGAAACAGTAACGGAGCATTTCTGGTTTTACAGATGGGCAAGATGTCTGATTGAATTTCCCAGGCTATGCAGATTAGCTGCAGATGGTGTGGAAAGTGGTCCAGAACTCAGAATTCATATAATCAAAAACACGCTTAGATCCAAACAAGAATGTTTTCCCATGTGACGCTGTATAGCTTGCAACCTTATCACAAGCATTTGGTAACTTTTCAAATCAAACCATAACACAAACCTCACAAAACACAGCATTCAGCAAGGGCTTTCATTAATGGTGCCATTATATCTAATAATTCAATAACCGCGCAGCTCCTGGAGGCAAGTTAATTTGGCCCCAAATTATAATTTCCTATTAAAAATGCGGACTGATAAGTGCATGGGCCAACTGGAGATCTCAAGAGAAGAGCATTCACTGAGTAGGCAGTATATGAGCAACACCTGTTATGATTAAGAAAATAACAGTGTAAGAACTTAATGCCAGTGAAAATATCCTGAAGAATTCAGCAAAATATTACTATATTGTACACCTAAAACTCTCAGGATCTGAATCTAAACTTTTGTATGGATCTTTGATCTAGAAATTAGACTATTCCTGAAATTTTATTTCCAACATCAACATATGAGAGAACAAAAGCTTTTTTTGCAAAAAGACCTGTGTAAATATAGTGAACACTACAAGGACACTGAGACTCTTCTGTCGACTTCAGAAGCCAACAAACAGATGAGCTTGCAAGGTCATGACTGTTTTTACAGGGGTATTTCTTAAGTTTTAATTTGAACATAAGAAACCCTCTTTGAATATCTATTATATGTGCCTTGATGTTATTATGGTGGTGTAAAAAGGTAAAAAAAAATGTGTAACTTCTACTTCTGCTCTAGTCTTACATAAAAGCTCATTGCTTCACTATGCTCCTCAGGAAGAATAAGAAAGTCTGCCTAATCCCTGGAGGCAGTACTGCATGGGACATAAGTCTTTTGTGCTCCTCCTTACCTTGTACCTAGATCTGACCTCGCCTTCACTCACACTAGGACAGCAGACATGGCATTTCTTCAATGAATTTAACTCACCTAGCCCAGCCTTCACCTCTGCACCAAATCAGCTCAGTCTAATGGAAGAAAGATTGGGACTGACTGAGAACCAGGCTCAGTGGTTTTGCATAGGTGTACCTAAGACTTTAGCTGTGACTTTGGGTTTTTTTTCCTCCCTCCTTCTTTTTCTAACAATAAATGAGAGGAGTCTTCAAATTCTACAATCTTTGAGATAAATATCAACCAGAAAAATTAGCACACTAAGTTTTGTAAGACATTAGATCATGATAAGAAAATACACAGCAAGACTTAGGTAATTAGATGGTATAATGAGAGTTGTTAATTCTTGCAGGAACAATTTATAAAGTTACTCAAGTCCACAAATTTGTCATTGAGTCTATTCTAATAGACTGGTACTGTTTGAAGGTAGCTAGACAACTAGAAGTAGAGCAAGAAAGGAAATAAAATGAAAAATGAATCTCATATATTAATTTGTACACTCAATTTCAAAGGAAAATCACATTTTATGTAAAAGCAGTGAGCCTTGGCAGAGAGATTCGCAAAGAATGAGGCATCAGTGGAAGTTTAATTTTTATATTCCTCTGAAAAGGTCTTAATTAGCAGGGAAGGATGAAAGTGAGCTCGAAAGAAAATCACCTACCACACTCTGGGAAACGAAATGTCATTAAATAAATCCTCATCACTTGGCACTTTAAAATTGAACTTGACAAATGATATCCTAAAATACAATTGACAGAAATTCTGCACTAAGACTTTTCCATTCAGGCCCTAGCAGAGCTTACAGCAGGTGGGAGACAAGAAAGATGGAAAGTCTTTGCGGGGGGGGGCGGAGGGAAGAAGAGGAAAAAAAAGGAAAATAAGGAGAAGCTCCATATTGTAAGAAAAAATCACAAGCGAGAAATACCTTGTAAAGGAACTTCTAAGGGAGAGGGGAAACTCTGTTTCAGAAGTAGCCGTCAGCTGCCAACCACCTGCTGAAAAGCTCTTGTCATTTTCCATTTCCAGCAGAAACTGAATTTCAGGCAGAAGGTGAATTTTAAAAAATTTCCCTCCAGCTGGGCTGCAGGGCTGGGGCACCTGGGGACCTGCACTGCCTTTGCAGCAGCTCTGCTTTACTTCCTCTGCTGTTCTTGGCAGATTCAGATAAATTTTGCTTTCTTCCTAAAAGGAGAGGTGAACATGACAACAGTCTTCCCAGTCAAAAACTATGGAGACATCACTTTATTACTCTGGAATCACAGCTAACATTTTCAGCAGAATTGAAAATTAAATTTTGAACAGCTCTAGGTATCCTTGGTTTTGTGGAACTAGAGGAGTCTGGAAATTACTTCTATAAACAAGGTATAAATCTCTGGATGAGGGACATCTGTGGCATATTATATAGTGCTGGAAGGTAATGAAGAATGAAGAAACAGCAGCCACTGCGTCAGATAAACAGGCAACAGGTTTAAAAAGGTGAACAAATGGAAATACATTTTTTGCACTGGAAGTATTAAACTGTGAAAGTTGTTAACACAGTTCAGAAAATCCGATGGATTCAAAACAGGATTCCTCACAGTGATGGAGAGGAACTCCTATGTAATAGGATGGACCACGTGCAACTTCTTAGTTCAGGAAGCCCTTAAAATAATTGATGCCAAACACCCAGAAAGTTTATGCAACATTAATCTTACTTCTTATCCTGCTTCTCTAAGAATCTATCACTGGCTACTGTCAGGAATAGGATCCTAGGAAGATGAACTATTGGACTGAACTGGTTTGACAGATTCAACATTCATGCAAAGCAACAGACAGTGGTCTGCCAGCTCAGAGGCACTGGCCATTGAAGGCTGCTCCATACAGTAACACTGGAAAGACATGGACAAAACAGAGCCTTATCTTCAGCTGGTTAATTCACCTTACACGTATGAATCATCACATACTGAGAGGAAAGTGAACATTCCCAGAAG
Source organism: Psophia crepitans (assembly GCA_013399095.1). Classification (NCBI taxonomy): domain Eukaryota; kingdom Metazoa; phylum Chordata; class Aves; order Gruiformes; family Psophiidae; genus Psophia; species Psophia crepitans. Next base: position 20,072 of record VWZZ01005520.1, read on the forward strand.
ACAAGTCTGCCTGCTAGATTAGTTTTACCATCTCACTGCTCAAATATCTCTAATTTTCTCGCTTGTTATTAAAGCTTATGAAGGCTCAGGAGTTTTTTGAACAAAAAGATTCTTGCTTACCATGTGTTCTTTTCCCTTTTACCTTACCGTAGTTGCTTCCAAGGCTAAAAATGGCTTCCAAATTTAAAATATAAATTGCATCTGAAAGTGCTTGATTTGAAACTGGTTAGGATCAAGTATTTTTAGTTGAGCCTTACTTTCTTCTTGAGACCTACAAAGAGAAAGAGAAATAGGTAATAAATCCTTTTCCTTATCAAAGTGATTTCAAACCAAATAATAACAGACTGAACAGTATGCCAGAATACAGAACACTGGTTACCAATTTTCATAGAACCATAGAATCATTTTCACCTCAGTTACAAAAACTTCCTTCTTGACTTGGCTCACTTAAATCAACTGTGTTCCATTTATTCATCTATAAAATGATAGAACAGGTCCCTGACTTAATGTAAAACTCTGTATTTGCAATGTCTTCTGAGGACCATACAGTGAGCAATGTAGACAGAAAGAAAGAGTAAAACATAAATTGTTTATATTTCACAGGAAAGAGAGAGAATTATTAAAAGTGTAGCTTCAGCTACTTATCTTGAATTCACTTAACAATCAATGCTGACAAAATTTTGGGAACCCTTTGTTTTTTTTTAAACAGTGGTTATCTGTGCACTGTCCACTTTCAAACTATGTTGTTACATAATAGTGTTTCGTGGGCATGATCCTGTCTTTAATTTTCTTTAAAATGAAGATTTGGACAAAGACATGTGCATGAGAAAAAGCAAAATTTTTGAACGTAATTATACCTTTCATTTTTATTGCGTGTTCTGGAAAAAGGCCCTTGAGATGAATGCCAAATAGCTAGTCAAACTTCTGCTTAAAAGAGAGTGTGCCAAGTTCAAAGGAGCTGATAATAAATGCTAATGATGGTCATTGCTTGTTTGCTTTCATAAGCAAAGATCAGTCTGCCTAAACACAGGAGAAGGAATGTTTAGAGCAGGTTTTACAATAACCATATGCAAAATCCTCAGCAGTCTTTTATATATATATAAACCTTATTAAAAAGTTCAGGTTCTTAGATGCATCATACTATAGATGATGTCATAAATTACTTGCACAGCTCCTGGCTTCTCCGCCTGGAAGTTAATAACCTCCTGGTGGCTTGACTATGCCATTGCTATGGTTCAGATTATAAAAATGAGATCTGAAACCCAGCACTGTAAATGTTGTTTAAAAAAATTGTATAGATAGACATAAAGGTTAACCCTCCATAGGAAGATATATAATCTAAACTAATGATAACATTAGAACACATAGAGATGAGGGGAATTAAAAAAAACCCACAAAATCCACAAACTTGGGAATTAAACTTGGATCTGCTAAGTTCCACAGTAGACTTTGACTTTGTTCTTCCATTGCTTCTGTCCAAGCTGTGCTCAAGTCCCAGTAACTATCACGTTTTACATCCTGAAGTGCACGTTTCTTCAAGACCTGGAATGCATTTTGCTTATGTTAGCATCTTTCCCTGGCATCCACACCAAGGAGCAGATTCATTTATTTTAACTGAGCACACATAAGTGAGATGCTTAAATTAGCAGTTCAGTAATTTTAAGGAGAAGCTCATTTTTCCTGGCTTTAGAGATCTGAAAACTTGACTCTCAGCCCAATATGGTCATCTCTGAAGCTGGTGAAGGCAGACATCTCTAGAAGGAGATCCATCCCATTCTAGACCAGTGAAACGGAGTCATTCCTGGTGGTGTCTGTCCTTACTGAATATAGAAGTTTATAATTCAGACTAAGAAGCAGATAACTTTGATAGCTGATATAAATGAGATGAATGAACCCCTACCTTCTTTTGTAGTCAAGGGACAAAGGCACAGCTAATGGACAAAAGAGTCACTTACAAACTGAATCACTGTTTTGGACATGGCCTTCTCTCAATTCAGTGAAATTTATTTCTGATAGATTAACTTCTGTTGTCAAATTGCACATTACTTTTTTTTAATCAAAAATGAAGCTTGGCATGTTTTTTCTTTCTGGATTAAAAAATCTCAAACAAAACCTCTCTTTCTTCCCCATTTTTATGATTGATCAACACATTTCTAAAAAAAAAAAAGTCATATGACTTCTCAGAATATTTATGATTTTATTTTGAGATGAATTTTCAAAAACCTTAAAAATATTCCTTCAATCATCTTTAATCCAATTATCTTTAATTTAAAAATCCTTCTGAAGTAAGAAGTATACTACTGAAGTGGTTAAAAAACCTGCAGTTGCTTTTGTAAGAGCATGGTTAGTACTCTGTCTATGGTGTTCTGGCCAAATTCCAAGGCAAGTAATTACATTTACATACCTAAATTCACCCTGGTTATTTCATCTGGATACTGAAATATTCTGTAAGCTCGTTTAGCTAATTTAGAACCCACATGAACAGCATAGGTTCAAAAGTTCAACTCAAACTTTATTAGGTTTGCGGTCCGCTTAATAATACTTAGCACTTAATTAATCTTCACAACACCCTTGTGAGCTACTTAAGTTAGCATTACCAGGAGACTCTGTGAAAGAGTAACAAAAAGAGCCAGGAAGAAAAATGGCCATCCTATAATGCCATATCTCATACTCAAAGGGGTGTTCAGGTGCCTATAGTACTCATTTTTAGTTCAATGGTATTTAGTCTTGAAAAGCTGTTAAATCAAAGAAAAGCACACAAAAGGACACGTCTACCCCATTTTATGATTTCAGTGTGCCTATGCATGTTTCCAACAAAAGTAGAGAAAATGAATGCATTCTTATTTTCCCTTTCATATATAGAAGCATTGGATCCATACATAGAGGAATCTCTGCAATGGGAAAAAAGTCAATAACAGCAAAAAGGTAATACTCCAATAATGCGAGTGCCTGATTGATGTATTCATCGCAACACTCATCAGTTGTATGGTGCGGGTCATCCCGTGGGGGCCCAAAGGCCAAACATCTTTGGTAACAGACCACTGAGTCTCATCCTCTGAAAGATGAGGAATCCTCTGTGCTCAGAGAATCATAGAATTGTAGAATGGTTTGGGTTGGAAGGGACTACAAGGATCATGTACTTCTAAACCTTCTGCCATGGGCAGGGACACCCTCCACTAGACCACGTTGCCCAAAGCCCCATCCAACCTGGCCTTGGACACTTCCAGGGATGGGGCTTCCACAGCTCCCCTGGGCACCCTGTGCCAGGGCCTCAGCACCCTCACAGGGAAGAATTTCTTTCTAATGTCCAATCTAAATCCCCCCTCTTTTAGTTTAAACCCATTCTCTCTTGCCCTGTCACTACACTCCCTGCCCTTGTAAACAGCCTCTCGCCAGCTTTCTTGTAGGTCCTCTTTAGGTATTGGAAGGCCGCGATTAGGTCTCCCCGGAGCCTTCTCTTCTCCAGGCTGAACAACCCCAACTCCCTCAGCCTGTCCTCATAGGAGAGGTGCT